>QEPC01006354.1:268903-381324 GCA_003113815.1 Sphenodon punctatus
CCCTATTAGGGATAGAATATATACAGGGAGGAGGGAAGCATTAAATGCAGGGTAGGGAGAAAGAACACAGGGAGGGGTAAAAAATAAAAATAACACCTAAATCTATCTAATCTAATCTAAATGAATGAAACTATGGAGGTAAATGTGTGGAAATGGGTGAAATAGGAGGAGGATGGCAATGGATTAGGAACACAAACTCCTGGCAGAGGGAGACTTCTTAAAATGCCTGCTGACAGGATCAGTGG
Source organism: Sphenodon punctatus (assembly GCA_003113815.1). NCBI lineage: Eukaryota > Metazoa > Chordata > Lepidosauria > Sphenodontia > Sphenodontidae > Sphenodon > Sphenodon punctatus. The sequence continues at coordinate 269,149 of QEPC01006354.1, forward strand.
CTAGATCAGAAGGACTTGGAAGGGGGGAGGGCAATTACTTTTGTTATTTGCTGCGCCCGCCTTACCACAAGCCACATTGGCTCCATGCAACCTAGCCCCTGGCCAATCGCAGACTATGAATCCAGTGGAGGAAAAGAGGGCAGGCTTACTGCTAGTTGAAGCCTCTCCACCCCTTGTACCAGGAAGTCTTCTCCTCTGCTGCCCCCCCTCCCTGGGCCTGCCAGCCCTGTTTTTCCCACCCGAACCCACCCGAACATGACTGAACTGTTCGGGGCTTCGGGCGTTCAGTTCGGCCATACAAACGGGCTGAGTTCGGGCCGAACACCGAACGTCCGAACCGCGTTCGTGCATACTCATGTGCATCCTCTCCTTGGGATGTAGCTAAAGGTTGGAATGTATGCGTATTTATTGAAATGAAAAACATGTCCCTAAATCTCCTTGTTTATAGGAGGGAAGAATTTGATTCTCAGACTTATGTTCCCCTAGGCTTCATTCTCAAGAATCTAGATAGTACATTCCTCTCTGTCTTCTTTTTTGTGCTGTTGGGTTTGAACTAGGGCTGAAATGAGATCTCTCTGAAATGAGAGATTTTGTCAAAATCCAGGACAAACTAAGAACCTTTCAACACATGATGAATTATCAGGCAGAAATAATAATTGAAATAAATAAATAAATAAATAAATAAATAAATATCACTGTGCTTGGGCAAAATGTCCACCACTTTTAACCAAAATTCTTGCAATAGTGTCATTGCCATTTTGGTTAATGGCGGAAACAATTTTTTACATGTGCAAAACAGTGGGTGGCCATTTTGTACACGCATAGTGATTTTTTTAAAAAAATAAATAAAATATATATAAGGTCATTTCAGATGTACTGGGCCTCAACCCCAGAACCATGGTTAGCTTTGAAACCTACGAGGAATTCAGCGTGGTGAACATTTGGTGGGGCTCAAACAGACGTGCCACCCATCACACTGGATCCACTGAGATCCAGTGTGGTTGACTGTGGTGGCGTCATGTCTGAAATTACCCACATATATATTTTGCTTGAGAATTCATGCCAGGACCTGGAAATTGATGGGAAATCAATGCCGCTATCCAAACTTGTGAGGAAAAAAAAAATGGTACTCGTTCAGCCCTAGTTTAAACAGACACAAAAACACACATTTTGAAGCCACTAAAATAAATGGCTATGAATGAGGCAGTCTTGGACCCACTATATTTGAGTTAATTTAGAGGTTTTAATTTGTGAGCTATCATCCTTTCAAATAAGCACAGCCAAGATTATGAATACTGAAATAAATAAGGGCATAGTCACTCCAGTGCGTGTGATTTGTGCCAAACATCAGAATTTGATACATATTCACAGAATTAATACATGAAAAGCATGCAGAAAACTATCTTATCCTGTAATTACCTTCTCTGAAAAGCCAGTGTATTGAAACATATTGAATTTGCCTGTTCCTATTAGCCCAGTTCCCAGCTAATGGAGCTCTGTTGAGATAGGGTGAGATAAGAGGGGGAAAGATTCTCTTTTCCTCAAGTGTTCAGAAATACTCCAAAGAAGAAAATTCAGCCTCAAGACTGAACAAGCCAAGTGGAACCTTACTGGGGAAGACAGGCAGCTCTACAGAGACAACTTTAATGAAACTGCATTCTGAGTTTCATTAAGAATTCATCTTCATTAAGATGAACACATCTAGAAACCCATCCTCCTGTCTGTCACGGTTGATCATGAGATGCTGGTAATTTGCCTGCAGGACTGTTCCAGGGTCGGCAGGACTGTTCTTGAATGGTTCCGCTCGTTGTTGGCTGGGAGAACTCAGTGTGTCCCAGGTACTGGGGGATTGTACATTGTTCCCCCGGGACCTTATGTGTGGAGTCCCGCAGCGATCTATTCCGTCCCCTCTCCTGTTCAACATGTACATGCAGCCTTTAGGTGAGATCGTGAGAGTGTATGAAGATCAGTGTCATCAGTAAGCTGATGAAACCTAGCTGTACCTCTCATTTTCATCTGATCCAGGCCTGGCAATCTTGGTGTTTTCCCAGTGTTGGCTGCAGTGGGAGTTTGAATGAGGATGAACCGTCTGAAGCTGAATCCCAACAAGATGGAGATGATGTCGGTGGGTAAGGGTGAGGGAGTGGAGGCCCCCATCAATGGGGTACATCCCTCCTTGGTTCCTCAAGTTCAGAGTATGGGAGTTCTCCTTGATTCACAGCTCTACCTGGATGCCCAGGTGGTGGCTGTGGCAAGGAACGCATTTGATAAATTACATCTGGTTTGCCATCTTCGGCCGTACATCTCAGGCTCCGATTTTGCCACCGTCATACATGCATTTATAATTTCAAGTTTGGACTACTGTAATGCACTCTACATGGGGCTACCTTTGGTGACAATCTGGAGGCTGCAGCTGCTGCAGAATACGGTGGTTCATCTCCTCATGAGGGCGAGCTAATGGGAGCACATAACATTGGTGCTGCATTCCCTTCACTGACTGCCTATAGTCTTCCGGAATTGATTCAAGGGCCACTTTCAGACCTCCACCCCCATGCATATTTGACTGTGGGAGGGAATGCAGAGCCAAGATATGTATGAGGTGCCGCCAGTTTGAAAGCTGCCCCCCCCCCCCAGTTTTGCCGGAAGACACCCACAGTAATACAGACCAGGAAATGTGATCACCTGGGAACCCAGAGGACCTCCAAGAGGGTGCCCCTGACCAACCGCAGGGGTCGATCCAGGACACAAGGTGTGAGGCGGTCTGACAGGTATGCGGGGCCCATACTGTATAGGGTTTTAAAGGTAATAACCAGCACTGTGGACACTTTCAGACTTCCCCCCTCCCCCACATATTTTGGCTGCATGAGGGAATGCTCAGGCAGGATATGTGTGGGATGCCGTCAGTCTGAAATCCCGCCCTCACGGCTTTCCCAGCAAACACTCACAGTGATACAGAGCAGGAGCTGCTGCGCCACTGCCCATTCAATAAGGTGAGAAACTGAATTTCCTGCTGTGTATCACTATGAGTGTTTGCCTGCACAAGCCACAAGGTGGACAGATTTTGTTCCTACCAACCCTGTGGCTACCTCTCTGGTGCATTGGGAATGACTGCAATGTGCATGTTCTGACAAGAGCTTCAGCTAGTACAGCCCCCTCCAAGATGGCTGTTGTGCCAGTGGAAACCACAGACCATTCTTCTATAGCCACAGACAGTTCTATTGACCAGTGGGGGATTACTTCCCCTTGTGTTGCATTCTTCTATTTGAGAAATACTTGCTTAGGGTATGACAGAGGAAGATGGGGGACTCATAGGCTAGAAGGCATCAAACAGCATGTTTACAACTTATTCTTTATGTTCCCAGTATATATGCCGATAGTGAATACAAAGAGTAAGAGGGAATGTTGTACGTCCTAGAACCTACGTGTCTGATGTTTATTATGTTACTGGTCTTGATTTTGGAGGTCCAACTTGCATAAGCACTCGTGCAGATGCTTTATGCAAGCAAGTGTAAAAGGTAATTTTCCTGAACTTGCTGAGAGTTCACTTAAACTGGTGGAAAAACTTCATCTGATCTAAGTCGAGTGGGATTAGCCAATAATTTGTATGAAAATTCTCACAAGCGATCCAATAATTCCTTCTCTCATTCAGACAAGAGCTAACATGAATATTGATGGTGAATAGCTTATTCATTAAATTCACTTACTTCATTTTGGATACAAAAAAGTGATTTTATTATTTTTTACCTACGCTGCTTTTTGATGTTACATGGGAGGGGTGGGAAGACATGTCCCTGTAAAGGCTACATTTGGAGACCTGGTAATGTGTGTGTGTTCTCTTGTGATAAAAGGGGATTAGTGCATTCTCGCAGGTGCTAAACCCCACAATGACAGAGTCGCGGTCACGATTGCACAAGTTCCCGTCTCTCTCATTTAACGGTGGAAAGCAGCCTTATTTATTTAAACGTATATCCCACCCATCCCACAAAAAGCAGGTCTGGGGGTATAACTACTATTTGAGTCTTGGATTCTGATATTTCCATTGGGTTATATGGAAATCTGGTTATTCATTCTTTCAGTATTTCGTTTATTCAGTATTTCAATTACTTCAGTTCAACACTATTAGCATGATCGTGAATGTGCATAAGCCAAAACTAAGTAACCAAATTAAGGAAATAAATGAGTAACCAAAATAACAAAAAACCTTCAACAGAATCGAATAAGCAGCTATGTTGTTGCTACTATTAATTTATACCCCAAACTGTTCCTGAAGTGTCAGGGTGGCTCATAACAATAAAACATAATAAAACAAAATACAAATTACATTCGATATCCACCACCCAATATTCATCATGATAACAAATACTATTTGGATATTTGTATAGCTAAATCCAAATTTGAAATAATATCCATAAATACAAAATCTGCTACGTAACAGGGAATGCACCCCAGTCCCAGTGTCCTGATCTCCCCTGTCCTCCACTCTGCTGCTGGGTCCCAGCCCAGGCTCCTGCCCTTGGCCATGCTCTAACCCTCCTTGTGTGAGCCTCCTGGATCCTCCGACATGAACTTCACTGTCTGGCAGCTTGCTTCCTGGCTCTAGTCAACTTTAGGCAGCCAAACCACCTGGAGCAACCACCCCACTCTGCAGCCCTCTCTCCTGGCCGCTCTGGTGGCATCTGACCCTCTGCTCACTGTGAGGCCCACCTAACCACCTCACAGGTGCTCTTCACCGCTCCTGCTTCATCACACTCTTGCACAGTCGCCCCTGTTCACCTGTGGCTTCTTACTTTTAAAGGACCAGCTTCTGTGCTGCCCAGCCTCTTTAAAGAGACAGGGCCCCATCTAAGGGTTCTCTGTCACACGCTATTTGTTTCATCTCTATTTCATACCAGCATTACTGCTTTCCCAGCTGTTTTCAGTCACTCTTTCAAATCCCAAACAAAGGTAACTTACAAGAGTTCCAACTTTGGCATTCATAGTTCAAAAATTAATAGTTTTAGTGAGTCTTGTACTAGATGACCACTGAGGTGCCTTCTAACTCTGTCATTCTGTGATTTTATCTAAGACCTCATTCACACCTTCATGTCCAGGCTGGTTTTGNCGCACGGAGGCACCGGGAAAAACAGAGGTGCCTTCATGCATGGTGATGCGTGGGGATGGGATGTGCCCCATCTGAACCCTCCCCCCCCACATCACACACAGCAGGCACCCCCACCCCCACGCAGCTGCGGCACCTGTAAAAAGGGCCAATGATAGCTATGCTAAGAAAATAAGATGCTCTCTAGATGAAGGTTCCTTGTTAAATAAATCAAGCAGATGCCAAGATTGTTTTGCAACTGGCTATTATAGATATCCAAAAATAATAATAACAATAATAACAACAAAAATAATTAATATTAATTTATTTTTATATAGCGTCCCCTGCCATGGCACTCAGAGCACTTCACACAGAACAATTCAACACAACTTTTAATCTTCACAACAACCATGTGAAGTAGGTTAGGCTGAGAGAATATTGAGACTGACCTGTGGTCATCCAGTGAGTTTCTGGCTAAGGCGAGACTTGAACCAGGGCTTTCCTCTACTTCCTGGTCCAGGTAGTACACACTTAGCCACTACACCATACTGTTTCAAATGATTGGTCTCAAGGTATCATGCCAATTTTATACTGTTAATTACTAATTGATTAGTAATATCAACTTATAATTAGTATAATAGCATAAATCTGTCATAGCAAAGTGGTGAAACAGGCGTAGTATTTAAAGTTAGTGTAGTAGTGGAGGGAGACATTTTTTTCATAGATGTTAAGGTTTAAAATCTGTTCCATGTTAAGCAATATGAATTAGCTCAATGTTGAAAGTTCTGCAAAGCTAATACAAGTTCTGAAAAGATAGGTATTTGCTATGCACAAGAAGTGGTCTACTTACAGCTATACCAGGAGCACCGACAGGACCTTGAAGACCTGGTGGGCCAGGAGGACCCTGAAAAAGGAAAAGACATTAATGATGGCATCTGGAGTCAGACAAACAGCAGATCCACCAGACAGCATTTGCATGCTTAAGGTCTAGCAAGCATTTCCACACTCCTCCAGAGAGAATGTGGTATTACTCCAAAGTCTTTTACATTCAGTGCCGTCAAGCATTATTTGTTCATTTCCCAAAGACTCAGACTTGCATGTGTACAATAAATTTTAAACTGACATTTATTGAAGGCACTTACATTTGTAATATTTCAGGGTATTTAAAAATGGATTTCCTTGCAAACATGAGTCAAGGAGAATTCCAGCTTTTTCACAAACTAAAAAATATCAGACCTTTCTAATGAGATTTGTACAGAGAAAAGTCAACTCTTAAAACACATTTTCGCTATGTACCTCCAAATGTAATGCTTATTATTTGCATTACAACTTTCTTAACATGATAAATGGTTCTAGTGATTGCAAAAAGCTTGCGTTACTGTCCTTCATATTAACTATGTGATATTAGGTAACATAACTGAATGCTGAGTGTGTCTAAGCAATGTGGGCCTGATTCTCATTTACACAAAAATTTGCAGTATAAATGAACTTTAAATTGAAAGTAAATAACATTCATTCTTGCCAGGGTAGAGTAGGGGGGCTTTAGTATAAATGAGAATATTTTATAAAGCATTCCATGTTATATATGCGTGCATATGTATGCGCTTCTGTGTAGATTATGAACTGATTGTTCAACTCTTATTCACATTGTGTTCCAAACGCAGGATAAACTATTACTACTACTATTGTACTCCAAGTTGTATAGTGACAATATTTTTTGGTAAAGGCAATTTTTTTCAGTGTGTGCAGTAGCATATACAAGCAAGATACTCATTAGGGATGTGAAAACAGTACAGAGTTTGGATGTTCGGCCNTGCAACCTAGCCCCTGGCCAATCGCAGACTATGAATCCAGTGGAGGAAAAGAGGGCAGGCTTACTGCTAGTTGAAGCCTCTCCACCCCTTGTACCAGGAAGTCTTCTCCTCTGCTGCCCCCCCTCCCTGGGCCTGCCAGCCCTGTTTTTCCCACCCGAACCCACCCGAACATGACTGAACTGTTCGGGGCTTCGGGCGTTCAGTTCGGCCATACAAACGGGCTGAGTTCGGGCCGAACACCGAACGTCCGAACCGCGTTCGTGCATACTCATGTGCATCCTCTCCTTGGGATGTAGCTAAAGGTTGGAATGTATGCGTATTTATTGAAATGAAAAACATGTCCCTAAATCTCCTTGTTTATAGGAGGGAAGAATTTGATTCTCAGACTTATGTTCCCCTAGGCTTCATTCTCAAGAATCTAGATAGTACATTCCTCTCTGTCTTCTTTTTTGTGCTGTTGGGTTTGAACTAGGGCTGAAATGAGATCTCTCTGAAATGAGAGATTTTGTCAAAATCCAGGACAAACTAAGAACCTTTCAACACATGATGAATTATCAGGCAGAAATAATAATTGAAATAAATAAATAAATAAATAAATAAATAAATATCACTGTGCTTGGGCAAAATGTCCACCACTTTTAACCAAAATTCTTGCAATAGTGTCATTGCCATTTTGGTTAATGGCGGAAACAATTTTTTACATGTGCAAAACAGTGGGTGGCCATTTTGTACACGCATAGTGATTTTTTTAAAAAAATAAATAAAATATATATAAGGTCATTTCAGATGTACTGGGCCTCAACCCCAGAACCATGGTTAGCTTTGAAACCTACGAGGAATTCAGCGTGGTGAACATTTGGTGGGGCTCAAACAGACGTGCCACCCATCACACTGGATCCACTGAGATCCAGTGTGGTTGACTGTGGTGGCGTCATGTCTGAAATTACCCACATATATATTTTGCTTGAGAATTCATGCCAGGACCTGGAAATTGATGGGAAATCAATGCCGCTATCCAAACTTGTGAGGAAAAAAAAAATGGTACTCGTTCAGCCCTAGTTTAAACAGACACAAAAACACACATTTTGAAGCCACTAAAATAAATGGCTATGAATGAGGCAGTCTTGGACCCACTATATTTGAGTTAATTTAGAGGTTTTAATTTGTGAGCTATCATCCTTTCAAATAAGCACAGCCAAGATTATGAATACTGAAATAAATAAGGGCATAGTCACTCCAGTGCGTGTGATTTGTGCCAAACATCAGAATTTGATACATATTCACAGAATTAATACATGAAAAGCATGCAGAAAACTATCTTATCCTGTAATTACCTTCTCTGAAAAGCCAGTGTATTGAAACATATTGAATTTGCCTGTTCCTATTAGCCCAGTTCCCAGCTAATGGAGCTCTGTTGAGATAGGGTGAGATAAGAGGGGGAAAGATTCTCTTTTCCTCAAGTGTTCAGAAATACTCCAAAGAAGAAAATTCAGCCTCAAGACTGAACAAGCCAAGTGGAACCTTACTGGGGAAGACAGGCAGCTCTACAGAGACAACTTTAATGAAACTGCATTCTGAGTTTCATTAAGAATTCATCTTCATTAAGATGAACACATCTAGAAACCCATCCTCCTGTCTGTCACGGTTGATCATGAGATGCTGGTAATTTGCCTGCAGGACTGTTCCAGGGTCGGCAGGACTGTTCTTGAATGGTTCCGCTCGTTGTTGGCTGGGAGAACTCAGTGTGTCCCAGGTACTGGGGGATTGTACATTGTTCCCCCGGGACCTTATGTGTGGAGTCCCGCAGCGATCTATTCCGTCCCCTCTCCTGTTCAACATGTACATGCAGCCTTTAGGTGAGATCGTGAGAGTGTATGAAGATCAGTGTCATCAGTAAGCTGATGAAACCTAGCTGTACCTCTCATTTTCATCTGATCCAGGCCTGGCAATCTTGGTGTTTTCCCAGTGTTGGCTGCAGTGGGAGTTTGAATGAGGATGAACCGTCTGAAGCTGAATCCCAACAAGATGGAGATGATGTCGGTGGGTAAGGGTGAGGGAGTGGAGGCCCCCATCAATGGGGTACATCCCTCCTTGGTTCCTCAAGTTCAGAGTATGGGAGTTCTCCTTGATTCACAGCTCTACCTGGATGCCCAGGTGGTGGCTGTGGCAAGGAACGCATTTGATAAATTACATCTGGTTTGCCATCTTCGGCCGTACATCTCAGGCTCCGATTTTGCCACCGTCATACATGCATTTATAATTTCAAGTTTGGACTACTGTAATGCACTCTACATGGGGCTACCTTTGGTGACAATCTGGAGGCTGCAGCTGCTGCAGAATACGGTGGTTCATCTCCTCATGAGGGCGAGCTAATGGGAGCACATAACATTGGTGCTGCATTCCCTTCACTGACTGCCTATAGTCTTCCGGAATTGATTCAAGGGCCACTTTCAGACCTCCACCCCCATGCATATTTGACTGTGGGAGGGAATGCAGAGCCAAGATATGTATGAGGTGCCGCCAGTTTGAAAGCTGCCCCCCCCCCCCAGTTTTGCCGGAAGACACCCACAGTAATACAGACCAGGAAATGTGATCACCTGGGAACCCAGAGGACCTCCAAGAGGGTGCCCCTGACCAACCGCAGGGGTCGATCCAGGACACAAGGTGTGAGGCGGTCTGACAGGTATGCGGGGCCCATACTGTATAGGGTTTTAAAGGTAATAACCAGCACTGTGGACACTTTCAGACTTCCCCCCTCCCCCACATATTTTGGCTGCATGAGGGAATGCTCAGGCAGGATATGTGTGGGATGCCGTCAGTCTGAAATCCCGCCCTCACGGCTTTCCCAGCAAACACTCACAGTGATACAGAGCAGGAGCTGCTGCGCCACTGCCCATTCAATAAGGTGAGAAACTGAATTTCCTGCTGTGTATCACTATGAGTGTTTGCCTGCACAAGCCACAAGGTGGACAGATTTTGTTCCTACCAACCCTGTGGCTACCTCTCTGGTGCATTGGGAATGACTGCAATGTGCATGTTCTGACAAGAGCTTCAGCTAGTACAGCCCCCTCCAAGATGGCTGTTGTGCCAGTGGAAACCGCAGACCATTCTTCTATAGCCACCGACAGTTCTATTGACCAGTGGGGGATTACTTCCCCTTGTGTTGCATTCTTCTATTTGAGAAATACTTGCTTAGGGTATGACAGAGGAAGATGGGGGACTCATAGGCTAGAAGGCATCAAACAGCATGTCTACAACTTATTCTTTATGTTCCCAGTATATATGCCGATAGTGAATACAAAGAGTAAGAGGGAACGTTGTACGTCCTAGAACCTACGTGTCTGATGTTTATTATGTTGCTGGTCTTGATTTTGGAGGTCCAACTTGCATAAGCACTCGTGCAGATGCTTTATGCAAGCAAGTGTAAAAGGTAATTTTCCTGAACTTGCTGAGAGTTCACTTAAACTGGTGGAAAAACTTCATCTGATCTAAGTCGAGTGGGATTAGCCAATAATTTGTATGAAAATTCTCACAAGCGATCCAATAATTCCTTCTCTCATTCAGACAAGAGCTAACATGAATATTGATGGTGAATAGCTTATTCATTAAATTCACTTACTTCATTTTGGATACAAAAAAGTGATTTTATTATTTTTTACCTACGCTGCTTTCTGATGTTACATGGGAGGGGTGGGAAGACATGTCCCTGTAAAGGCTACATTTGGAGACCTGGTAATGTGTGTGTGTTCTCGTGTGATAAAAGGGGATTAGTGCATTCTCGCAGGTGCTAAACCCCACAATGACAGAGTCGCGGTCACGATTGCACAAGTTCCCGTCTCTCTCATTTAACGGTGGAAAGCAGCCTTATTTATTTAAACGTATATCCCACCCATCCCACAAAAAGCAGGTCTGGGGGTATAACTACTATTTGAGTCTTGGATTCTGATATTTCCATTGGGTTATATGGAAATCTGGTTATTCATTCTTTCAGTATTTCGTTTATTCAGTATTTCAATTACTTCAGTTCAACACTATTAGCATGATCGTGAATGTGCATAAGCCAAAACTAAGTAACCAAATTAAGGAAATAAATGAGTAACCAAAATAACAAAAAACCTTCAACAGAATCGAATAAGCAGCTATGTTGTTGCTACTATTAATTTATACCCCAAACTGTTCCTGAAGTGTCAGGGTGGCTCATAACAATAAAACATAATAAAACAAAATACAAATTACATTCGATATCCACCCCCCAATATTCATCATGGTAACAAATACTATTTGGATATTTGTATAGCTAAATCCAAATTTGAAATAATATCCATAAATACAAAATCTGCTACGTAACAGGGAATGCACCCCAGTCCCAGTGTCCTGATCTCCCCTGTCCTCCACTCTGCTGCTGGCTCCCAGCCCAGGCTCCTGCCCTTGGCCATGCTCTAACCCTCCTTGTGTGAGCCTCCTGGATCCTCCGACATGAACTTCACTGTCTGGCAGCTTGCTTCCTGGCTCTAGTCAACTTTAGGCAGCCAAACCACCTGGAGCAACCACCCCACTCTGCAGCCCTCTCTCCTGGCCGCTCTGGTGGCATCTGACCCTCTGCTCACTGTGAGGCCCACCTAACCACCTCACAGGTGCTCTTCACCGCTCCTGCTTCATCACACTCTTGCACAGTCGCCCCTGTTCACCTGTGGCTTCTTACTTTTAAAGGACCAGCTTCTGTGCTGCCCAGCCTCTTTAAAGAGACAGGGCCCCATCTAAGGGTTCTCTGTCACACGCTATTTGTTTCATCTCTATTTCATACCAGCATTACTGCTTTCCCAGCTGTTTTCAGTCACTCTTTCAAATCCCAAACAAAGGTAACTTACAAGAGTTCCAACTTTGGCATTCATAGTTCAAAAATTAATAGTTTTAGTGAGTCTTGTACTAGATGACCACTGAGGTGCCTTCTAACTCTGTCATTCTGTGATTTTATCTAAGACCTCATTCACACCTTCATGTCCAGGCTGGTTTTGGCTCCAAGAGAGAACCCGGAAGTGAAAACATGTGTGGGGTTAGGTCTTAGCGAAAGCCCCCCACGTGTGGCTTTGCTGGAAAACACCTGGAAGAGTACACAGCTGGATTTACCTGCTCTGCACTCTTCTGTGTGTTTGCTGCCAAGTCCAACCATTAGCTCATTCTAGTGCTGAAACTTGATCTTGAGTTTCATTTGATTCTTGTTGAGAATCATGGTTCTCAGTTTGCTCTAACAAACAAGACAAGACAAGAAGCAGCATTATCTCACTGCATTCTCACCCAGAATTTTGAGAAAAGTATTGCAAATGTCCAAAATGGTCACCAGGGCCATTCTGTGCATGAACATCCTGTTTCCAAAATGGTGCCAGCAGCGTTGCCACCATTTTGGAAAAGGTCAGCCGTTCTGTGCATGCATGGCACCATTTTTCACATGTGCAGACTGACTGCCCTTTCTCAAAATGGTGGCAGCACTGCTGGTGTCATTTTGGAAAAGAACTGTGCATGCGCAGAATGGCCCTTGTGGCCATTGCTCACATGCACACTTCTTTTTTTGTTTTTGTTTTTAATGAGATCTCTCTCAAGCCTTGGTACTGGGAGAAAAATCTCAGCGAGATCTTGGACTCAGCATGAAATCTCACAAGGTATCTAATGAGAACAAAAAGGGTTTCTCTTTCAGCCCTAGTGCATGCAAAACTTCAGGAAGTAGGTGAATTGTCGTCCATGAGAGATTTTGCTGATTGACAGGGGTCAGCTGGTCCAGAGGTTTTGGGTAACTACTACCTCATTCTAACTGGAAGCAAATGAATAGTAGCTATTTCTATAGCACCCCCTAAATATAGAATATTAGAATTAATTTAAAAGTCAATGGAAAATATTTTAAAGGCATTATTAAGTCATATTGCCATTGACTTTTTCCTTTGTTTCTGCTGGTTGCAATGTGAAGGTCATGTGAGACATACACCTGTGCCCTGCAGCTCAAAATGATTTTAGATAACCTTACACTCGGATTAATTCATAGACAATAAACAAAAAGAGCTCGAGCTGATACAGCAACTGAAGTAGTTAGAAACTTACATTTTCTCCCTTGTCACCTCTACTGCCTTTTTGACCTGGTTCACCAATTTCACCCTGTAATTGAAAGACAGACGTTAAGTTTCTCCTGTTGAAAGGTCTAACTCTCATTTAAATGGAGTCAATATCACATTATCTTTAAATGTCACCTCTACAATGATTATGCTGTCTGTTTTATGCTGAAGTTTCAAGTGTGAAGTCCTAAAGGGGCAATTCTGCATCTATCAATCATGTTGGTATAACAGATTAATCCAAGTATTGACTAGCATACCACGAAACACAACATGGCCTGGCTTTGGAATCTACCACTCCTAGGTTTTATATAAAGCAATCTGTTTTTCACATTGTCTTCAATATGAACTGATAATGAAAGGCCCTTGATTTATAGGCCCTTTTTATACACACGGAGAAGGGGGGGGAGGGTGTTTTTCTGTGTAAACGGACACATACCTCTACCCCCACCGGAGGGTTTTCTGGAAGGTTCTGTGGGTGGAGATGGGTGTGCAATGGGTGGAGGTGGGTGTTGTGCAGGAGCACGCACTCCCACGCGCACTCCCACCCATTCTGTTTGGTGTTCACGTGGGCGAACACTGAGTGGACACCCATCCCCCCCACCCAATCCCAGTCGTTTACATAGATGCCGGCCCCCCTTGCACACCCAGCCTAACATTGAGTGGGGGTGGGGGGGTCATCCGTGTAAAAATGGCCATAGACTAATCTAATTGCACATGACTGAAAAACAGATTTTCATTGTCATGTGTAATGTCACAAAACCCTGACATGACTCAAAATACCACGTTACTATGTTGGTGAATTTTGTTTGTCTATAGGATTTAACATAATTATTCTCAATGGGTTACACAACAACATAGGTGGGTATTATAGACATAACTCTCAAAATTCTTCTCCTTGTGTTACTCAAATTAGTTGAAGCCCTGTTTTTTTGTTTTGTTTTTTCAGGTTAACTTCACTGAAATTGATGGAAGATGTACATGTGGACTTTTAGCAAACTGAGCCACATTCTCTCACAAACACCATATAAATCCATACTTGCATCCTGTTCCTAGAATCTGCTGAATGTCCCACGTGTCTTCTGAGGTCAATGTGACCTTGCAGAATTGGTGCCTTATGAATGCCCCATCCCACTGCTAGCAGGGTTAAGAGCATTATTATTTGGAGATATTTTATTTTTCTGATGCACTGAGCCACAATATAAAAATAGGCAAAAAACAATTTTAACATCAACTATCCTGATTTGATTTGCTACACTTTCATCCTCGCTTCTCGACAAAGCAGAAATATTAAACTGTGTGCTACTGTTTGGATTCACATAGGGATCTTCATGGTGGCTAATAGGAGGACAGATAAAGCATGGCTCAGATGCAAAGTATGGCTGAGAAGGAAACAGGAATTTTGCTGTTTGTGAGACTTCTCCTAATTTTGGGAACAGGGATCAATTTCCTCTTGATTTCCCAGTGTCTTTCTGTATTCCTGGGAATAATAATAATAATAATAATAATAATAATAATAATAATAATAATAATAATAAGAAGAAGAAGAAGAAGAAGAATATACAAATTAATTATGAATTTATTATTCATGCACACAAAATGGTCGCTGCCTTTAACCAAAATGGCAGCAATAGCATCTGCAGCAGATTGCACATGTGCAATATGCTCAATGGCCTGTTTTACATGTGCACAAAATGGCCACCAATCTTAACCAAAATGATAGCAACACTATTGCCACCAACGTGGTTAAGGGCGGTGACCATTTTGCGCATGCACAATAAATTTTAATTAGTTGTTGTTGTTATTATTTTATACTTTTCCCTGAATTCAGCTGGGCATCGAGAAGTTCTTGGTTCATCCAAAGATGAGGCTCCCCAGGCGAGGCAGGTGGCCACTGATGTTAGATCTTTTTCGGTGGCCTCCCCTGTGCTGTGGAATTCGCTCCCGGAAGAGGCTCAGCTGGCTTCCACTGTTTCGGCGTATATGTAAGACCTGGCTGTTCCATCAGGCTTTTGGCCAGGGGTAGGGGTGGGGTGGAGGTGGGTTTTTTTCCCCCACATATTGTATTTTTAAATTGTTTTAATATTTTATATTGTTTTAATGAATGTTGTTCACCGCCCCGGGCTGCCCTGTGGGCAGGAGGGGCGGGATATAAATTTTTAAATAAATAAATAACTAAAAAATGAACCTAGAACCTGGATTTTGATGAGATTTCTTGTTTTCGGGAAAATCTTGTTTCAGCCCTAGGCTAAAGCAAATGTGCGTGCAGATCATTGTGCAGATATCCAGATGCAAACTACAACAAACTGACCTTGTCTCCATCTTCTCCAGGAGAACCAGCTGGACCAGCAGGACCAGGAAGACCTACGGGCCCTTGTACTCCATCACGCCCAGCTGGGCCTTGAGGGCCCTTTTCGCCCTGTTTGGAGGAATGAAAAGTCGTCCAATTTAAGTCAGGAGAATAACTTTGTAGGTTGCTAGATTCATGTTTCACAAAGGAAGCTTCATCAGCTAAATATGTAAATTGCTATGTATCAACATGCAAAGATATTTGTACTTAAGAAGTAAAGGTTATCACATATGGAGAAAGAGTTTTTCATCAATCACCTCTCAGAAAGTTCTAATGAAAGCTTCTCTCAAATAACTCTGACAATTTAATTGACATCATACCATATATCAAATTCATCTTGTCACTGATTCTAGCAATTTTTTTAGGCCCTTGTGTCCAGCTAACTAGTTCATTTGGCTGATTCAAAATCATCATGTTCAACTATTTACAATTTTACTTTAGGTTCGTGACTCAGCCATAGCATAGACCTATGCATGTGAAATCACAAAACTGCAACTTCAATATGTGCAACAGCTAACACAATTTTGAGTTAACTGCATGTGAGCAAGTGTATTATCTACTGATTCACATTTTCAAAAAGCTGTTGAGATAATCAGATTAAAAAGAGGATGTGGCAAATGCGAATTGAAAAGCACAAAAATCATCCTGGTGAGCAATATGCTTTTGTACTCTATAAATTAGTGTCAAAGTCTGACAAAAGAATTAGTTGGGTGACGATAATGCATTTATGGGAGATAACATCAAAGCTTAAAAAACACACAGAGGTGTCTACTACTAAGCAAGGACATATAAGAGAACAGGAGTAAGGAAATTTGATAGAAAAATTAAAACAGCAGGATACAACATTTTAATCAAAACTATCATTTGGCAAAATATTTTATAAGCAGATTGTGCTAACAACGAGCTTGTAATGATCAGCTTTGTTTAACCCATCTTCCAAGGTACTATACTCTTGATAAAGTGTGAGAAATGTCATCCAGTTTAATTAAATTTGCAGCTTTCTGTATTGTAAAAATAGAGGGAGCAGAGCAGGTATGCTGGGCACATATGCAATACAAAAGTATTAGAGTGTGAAAAGCTAATATTCTTGAATGAAAAAGAAATAATTTCTGTAATGTTACAGTTCTATGTCCTCCTCCGAATTACTTACAGGAGCACCTTTCTCTCCAGCTGGCCCTGGTGGGCCCTGAGGGCCAGGACGGCCTGTTAAACCAATTGGGCCAGCGGTACCTGCTGATCCACGTTCTCCTGGTGACCCCTGGAATGGGAAATGAAAATGTTAAAATAAAGGAGACTTCTAAGAATATCTTGTGTCGTTCTTTACGGACTGGAGTAAATAGTCGGGTGCCATAAGGCCAGGGCACCACCAGCCCCTGCTGGCCTTACCACTTCATTTCTCCCAGGGACGTGACTCCAGCACTTGCCACACCCTGCTTCTACACCAGGTGTCGTTTCCCCATCTCATAAGGAGATGACTCAGCTTTGTACGTAATTGTTCAACAAACAACTAACAATCAGTACTGGACCCCTGCAAGAGTGAGACAATTTTCCTAAACAACCACCCTGGCCCAAGAGGCCCAATTTTCCTAAACAATTTTCCTAAACCCTTGTCCAATTTTCCTAAACAACCACCCAGACCTCTATAATGCTACTGAACACTGTGAGGAAGGCGAAAACCAAGAATCCCTATGTCAATCTGGGGTTTTTGTAAAAATTCCTTCCCAGCCACAGAGATAGGCAACTAGCTTACATTCACAGTGCTGAAAATCGGGTGGCTGGGAGGGTGCTGAAAATCTCACACTCCGCCAGCTGCTGGCTGGAACATGGCCCTCACTTATAAAAGCTTGGCTGCAGGTCTTGTCTCATGAGACAACATTCACGCCACTGGCTGTGTTTTCCTAAAAACCCCAAGCTGAGCCAGGTTTCTCACTTCCCAACCTCGGGGCAGTTATTTTCCTTACCCCAGCTGCAGATGACTCTGCAGTCAGGACTGAGTGGCAAAATCCCTGGCTCCTTGCTCCCATTCCTATAAAAGGGGAGCATGACAAAATGCCCCGCGCCACCATCAGTGGCAGGCGACAGGCTGTAACCTGGAACTGATCATAATCACCTGGTACTTTACATCTGATGACCTCCCCCCCCACACACTCACCTCAGTATAGGGTTGCTACTAGAATTAATCTAGTATTAGAAATTAAATTAAAATAAATACACTGCCATGGCACATCAAAAACATTAATTTCACACAGAAAATATGATTACAGGGAAATTGCTATATATAATGAAATGCCTTACTTTGAAAAGTTTTTTTAAAAACAAATCTTGTATTTTATCACTGTCTGTAGTGCTTCCTTTGTGTTTGTCATCATTCCAAAGGTATTGAATCATCCAAATATAAAAATATGGTTCTAACTTTCTAGTCAGCTGTGAACTTTGCAGCAACACAGGTGTTTTGTCAGGCTTCTGGCCTTTCCACAACAGGCTGACCTTTCCTGAAAATATGTCAGCCTGCCAGAGCCAAGATCCTTGACCTTTCAGAACTTCATGAGGACGTGGACATTTTCTGCTAGATTGAGCTAAGTAGACAAAATGTAGCAAGTCTGCATACATAAAAATCCTCAGTACTTTAGTTAAAGCATCATAGGATAAACCAATTGGGCAAATGTCATATTGGATATTTATTCTGTATATAGGGTTGAAATTGACTGTAAACCACCAAGAGTTGCCTGTAGCAGGATAGGCGGGGTAAAATTTTCTTAAATAAATAAATAAATAAATAAATAAATACAGGGACAGGGGTAGAATAGGAAGAAAATAGGGTTATCTATTTCTGAAAACAGAACTGTTTGGAACTATTCAGAAATAGTCAGGATAATATGGATTAACTAGTCACATCATTCCCACCAAAGAGTCTAAATTGCCCCGTATGAAAATTCTTGACAACTTTCATAATGTGCATGTTTCTCCAGATGGCAACTTATCCACATTGTGAGATCCAGTGCAAGAACCAGTAGATAGAACTAGAGCTGAAATGGTAATCCGTGCAGGTATCGGTAACTGGATTTGTGGTAACCAACTGATAACTATCAGTTACCAATTGGTAACCATTTATTAACTGACAGATTAAAAAGTTACTGCATTACCATGCTACCACTTCACACGGCTACTGTGTTGTCCCAAGCCTGCTGTGAGGAGTTTGCCATCTACTTTGCAGAAAAGATCGCTCGGATCCAGAACAACTTCGATACTGGATTAGAGACAGTAGGAATAGAGCATGAGGTGATGGAGGTGCGGTCTGGTTCATCTTTCTGGGATGAGTTTCAAGAAGTGGCGCCAGCTGATGCTGTGGAGATTCTGGGGTCAGTGAGGGCCACTAGTTGTTAATTAGATCCTTGCCTGTCATGGCTGGTGAAAACCTCCAGGGAGATACTGGGGTTGGTGCTGGCAGGGATTATCAAAGCATCCCTTCAGCAGGGGAGTTTTTCCCCGGTCGCAAGGAGGCGGTGGTGCACCCCCTGTTGAAGACGCCATCTTTGGATGTGGACGCACTCGCCAGTTACCGACCCGTCTCTAACCTTCCCTAAAAAGGGAAGGTTATTGAACAGGCAGTGGCCCTGCAGCTCCAGGCTCACCTGGACAGCATCGGTTTTCTTGACCCCTTTCAATCAGGGTTTTGGCCTGGCCATGGTAAGGAGATGGTGTTGGTGGCCTTGGTAGATGATCTCTGCCAGGAGATGGATGCAGGACATTCGACATTACTGGTCCTGCTAGATCTTTCGGTGGCATTTGATACAGTGGACCATGGGCTGCTGTTGAGACAGTTGCATGACCTGGGGGGTCTGGATGGGACCACCGTTGGTTCGTTCCAGTCATTTCTCTCAGGGAGGATCCAGCGGATTGTCTTGGGAGCAGAAACATCTAGCCCCCGGGACCTGGACTGTGGCATTCCACAAGGTTCAATCTTGTCTCCTTTATTATTTAATGTATATATGCAGCCCTTGGGGGAGATTGTGAAAGGGTTTGGTGTGCATTGCCACCAATACGCTGATGATACCCAGCTTTATCTCTTTTTTTCAGCTGACCCAGGCCCTGCCGTCTCCATGCTATCTCAGCGTTTGGAGGCCATGGCAAGTTGGCTATGGCAGAGCAGACTGAAGCTCAATCCCGATAAGACAGAGGTGATGGTGGTGGGCCGGGCGGGGGAGGTGGTGCCCCCTTTTGTGGAGGAGGTGCACCCCTCCGTGGCTCAGCAGGTTCGGAGTCTGGGGGTATTATTGGACACGGGTCTCTGTCTAGATCAGCAGGTGGATGTGGTGGTGAAGGCAGCTTTCCGCCAGCTGTATCTGGTGCGGGGACTGCACCCGTATATCTCCAGACCCGACCTGGCCACTTTGATCCATGCCTTCATCACCTCGAGGCTGGACTACTGTAACGCGCTCTACATGGGGCTTCCCTTGACTCTGGCCCAGAGATTACAGCTAGTGCAGAATGCGGCGGCCCATCTCCTAACAGGGATGGGCCGACAAGAGCACATAACACCGGTGCCCCGTGCGCTGCACTGTCTGCCTGTAATGTGGCAAGCCAAGTTCAAGGTGTTGACATTGATCTATAAGGCCCTGACCGGTCTTGGACCTGGATACCTCAGGGACCGACTCACCCTCCGTGACTCAGGATGGACTCTCCGGTCCACCGGGAGCGCCTTCTTGGAGGTCCCCCACGTAAAGAGGGGGGCTACAATGGAGAGGGCATTCTCGGTGGCTGGGCCCCGGCTGTGGAACTTTCTCTCAGAGGAAGCACAAATGGCCCCGAGTCTGCTGGCCTTCCGTCGGGCCTGCAAGGCATGGCTGTTCTCCCAGGCCTTAGGAAACGGGGAGGGGAGGGTGGGCTAAATTTTTGTATGGGGCTATTTTAAAATTGTTTTAAATATCTGTGTGGATTTTTATATTGTGATTGTTTTTATATTGTGATTGTTTATTTTATGTTGGAAGCCGCCCCGAGATGCCGTAGGCATAGGGGGCGGCATATAAATGGAATTTAATAATAATAATAATAATAATAATAATAATAATAATAATAATACATTTCTTCCCCGTTTACCCCCTGAGCCCTGGTTTCAAGTTTAACTGCCATTAAAGTCAGTGGCAAAACTCCCATTGATTTTAATGTCGGAGGATTGCCCTGCCTTTTCCCCACTGGATACTTGGTTCAAATTTCCTGTGTGCATCTTTGCTATTGGTCCAGAAGCAAAATGGAAATGAAATGCAGAAAAATGGTAAATTGGTTAAACGGTAACGGTAAAGTAGTATTCATCCGTATTTCCATTAATCGGTTAACTGTTGCAATATGCAGTTTCTGATTGGTTAACTGTTAAATATCTAGAATTTTGGTTATTGGTCATGGTTACTGAGTTAACTATTCATTTAAGGAGAGGGGTAAGAGTAAGGGCAGCTGTTTTTAGAGGGCGGACATTGTTGGAGGGTTGGTTCTAGGAAGGGGTGGGTAAGGGTGGATGGGTGTGTGGTTAGGGCTCCTTCCCCTTGGTTGAGGGGCAGAGGGTACTGGGTTGCGGAGGGAAGGGTCTTCTCCCTCAGTGTGAGGGAGGGGTGGGACCTAGGTGGGGTTAGGGGATTGGGCTCCCCTGTGAGAAGGAGAGCAGGGGTAGTGAGGGGAGGATTAGGGGGAGGGGGTCTCCCTCGTTGGCCAGGCGGGACAGCCACCAGGTCAAGGGGCCAGGGAGTGGGATGGGGGGGTCTACAGCTATTGGGGTCATGATGGGCCAGGGCAATTATGGTCCTTCTAGGAGGAAGATTAAATCCGTAAGGGGAAATAGGTATTTATTGCTAATTCCCCTCATTGACCTCCGGGAAGGTGGTGTAGTGTTCAAGAATGGGAGGGCCCCTGATTTGAGGCTGCTACTGATTAGCGCGAGGTCAGTGGTGAATAAATCCATGGCGATTACAGAATTAAGCCTGGATCAGTCAGCCAACCCCGTGTGTATTACAGAGACCTGGCTGGAGACTGAGTTGGGGCCAATTTTGGCTGACCTTGTTCTGGCGGGTACTCTGTACAGCATCAGCCTTGATCAGAGGGGTGGTGTAGTCATTGTTTTTAGGGATACCTGGTCTGTGAGGAGGTATCCAGTGAAAACTATTTTGGGTATTGAGGGCATCTATCTAGTGTTTGATTTGGCTGGAGACAGATTAGGGCTGCTACTGTTATACCATGCACCTACCTGTACGACAGCATCCCTACGTGCCCTGACAGATCTGGTGTCAGAGGTGGTCTTGCGGTCCCCAAGGGTGTTAGTTCTCAATATCCATGCCAACACTGATGTTGGGGGAGAAGAACATGAGTTCATGGCCATCATGGCAACCATGGGACTGTCTCAGAGGGTTGTTGGCCCGACACATGATGGAGGACATACCCTGGACTTAATATTTTGCACTGGCCTTGAGGTGAGGGATCTGGTAGTGGCAGAGGTGTCAGCTGTGCCCTTGTCATGGTCAGATCATTACCTCCTCCAGGACTGGTTTCCTGGAACATGTTTGCCCCCGGAAAGGTGCAGAACCAGTTCGGTTGGTTTGCCCTCGGAGACTTATGGAACCAGTATGGTTCCAGAATGCTCTTGGGGAAATGCCCCCCAATCTTGATGGTTGCTCACTGAATGACCTCGTAGTCTTTTGAAATGCCATGCTGACTAAGACCATCAATCAACGGCTCCTAGGTATCTGCTTCCCAAATGCCGACAACACGGGTCCCCTTGGTTCAAAGAGGACCTGCGACGGATGAAACAGGAGGGACAGCGGTTGGAGCGACAGTAGTGCCACGCTAGTGCTGAAGTTGACCAGTTGCAGCATAGAGTCAGTTTAAGAACCTATGTGGTGACTTTGCGGACAGCAAAGAAGTTGCGTCCAGCTGAGCTTTTCCAGGTGGTACAGAAGCTGTTCAGTTCGGTCTCTCCACCTGGAACTGGAATCTTCCATTGCTCACTATGACATTTTTGCCAACTTTTTCATTGATAAAATCACTCTGATTTTAATGAATTCCCCACCTTGTCCAGTTTTGTGGGATCAGTTTCAGTGGGTGCCGCCCGCTGATGCAATGGATGTTCTTGAGGTGGTCAGAGTCCCATGTTGTTAATTAGATCCATGCCCATCCTGGCTAATTAAAGCTTGCTGTGAGACACTTGGATCATTGCTGGCTGGGGTTCTCAATGCCTCCCTTGGGGAGGACAGAGTGCCGGGCCACCTCAAGGAAGCGGTGGTGCATCCTCTGCTCAAGAAACAATTGCTTGACATTGACTCCCTCACCCGCTATCAACCAGTCTCTAACCCTCCCTTTTTAGGGAAGGTTATTGAATGGGTGGTGTCATGGCAGCTTCAGGGGCATCTAGATCAGATCAGCTTTCTTGATCCCTCACAGTCTGACTTTCTCCCTGGGTTTGGCATGGAGACTGCCCTTGTGAATTTGCTTGATGAACCGCACCATGAGTTGGATCAGGGCAGATCATCTTTTTTGATCTTTTTAGATCTGTCGGCAGCATTTGATACCATTGACCATGAGATGTTAGTGGCTTGCCTGCGGGACTGAGCGGGGGTGGGCAGAATTGTTCTTGAATGGTTCCACTCTTTCCTGGCTGGAAGATCTCAGCTTGGGGAGTGTTCATCATCTCCCCGGGACCTCACATGCGGAGTCCCGCAGGGTTCTATTCCATCCCCGCTCCTGTTCAACGTGTATATTCAGCCTTTAGTTGAGATTGTGAGGGGTTTCAGCGTACGGTGTCATCAGTATACCGATGATACACAGCTTACCTCTCTTTTTCAGCAGACCCAGACCCGGCAGTCTCCGTGATAACCCGGTGTCTGGCAGCCGTGTGGGAATGGATGAGGGTGAGTCATCTGAGGCTAAATCCCGACAAGACAGAGGTGATGTTGGTGGGTAGGGCTGGGGGAGTGGTGGGCGCTGTTGTTGTTTGGGTCTGCCCTCCCCTAGCTGCTCAGGTCCACAGTTTGGGGGTGCTCCTTGATTCACAGGTCCGCCTGGATTCTCAGGTGGAAGCTGTGGCAAGGAGTGCCTTTCACCAGTTACATCTGGTACGATGGCTACGGCCGTATATTTCAAACTCTGATTTGGCCACCATTATCCATGTCTTCATCACATTTTGACTGGAGCACTGTAACGCAGTCTACGTGGGACTATTACTCAGTCTGTAGTTCTGACTTTCAAATATCAGAGGAAGGGCCCTATGTGTTTCGCAAACACACACAAACTCACCGACAAAAGTTGGTCCAATGTAAGATAACATTCAAATTAATTTGTCTCCAGCTCTTACATTTGCGACCAAGAAGGTAACCATACTCTCTCTAAGGTAGTTTCGAAATTCTATTCATGGAGAATTTTGTTTTTCTATTGCTTAAGCTCCCCTCACCTCCCACCCCTTTTTGTGCAGCATTGTTTAAGATGTTGATATTTCTTATAGCAAATACAGCATCTGATAGTTTCTTCTGCTGTGGAGGCTATTCAGTAGGGATGTGCAAATGCAGTTTGGGAATTTGGGGTTCGGGCTGAACTTGGGGTGTTCGGTATGTTTGCGAACACCCCGAATCCGAACTGATCCTGACCGAACCGACCTAACTGAGTTTGGGTTCCGAACTCGGTTTGGGCAGGGGGTGGGGGACAGCGAGGAACCCGGTTTTCCCTCCCCCCTCCAGGCTACACAGGTGGAAGGGGTGCCAGGAACCACCTCCCTCCCACCCTGCCCAGCCTGGATTTTTTTTAACCCCCGCGGAATCGCCCATGGCCCTACCTGGTGGTGCCGGGGCTCCAGCCCCAGGTCTGGTGGCTCGCGGGTCCAGCAGCATGTGTGGTGGCAGTGGTGCTCCAGAGCGCTTCAGGCCGCTACTAGGCATTCCGGGTCAAACCAGAAGGCCTAGTAGCAGCCTGAAGCATTCCGGAGTGCTGCCCCCGCTGGACCCATGACCGATCCGTGGCCACCGCTGGACCCAGGGCCGGTGCCTGGCACCCCCAGATAGGTCAGGCTCCAGTCCTGGGTCCGGAGGCAGGTCCGGTGGGGGCAGCGCTCCGGAGTGCTTCAGGCCGCTACTAGGCCTTCTGGTTTGACCCGGAAGGCCTAGTAGCAGCCAGAAGCTGCCAGACCTGCCAGATAGCTGCCAGATAGCTGCCAGACCTGCTGTCAGACCTGCCCACCCCTGGACCCAGGGCTCGAGCCCCGGCATCAGCAGGTAGGGCTACGGGAGATCCCGGGGGGGGTGTTAAAAAAAATTCCAGACTTGGCAGGGGGGAGGGGAGGTGCTCCCTGGCACCCCTTCCACCCACACAACCTGCGGGGGGAGGGAAAACTGAGTCCCCTCCCACCCGAATGGGTTCGTCTCCCCAAACCAGTTCAGTCCAAATGGACCGAATTGAACGGTTTGGGGTTCGGCTGAACCCCACAGGAGCCGAACACCGAACCGCTCAGTGTTTGCACACCCATACTATCCAGAGTTCTGTTATGCAATCTAAGGTCTGTGCATGCATGACCCAAACCTACCCTTGTGCCATGATGCCCCTGGCAAAGTCCCCTGCTTCCTGTCTGCCCACCATCCATCAGAGAGCGAGGTGGGGGATTCAGAAAGAGATGTAGGTGGTAGCAGTCAAGAGGCAAGGGACTTCGCTGAGTGCAACATGGTCTGAGGATAGGTTTGTTCCATTAGTATGCACGCACCTTGGAATGGTGCCTTAATTATTAATGTATAGGTCCTATTTTTTAGGAAATAAATAATCTTTCTAACTACAAAAATAGGGGATCACAGTATAGAACTCATGAAGTTTTTTTTCTTTTTTACTCCAAGGATCATTTTATAAAGTTAGATTCATTGTCTAAAAAGTTACTTTTTTTGTTAGAAAATAGGCAAAAGAGCAATGCAAGGAACAATATTAACATTGAAGTTTTTTTCTTTTTTATTCCAAGGATCATTTTATAAAGTTAGATTAATTGTCTAAAAAGTTAGCTTTTGTTGTTAAAAAATAGGCAAAAGAGCAATGCACGGAACAATATTAACATTGGCATAATTAATGCAAAACATAGACTAGCTTAATTGCATAATGTATCTTTTATGATATCGCTATTGGGAAAATAATTAATCTAGTGGGTTTAATTTGAAACATAAATAGCTCTATGGAAAATATTTGAATAATTTAATTTCAAAATGTCTGTTCACCTCATGCTATTTGTATTGCTAATAAATAATGTCAGGGTTAAATCTACCATATTCTATAACACCTGCACCATTTTGCTCAGTTCAGACCATTGTGCCTAGTTTGTTCCTGCCTATTTCCTAATTATTAAGAATAGATAAGAGATTAAATATTAACGATCAGATCATTATTTTTATGTGCAAGAAGGCACTGTAGAGGGAGCATCAGCAGAGGAAGCCAGTTTGTGTGCCTATGCTGTGGCTGTGCAGAAAGCAAAAAAAGAGTTCTTCACTGCCCTCATAGAGCTGCGAAGTCTCGTCCAGCAAAGCTTTTTCGGGTGGTGAGGGGGCTTATTACACCGTGCTTATTACAGTAAGAGAACCAGAAGTAATGGAAGCCCTGTCTTCTCTGTTTTCATAGAATCAGTTTCAGGGGGTGTCACCCACTGAAGCGGAGGATGTTCTTGGGGCTGTTGCTGTTGGTTGTGGTCAATGCCTCCCTGCAGGATGTCAAAGTGCCAAGCAGTCTCAAAGAGTCGGTGGTGAGGCCTCTGTTCAAAATGTCATCACTTGACATTGACTCCCTTGCCAGCTATCGGCCTGTCTCTAATCTTCCCTTTTTAGGGAAGATTATTGAACAGGTAGTGGCTCAGCAGCTACAGGGGCATCTTGACCGCATTGGATATCTGGATCCCTCACAGTCCGGCTTTTGTCCGGGTTATGGCACTGAGACTGCACTTGTGACTTTGGTCGACGACCTTCGCCTTGAATTGGACCAGGTACATTTGACCCTGTTGATTTTTTTAGATCTGTCAGCTGCTTTTGATACCGTTGACCATGAGATGTTGGTGACTCACCTGCGGGACTGTGGTGGGCAGGATCATCCTTGAATGGTTCCACTCTTTCCTGGAAAGAAGAACTCAGCGGGTGGTGATCAGGGATTATTTTTTATCAACCTGGGATGTCTCTTGAGGAGTATCTCAGGGCTCCATTTTGTCCCCTCCCCTGTCCAACGTGTATTATGCAGCCACTAGGCAAGGTCGTGAGACGGTTTAATGTTCAGTGTCATCAATATGCTGATGACACCCAACTTTATCTCTCTTTTACATCTGACCCAGACCTGGCAGTCTTGGTGATTACCCAATGTCTGGCGGCTGTGGTGGACTGGATGAGAGCAGGCTGACTGAAGCTGAATCCCAATAAGACGGAGGTGATACTAATGGGGAAGGTGTCGGGTCTGGCATCCCCCATCATTGATGGGGTTCACCCCCTGTTGGTTCCCCAGATTTGGAGTCTGGAGTGCACCTCAATTCCCAGCTCCTCCTAGATGTTCAGGTGGAGGCTGTGGTGAGGAGTTCTTTCCGCCAATTACATCTGGTGCAGAGGCTTCGACCATATGTCTCAGACTCCAACCTTGCCACTATCATCCATGCTTTTATCACTTCAGGACTTGACTACTGTAATGCGCCCATGATGACAGCTCAGAGATTGCAGCTAGTGCAGAATGCAGTGGCTCATCTCCTTACAAGGATGGGCCACCAGGACCATATTATACCGGTGCTCCATTCTCTGCACTTGCTGCCTAGTCTTCCAGGCCCAATTCAAGGTGTTGCTGTTGACCTTTAAAGCCCTACATGGTTTTGGACCTAGTTACCTAAGGGACCGCCTCACTCCCTGGGCTCTTGCGGTCGACCGGGGACACCTTCCTTGATGTCCGTATGGTTTCCTGGGGGACCACTATGGAGAGGGCGTTCTTGGTGGCCACGCCAAGGCTGTGGAACTCATTCCTGGCAGAGGCCCGGGTAACCTCAGACCTCTCCTCTTTTAGGCGACTTTGTAAGACCTGGACGTTCCATCAGACTTTGGGTGAGGGAGACAGGTAGGGTGAGGGATAGGGAGGGAGAGGTTTTCGGTTTTGTTTTCGTGTCTCCCCCTTGTAAGTGTTTTATATAAAAGTTTTATATTTTTATTTTATATGTTTTTAGATTGTAAGCCACCCCAAAATGCTGTGCAGAGGGGCAGGGTATAAATTTTTTTAAATAAATATAAATAAATAGGAGGCCTTCACATGTGCTGTTTGAACCTAAATGAGTTTGAGCCTAAATACAATGAGTCGAAATGGGTATGTGTAAATGCAAAGGCTGCAGAACAATATTTAAATATATTTCAGTGGCCCTAGCATACCACTAGACTGGTACAGAGTAAGACTGATAGACACAGGGATAAGCATGGATCCTGTTCTGAAATGAGCATAGTAAACTAGTGATCTTCAAACTTTTTTTGAATTGTGATCCCCTTCCACTTCTTCCTCTCCCCCTTGTTCTTTGAGTCTCTCTCCCCCCCTTGACACATCATTATCTTGGAGAGTTTCCCTAGGTCAGAGTGTGGAGTTAGACGTTTGACAGCTGGGGTCCTTCCCACACCCAATAAGTACACCATTTGCACCCCAGCCCCAGTTGGAAAACCTAGAGAGTAGACCGCATTCCAACTCCTCCAATTTTAGCACCTAATGGCCAACCAACCCAACACTCAAATCCCCAAATTTTATCCCAGAAAAATTAATTTCACCTTCTGTGATTACCTCAAAATCAAGAACACGTTTTGAGAATCAATGGTGAATATCTTTAAAAAGAAGTTTGGACTTTCAAATCTAGATTCACCTGAATCAATATTGAAAAAATACTTGATACTTAACAGCTCTTTCTGACTGGTTGTAATTTGTATTTACCTACTAATCTATGTGTTATGAAGAGTTGTTGACAAGCCACATAATTATATTTTGAGTGTAATAACATGAGGTGTTTTGTGAAAGCTCTAGCTGCTATTTTGTTTTTTTAAAAAAGAACTTTCCAGCCCTCATAATTGTAAAGAAAGGTTTAAAGAAACAATTGCAGTATAAACGGAGGAGCTGAAATGAATATCCACAGCAAATATCATATTCAATGTTTTTGTCCACTTTGAATCAAGTTTGATGAACAGGATGCAAAGCACTATCCATTTTTATGTCATTTGCCCAGTTAAAGGTATTTGTTTTACTTTTAGTGGGTTGTTGTTTTCTATTTTTCTGAATATTTCAGTCATTTTGTTTTAGATATTTAGTCAAATAACTGAACATCTCTGAGCTAAAATGAGGTTATCCAAATTAAAATATCAAGACTCAAACAAGTTTAATTTCAAGTGCAGATATTTATTCAGATGATTAGCTGAAAATATTAATAATATCCACAAATAATCTACTATTATTTCAACTCTGAAGACCTAAAGCTAATAAAAAGATTTAAATAATTTCTATTTATGAATCTTTAAATTAATTTAATCATTTTGGAGGATCTGATCTATGATATTGAACATTAGATATGCATGGCATTCTTTTTTGCAAAAGATAAAATGAACACATGTAAGAATTTCATACCCTTGCAATGGAATGTGTGTGTCACTTAACACACTTTTAGGGATGCTATTAAGTAAGATACATGCTGAAGTTTGCATTAAAAATTATTGATGAAGATTGCAGATTTATGGAAGTCTGAAAAGTTACTACAGTTCTCTCTGCCTTGAAATTTGTACATTCTACACCTTTACAACATTCTGACTAGAGGTGCAAATAAGCACAAAAAACCAAGAATGGACACCCTGTAGAATTTGGGGTGCCCGAAATGACCCAATGGGTACCTGCTTGCTCCCTGTCTGGGGCTGACTCATTGCTGCTCAGTTGGCTGCTGCTCCTCTGAGTGGCCGCTGCTCCACTGCTGCTCCCCAGACACCACTCAGCAGAGCTGGGGTCTTCCTGATCAGCTATTCTAAGTGAGGAAGGGAAGTGAGGAGGCCTCTTCTGGTGCGGGTCAGGCGCAGCATGCTGGAAGAAGCCTTGTTGTCATTCCCCCCACCCTCTCAACTCAGAAAACCTGAGTGGGAAGATTCTGGCTCAGCTGAGAGGCGGCCAGGGAGGAGTAGCAGGAGCAGTGGCCACTTTGAGGAGAAGCAGCCATCTGACCAGGGTGAGTCAGCCCAGGGCAGGGAGCAAGTGGGCGTGGAATTGGCTTCTCAACATGTCCGGGACTTCCCAAGGCATCCCAGAAAGTCCTGGGAATACTCATATTTTGGGGCATCTAGGCACCTGATAGGGTTCAGGTAACCTGCCAAATGCCTGCTGGGGGCATTACTCGCGGGTAGTGAACGCACTATGTGCTTCACCTCTAACTGATGTTCTCTCTCCTTTAACTTATTTAAATATTGAGTTGTCCACCACTAAACAGCTTCTTACAACAACCATGTTTAATAACTTTACAGCTTGGCATGTATACAATGTATTTTAATCAGTTCCAAACTGTTTGGGTTACTGTAAATGGCATAATGCTTCTAGGAATGATTATGGAAATTATTGCTATTGAAATCAAGCATGGCAGCACCGACATTTGGAATACCTAATAATTTACTCTTTTTTCTTTCTTCGTGGTTCCAATTCTGCTGATTTTATACATTTTAAGTGATATTTCACTCTGGGAGTGGGTCCATTGATTTGACTGGAAGCTGTCTTAGAGAAGACTTTAGTCCTCAAACCATCTTGACAACAACTGCAGTCTGTGGCAGCATGCAAGATAGATAAGGTTGGCAGAACTAGCTTTGTGAAAGCAATGCACCCAATCCCATCCTCCGCGGATCTTGTGTGCACACTCCCATGTGTGCGGGATCCGTGGGGTTCTTTGCCTGCAAGTGGGATCCATGTGACATGCGCGTGGCTCTGCACGTGCATAGTTCTGTGGGATTTGGGATCAAGCTTTCACATATGAATCTCCCCTAAGAGTTTATTCTGAAAAACTGCCTATTCAGTACTTACACACAATATGTACATATAGTG
This sequence comes from Sphenodon punctatus, assembly GCA_003113815.1. Lineage (NCBI taxonomy): Eukaryota > Metazoa > Chordata > Lepidosauria > Sphenodontia > Sphenodontidae > Sphenodon > Sphenodon punctatus. The sequence continues at coordinate 299,542 of QEPC01006354.1, forward strand.
GAGTCTGCTTAAGTTGAATTTCTCTGGCCATGTTAAAAAAAAGAAAGGAAAAAAGGACATCAGAAATTTAGCTTAAGCAGACTTTTAAGGAATGAACTTGGAGATAGGGAAAACAAATGCTCAGATTAAGCTGGAACCAGGGTTTCTCCATCTTTAGTCCCCTTTCAATCTCTCAGAAGCAGAGAGTCAGAATGAACAGTAGGGCAGAGTTCTGTGTGTGACTGTGAGTGTGTGTGTGTATGTGTGTGAGAGAGATCCTGTCAGTCATGACTCTGGGAGGTTTGGGTGTTCTGGAGACAGGGAAACCTGGTGCTCTCCCCCCTTATAGCTTGCTCGAAACTCCCTGAATCTGAGCTTACAGAATTTCACTCTCACCTTCACCCACACAACTCTGCCTGGCTGTCCAATCTGAGCCCACAACTGAGAGATCTGGTGACAGAGAGGATTGATGTTCCCTAACATTCATTTCCAGCCTGCCTGATGTGAAGACACTCCCTGCCAGGGTATATACTAGGGATGGGCGAACGCGGTTCAGAAGTTCAGAGTTTGGACCAAACTCGACCAGTTCAGTCGGCCGAACCAAACTTCCGAACCAAACTTGATTTTCGAACCGAACCAAACCGAATTTCCGAACTCGGCTCTGTTCGCCCATCCCTAAAAGATAATATTCCATTTAGTTTAATGGGGTTTGAATTTCTGAACTTTGCTCGGAAGTTCGGAGTTCGGACCGAACTCGAATAGTTCAGTCGACCGAACCAAACTTCTGAACCGAACCGAATTATCCGAACTGAACCGAACTGAATTTCCGAACTCGATTCTGTTTGCCCATCCCTAGTATATATTACAGTATTTTAACCATATGCTGACAATAAACCATGAATACAGTCAAAGATTCTGATATTTTTAGCTGTATGCCTATGCTCTATACACCTTGAAATTCTACTTAACTAGATTCTGAATTCCTTGTATCCAGATCAAGAAGTAATGCATTCCTATAGACTTTGGGCTGGGAAAAACAAATTAATTCCAGGGGGAAACAAATTAATTTTGGCAATATAATTATCATAACGCTTGGTGGCCCTGGCAATATAACTATTGTAACGTATTGTGGCTTGACACATGGTCAACCAAATTTATTTGTTTGATATTTATCAATAAATTCAAGTTACACAAGTTCTATTTAAGTAAATTCCACTGTATGTGTATAGCAAAATAATCTAGTGTTAGCTCTTCAGACTGGATTATACAGGCAACCTGAACATGATTCTTATTCTTATTTTCTTGTTAATGAGGTTTCAATGGATAGAACTTGAGGTGAAATGATACTTGCCAAAATGAGTAAGCCAAATGAATTTCAATGATCCAATCTGAAATGAATGAATCAAGTAACAAACATTACCTGTCCGATCTTCGATTGATTAACCATTTTTAGATTTTCAAATTTGATTCATTTGGTCCATTTGTTTTGGCCATTTCCAATTTTTACCACACATTTTCCACCATTCATTTAATTGTTTCTGGCAAAAAAAATGGATGGAAAACTGTACGTTGACAAAATAAATGAACCGAACAAACAAAAATTGTGGAAAACTGGTTGCTTAAATGTTGAACAATGCTGAATTTTGTTTGGGTTCACTACAACCTGCTTGAAAATGGGACGGGAGGAAATGTAAGCAGTTATTCTGCTGCTCATTTCACCTCCAGATAGAACAAAAATGTACTATGTCGGGATGCGTGTTAGGCGGACACATACATGCACCCCCCCAGTCACTGTGGGTGCACGTTGCATCATTCACAGAGGGCTCCCCCACCCATGAACACACAAAAATCTGCGTGTTCAAGGGTGGGGGAGGCCCATCTAAAAAGGGCCACATTTTCACAACTGTTTTACTTATACTATCTTAGGTAGGAATTTAAAATGTAAAGCAATATCTATTCTATCTTGGAAAATCTGAAAATATGGTTCTGAGATTATATGACTGCTATTTTACTAACTCTTCTTAATGAAGTTATTGTTAAAAGGAAAACTGTCTTTAAACTCCCACCCCATAACCAGTTCATTTGCGCTCCCCATATAATCAATTAACGCTGCCCCGAGGGTGCAAATGAACTGGTTATGGGTGAGGGGCAGCGTGAATTTATTATATGGGGGAGGGGTGCAAATGAACTGATTATGGGGTGGGGGAAGCATGAATTGATTATGCGGGCACAACTGAACTGGTTATATCTATGTCTCTTTTCATGGCATAATGCACTTAATAGGCTGGCTGCATTTTGGGTGTCTTGTGTGTTTGATAGCAGCGCCCCCAGGCATGCCAAGTGGGACACAAAGGCACCCCAAGGCTAACTGATGAGACACAAAGAGCGGGACCCATCTTGACTTCTTGGCCAGGGGCCCATTGCACCCTAGCTATGTCCCTGGTCTAGTGTGTGTGACTGATCAATTTGAATGAGTGTATGAGGTGAGAGCATGTTTGTGTAGTGTGTATGGATGAGTGTGTGTGTGATCAATTTGAATGAATGTGTGAGACAGATCATGTATGTACTGTGTCTGAATGACTGTGTGTGTGATCAGTTAGAATGAGTGAGAGAGAGTGGGAGAGAGAGAGGGAAAGAGAGAGAGAGCACGTGTGTGAATGAGTGTGTGACCTCTTTTACATGAGACGCACCCACGCAGTGGCATGGTGGGTGTGTCTCTTATGAAAGCAGTCACTTGTGCGCTCCTGTGTAACATGCACCTCCACCCATTCACCCCTGCACAGAGAAACCTGCAAGAAAACAGGTTGTTCCATGTGGGGGATGTGGGGGGATGGATGAGCGCCTGTGTGCTCTGTTCTTGCAGTGTTCTTGTGTCTGGGGCCAGCTTATGCATTAACAAAACTATTAAGTTTCAAAAGAAGGGCAAATTACCTAGACAAAAAAAATTCAGTTTAAGAAGCTTGTTGAGGCGGCATTACAAATTATACTCAGACGTTAACATGACAGTAAATTGTATGTTAAGGCAACTTTATTAAATATCATACCAATCTATACATTTTTCTTTTCTTATTAAGAAAAATTATGACAACTGAAATTAAATTGTATACATTCCTCATCATGTATAAGTATTGTTCAGTCACCATACCGCACATATGCAGCTTAATTTCAGTTGTCAATTTTTTAAATTAACGAATAAGAAAAATGTATATATCGGTCTGATATTTAATAAAGTTGCCTTAACATACAATTTACTGTCATGTTAATGTTTGAGTATAATTTGTAATGCCACCTTAACAGGGTTCTTAAACCGAAGGTTTTTTGTCTAGGTAATAAAGAAGTTGTATCCAGGTATGTGTATGCAATTTTTGTTAAAATCACAATATGCAATTGCTTATATAATCGGTTCTGTTTTTCCCATTTTTTTGAAATTTCATATGCACAGTCATCTCTGTTAGGGGTACAATATTTCCAAGTTTCATCAGAATTGAATAAGCAACAAAAAAGCTATAGATGGAAATATGTTTTTAAGTTACTTACCATTATTTCAAAAATGAAAATTCATTTTATTTTTTTTCATTATTATTAAATTTCATTTTCATTATTACAAAAACAAAAATGAAAATTGCACACCCCTAAAGAGAAAATATATTAAATATTTCAAAAGTATCAGAATGACAAAGGGTAATTTCAGATGTTACATGATCATAGTCAACCACACCGAATCACAGTGGATTTGGTGTGGTGGCTGTGATCGCGCGGACGTCTGTGGGAGCCCTGCCAGATGTTCACCACAGTAAATACTTGGCGGGGGTCGATGCTAACCACAATTCTCGATGCTAACCACGGTTCTGGCCTCACCTCCAGAACTGTGGTTAGCTGGACCACGATCAGGAACAGACCGAAGGTAATGTCTGTCATCTCGCCCCTGTCCTGACCGTGGCCCAGACCGCAGTACGGGATCAGGCGCAGCAGCGGGGCCGAGCGGCCACACTTCATACCGTGCAGCCCCGCCCCCTCCCAAATCCCTTCTGAGATCAGGTCGGCATGTGTGCAGGACAGCCAGTCTGATAACGGACTTGGATCCGAGATGGATCCCGGTCCATCATGGTAGGCCAAATGGCCCGTCACATCTGAAATTACCCAAAGAAACCANATATGGTTCTGAGATTATATGACTGCTATTTTACTAACTCTTCTTAATGAAGTTATTGTTAAAAGGAAAACTGTCTTTAAACTCCCACCCCATAACCAGTTCATTTGCGCTCCCCATATAATCAATTAACGCTGCCCCGAGGGTGCAAATGAACTGGTTATGGGTGAGGGGCAGCGTGAATTTATTATATGGGGGAGGGGTGCAAATGAACTGATTATGGGGTGGGGGAAGCATGAATTGATTATGCGGGCACAACTGAACTGGTTATATCTATGTCTCTTTTCATGGCATAATGCACTTAATAGGCTGGCTGCATTTTGGGTGTCTTGTGTGTTTGATAGCAGCGCCCCCAGGCATGCCAAGTGGGACACAAAGGCACCCCAAGGCTAACTGATGAGACACAAAGAGCGGGACCCATCTTGACTTCTTGGCCAGGGGCCCATTGCACCCTAGCTATGTCCCTGGTCTAGTGTGTGTGACTGATCAATTTGAATGAGTGTATGAGGTGAGAGCATGTTTGTGTAGTGTGTATGGATGAGTGTGTGTGTGATCAATTTGAATGAATGTGTGAGACAGATCATGTATGTACTGTGTCTGAATGACTGTGTGTGTGATCAGTTAGAATGAGTGAGAGAGAGTGGGAGAGAGAGAGGGAAAGAGAGAGAGAGCACGTGTGTGAATGAGTGTGTGACCTCTTTTACATGAGACGCACCCACGCAGTGGCATGGTGGGTGTGTCTCTTATGAAAGCAGTCACTTGTGCGCTCCTGTGTAACATGCACCTCCACCCATTCACCCCTGCACAGAGAAACCTGCAAGAAAACAGGTTGTTCCATGTGGGGGATGTGGGGGGATGGATGAGCGCCTGTGTGCTCTGTTCTTGCAGTGTTCTTGTGTCTGGGGCCAGCTTATGCATTAACAAAACTATTAAGTTTCAAAAGAAGGGCAAATTACCTAGACAAAAAAAATTCAGTTTAAGAAGCTTGTTGAGGCGGCATTACAAATTATACTCAGACGTTAACATGACAGTAAATTGTATGTTAAGGCAACTTTATTAAATATCATACCAATCTATACATTTTTCTTTTCTTATTAAGAAAAATTATGACAACTGAAATTAAATTGTATACATTCCTCATCATGTATAAGTATTGTTCAGTCACCATACCGCACATATGCAGCTTAATTTCAGTTGTCAATTTTTTAAATTAACGAATAAGAAAAATGTATATATCGGTCTGATATTTAATAAAGTTGCCTTAACATACAATTTACTGTCATGTTAATGTTTGAGTATAATTTGTAATGCCACCTTAACAGGGTTCTTAAACGTCTGTTTGCTTCCTGACAGATGTTCACCACAATGAATCACTGGGGGATCAAAATGACCATGGTTCTGGACCTCTGACTGCCCAGAGGTCCAGAATCGTGGTTAGATTGGCCATGATCCGGGATGGGCCAAAAGTAATGTCTGTTACGTTTGGCCAATCCCAGATTGTGGTCCCGACCATGGGAGGGTATCGGATGCAGCGGCCGAATTAGCCGCTGTGCCACCCCATCTCCCAGGGGGCGGGCGGCCAGGGGAGCACGGGGGGGCGGGGCTGTGCAGCCGCATGTCAAGCTGCGCAGTCCCACCCCTCCCCGGTTCCCGGTAGGAATCAGGCTGGTATGCCTAAAGGATGGCCAGACTGATTCCTGACCGGGATCAGAAACAAATTGCGATCCGTGGTGGGCCTCTAGGCCCGTCACGTCTGAAATTATCCAAAGTCAGACACTGGAACTCCAGCATGTTAAATGAATAAAAATGGCATCATAAAGGTAAAGGTATGTTTTGCAATGTCCTTCTTCAATTATAGAAGGTTCAACCTGTGCATTATATCATATGTGCTTTGCTCATAGAGCACCAACCCAGAAAAATTCTTTAAAATGTAATATGAAGGGGGAATCTTTTACAGATGCTACCTTTTCCCCCCAGACTTCCTTCTCTGTAACCTCTGGTTTATTCCTTCTCTTTCTAACGTGGGTGGCAGCCACTTCAGTTTGCTGAGAGATTATTGTTGCTGGAGTTCAGACACTGGAACTCCACCATGTTAAATTAATAAAACTCTAAAGATTAATAATCTCTCAAGATTATTGTTGTAAATCTGGTATTTAAATTAACTTTTGAGATCCCTGAAATAAGTGAATGGAACATATAAAATGAAACAGAACATTTATCATCTCTGGTTGCCAGAATTTGAGGAACTGAAAGTAAGATGTGAGTTTTCCAGCCACCCAGAGGTTGTTCATACGTACAGGATGTTGACACTTTGCCTCAAAGTATGCACTTACTCTTAAGAGTGTCAAACACTTTTAAAAACGTGCATGTCTCTTCTGCTTTAGAAGCCACTCTTTGTGTTTTAGAGGGTAATTTCAGACATGACGGGCCCAGAGGCCCACCATGCTGAACCATGGACCGGGATTCGTTTTGGATTCCGGTCAGGAATCAGGCCGTCCGTCCTTTAGACGTGCCATCCTGATTCTCACTGGGGATCAGGGAGGGAGTGGGGCTGCACGGTGCGATGTGCGGCTGCACATCCCTGTCCCCCCACACACTCCCCCGGCCAACCGTCCTCTGGGAGATGGGCTGGCACAGTAGCCAATCTGGGCCATGGTCCAGGATGGGCCACAGCACAATCTAGCCCGCACAGATGTCACTTTTGGCCCATCCCGGAATTTGGCCAATCTAACCACATTTCCTGAGGTGAGACCGGCCTCACCTCCGGAAGCATGGTTATTTTGATTGTCGCCAGGTATTCACTGTAGTGAACATCTGGGAGGAATCTTTTCGACATAACAGGACAAACGGCCACCATAGGGGGGTTCACTGTGGTTGACCGTGGTCCTGTTATGTCTGAAATTACCCAGAGACTTTTAGATCAGAGAGACCATTCTAGATTTTCCTTGCCTGCTGGAGACCGATTACGTTGCAATTTATTTTAATAGAAAGGCTGAGGTTTTCTCTTTCCCTCTCATCCACAGCTGAATGTTTGAAAGACCAAAAACAGAAATAGATATGGGAAATATTTTTTTTGTACAAATATTAAAGGAGAAAAAGTAGTATGCCTGAAGAGACCACAAGAGTGCCAACAGCATGTGTTTGGCATTTAACATTCACAGGGTATTTCTTTAATCACATATTGTGTAGGGATTTAAGTTTATAGAATTCAGGCATACTGCATATGGGTGATCCACTGAAGTTTTGTTGGCTATGTTTCTGTATTATTTTCCAAAACACAGATAAGTATTGTATCCCATCTCCTGGTTCATATCTAAGGAATGCTAGTATTCACACTAGCTCAGAGTGATTGTAATGAAAGTCCCCCATCTTGGGTGGATCTCTGTGCCCATGCAGAGCTTTGAATTCTGTAAGTCATATCAATCTGTTTTTTATACATTGATTTATGATAACAGGGTCAAAATCAGATGTAGGCAATATAGTTTGGACTTAAGGAATAAACCCATGGTTATTTCATGTTTTTAGTCATATTGTCATGCCAATTGCTGAAAGGACCCGAGCTTGAACCAGCCCACTTTGGACTCCACAGATGGTGGCTGACTCATCAGAACCACCAGGTTACTCTGGCCAGGGGCCCAGGTTTGTGATGAAGACCTTCCTGGTTGGCTATCTGTCATATAAAAGGCAGGCCTGCAGCAACAAGAAGTTGCCGCCCTCTCTACTGGCTCTTTCCCTTCTGCCTTCAAACATGCCACAGTCTCTCCTATTCTCAAAAAGTCCACTCTTGACCCCTCTGACCCTTCTAGCTATCGTCCTGTCTCACTCCTTCCTTTTGCTTCCAAGCTGCTTGAACGTGTTGTCTACTCCCGCTGCCTTGACTTCCTATCCTCCAACTCCTCCCTTGACCCCCTCCAATCTGGCTTCCGCCCCCTTCATTCTACTGAAACTGCTCTCGCTAAGATCACCAACGATCTTCTGGTGGCTAAATCTAAACGTCTCTATTCCATTCTTGTCCTCCTTGATCTCTCTGCTGCCTTCGATACTGTTGACCACTCACTCTTGCTGGATTCCCTTCACTCCCTTGGCTTTTGTGGCTCTGTCCATAACTGGTTCTCCTCCTACCTCTCTGACCGCTCCTTTAATGTGTCTCTCTCCAACTCCGCCTCCTCCTCCTTCCCCCTCTCAGTTGGTGTTCCTCAAGGCTCTGTTCTTGGCCCTCTCCTCTTCTCGATCTATACCTCATCCTTAGGCAAACTCATTGCCTCCCATGGCTTCCAATACCACCTCTATGCTGATGACACTCAACTCTATCTCTCTACTCCCTCTCTCTCTCCCTCTGTTCAAGCTCGTCTCATCAACTGTCTCTCTGACATCTCTACCTGGATGTCTCAACGTCAACTCAAACTCAACATGGCTAAAACTGAACTCCTTATCTTCCCCCCTCATCCTTCCTCTCCTTCCTCACTGTCAATAACTATTGATGGAGTCACCATCCTGCCTGTCCCCCAAGCCCGTAGCCTAGGCTTCATCTTTGACTCAGCCCTTTCTTTTAAACCCTACATTGACTCTGTTGCTAAATCCTGTCGCTTCTCCCTCCATAACATTGCTAAGATTCGCCCTTTTCTCTCTGTCTCGTCTGCCAAAACTCTTGTTCATGCTCTGGTCATCTCTTGCCTCGATTACTGTAACCTCCTTCTCACTGGCCTTCCCCGGTCTCACCTTTCTCCCCTCATCTCTGTCCAAAACTCTGCTGCCAGGGTCATCTACCTCGCCAGTCGCTTCGACCATGTGCAGCCCCTCCTCTCTTCGCTTCACTGGCTTCCCCTTCCTGAACGAATCCTGCACAAGCTCCTAGTCTTCACCTATAAAGCTCTTCACAACCTTGCTCCCCCCTACCTCTCTGCACTTATCGCCCTCCATACTCCAGCCCGTGCACTTCGCTCCTCCTCTGTCCCTTCTCTCACCCTTCCACGCCTTCCCTGCTCCCCTAAGCGCCTTCGTCCCTTCTCACTTGCTGCCCCCCATGCCTGGAACTCCCTCCCTGTCCACATCCGCCTTGCCCCCTCCCTTCATACCTTCAAATCTCTCCTTAAAACTCACCTCTTTCGCTCTGCTCTGTCTGACTCTTTATCCTGCTGAGCCACTATTCCTATACCTACGATCGGTTTACCCTTATCCTTGCAACATGGACCTGCCTGCTGTCATTCTCATCGTAACCAAGCCAAGTACGTGCACTTGAGACCTCGCATCTTCATGAATGTTAGACCCCTTGTCTCTCCCTCTGTTCCCCTTCCTAAGTCTCTCCCCCAGCTCCTGTCTCTCAGATTGTAAGCCCTAGGGGCAGGGACCATGTCTATTTTATTACTTTGTAAAGTGCCAGGTACACTGCTTGCGCTATATAAATGTTTGTTAATAATAATAATAATAATAATAATAATAAATAATTGGTGGATCATCTGTTTCCTGTGTCTTGTTTCCCTTTCTGTCTGTCCACCTTCCTGCTTATGTAGCCTGTGCCTTGAGCCTGCCTTGCATTTGCTATGAGTCTTCCTTGGAGACTCCACTGCAATTCTGAGTGCTTCCTTCCTGTCTGCCTGCCCACCTATCTGTCCTGTCTTGTGGTACATGTGTCACTATTTGGACTGATCCTAATGCCCTTTGGCCCAATACTGCACCACTCTTCTGGATCCAGACTTGATCCTGCACTACTCTCCAGACCTGATCCTGCCATGACTCCCTCTGGAGCCACCACACGTTATGACTGTTTTATTGCTAAAATGATAGTTATGTCATTTTGGCAGTATTAGCAATTTTGTGCATGCACAATTGCTGAAAATGTCATAACTGAAATTCCAAAATGACTGAAAAACTGAAATAACCAAACCAAAAAACCGGATGAAACCAAAATGGAATGCCACCTCCCGCTCCAATAAATATGAAAGCACCCATTTCAGTCACCTATATTATATAGGTCTCCAACATCCTACCTGAAAATGCAAGTAATGAACCCACTACCTGTTTCAGCTCTATGTCTAACCTTTGATTAAGATTCAGTAGGGAGCTGAATTCTTGCTGTGGGACTTTTTGTTTTATTGTTTTGGAAAGTGTGATTCTATAGCACAGCTGCAGGAAGAAACTGAACATCTCAAAAGCTAGCTAAAAGTAGAATTGAAGCAAATATTAGAACAAAACAAATAATTCATCAAATTAAACCAATTGCTTCATTTTTGGGTGGTTTTGATATTTTACTTACTTCATTTTTGGCATTTGAGAAAATTGTTACTTCGTTTACTTGATACTTTGGTACTATTCAAAACTCTGCTGCCAGGATCATCCACCTAGCCCGTCGCTTTGACCATTTGCAGCCTCTCCTCTCCTCTCTCCACTGACTCCCTCTTCCTGAGCGTATTCTGCACAAGCTCCTCATCTTCACCAACAAAGCCCTTCACAACCTTGCTCCCCCCTACCTCTCTGCCCTGATCTCTCTCCGGACCCCTTCTCGAGCACTCCACTCCTCTTCCAACCCTTCCCTCATCCTCCAACACCTCCCCTGCTCACCCAACCGCCTTCGTCCCTTCTCCCTTGCTTTCCCGCATGCCTGGAACTCCCTCCCTGCCCTTGTCCACCTTGCCCCCACCCTCCACACCTTCAAGTCCCTCCTCAAAACCCACCTCTTCCACTCCGCCCTTCCTACTCCTGCTAAGCATCCCCACCCAGGATTATCCCCCACCTGTTATCTGCAAACTCCCAATTTACTGTAACCAAGCCAAGAACGTGTACCTGACTTTCCACATCCTCATGAATGTTGCATTCCTTGTCTCTCCCTCTGTTAACCCTTCCCTGTCTCCCCTCCCTGTCTTTAAATTGTAAGCTCTCGGGCAGGGACTGTGTCTATCTTATTCTTTGTAAAGCACCAGGTACATCGCTGGTGCTATATAAACTCTAATGCTAATGCTAATGCTAATGCTAATGCTAATGCTAATAATAATAATAATAATTAATAATAATAATAATAATAATGTTATTGAGCTTTTTTTAAAAAGGAAAAACTGAATATACATTTTTATTTGATTGTTTGGTCCATGAACTAATGCAAGAGAAATTCATGGAAAATATTGGGAAATAACATAAAGAATATGTTTTGCCACTGAATTCAATGAGTGGAGGATTGCGCCCTAAGCAAACCAAGTATGTGAAGTACCAAATAATCAAATATAGAAATAAATGAATAAAAAATACACAAAAGTATCAATTTCATAGCAGCAGTAAATATAAATGGAATATTTGTACAGAGCCTGGTACAAAGAGCGGTCATCACAGGAACTGAGCATGACTGGAAAGGAGCCACCTCTAGTCCATAGCACAAAACAATTTGTGGGTAATAAATCATTTGTAGATTCCTTCATTTTTGGCCATGGCTTTGTATATAGCAGATAATCTCCCTTGATTTGATGTAATGAAAGTCCTAACCCAAGTTTATATCTCTCCCTCTGACCCAGGTCTCCTCTCGTCTACATGTCAAATACCCAAATTTTATTTGGGTTTAAAGTTACACATTCATTTTAACTCTCATTGAAAGTGAAAGTGCCACTTTTCCTTCTTGACAACACCCCCAGAGTAAAAGAAATAGGGTAAAAATAAACATGCAGCTGGTGGCCCGTCACGCCACTACAAACTCTGGGATGGTAGCCTGGCCCTGGCAGGGTCAGATTGGGGCATAGAATAAACCTATGCCCAACCGGGCCAACCGGTGAGCCTACCTTGCCCCACTCCTGGTGGGGGAAGAGAACAAACATGCAGGAGGGTGGTCCCACCCCCAGCATGACCCAGAGCCTCACCCCCCACCATGATGGGCAGCCATGGCATCCAATCACGGGCAGCCCCTGATCCCCGGTGGGATATGGGGCCACAGATGTGCTGGCCCAGTATGGCCTGCACTGGCCCACCTGGGCAGCCCTTGACCCCCCAGGACCCTTCTGGGGTACTACAGCAGTGGGCCCACATCTGGCAGATCAAAAATGGACATGACAGTGAGTCTCTGATCCAGGCAGGCCATAGCAGGTCCCCATCATATCTATTATCATCCATCATCTACAAAAATATGTTACTACAGCTTTTTAACAAGCACATAAGTTTGAAAAACAAACATTTTATGCTAGTGTTTCAGTTTTATATATTCTAATATTATGCAGTAAAAACTAAAGATAAATTGTAGGATTTACACACAGGCCTTTTTCAAATGGGCTGAAGATGCGGGGAGGGGGGGAGATGGGTGGAAGCCGCAGTGGGTGTGTGGCACATGGGCAGCCTGTTACACAGACGCCCACCCACCTCCATCCATCTCCACACACAGAGGCACTTCTGTTTTCTCCAGTGCCTCTGTGCATGGGGGATCAGTTGAGGGAGGTGGAGCATGGGAGCGCACATGCTCCTCCACCCACATGCACCGGCGGTCACACTGACATCCCTCCCTTCACCTACCCAATTGCCCACGTTGGCGAGGGGGGGGGGATCTCATGTGAAAAGGGCCATAACCTCTGTTGTCCAAACATGTATAATTTCAGATCCTCTGTTATCTTTTCCCTTAGAAAAATTGTTTGTGTTGATTTTCATTTCAACTGAGCTCAACAAAAGAGTGAAAAGTGAGCTAAGCAGATGGTTGTCAAGAACTGAATACTGCACATTTGAAAAAGAACACAGGCTTTTGCATCAGTGCATTTCTAAAGAGCACTCTTTCTCACAAATGACAGCAAAGATTAGATCTTAATATAACCTTGACATTTTGATTTGATTAATACCTTTTAAAATGGTTACTATAAACAAAGTAAGATGCAGTGAAACAAGCAAAATAACCAGGAAAGTGTAAATACTCAGGGATGCAAAAGACACTGAACCTGCCTACTTCCCTAAGGAGAATAACTATTTGTGACAAAGGACTTTATTATTATAATTGTCAACAGAAATATATCTGAATAAATGTTTTTGCTTAGAATGGAATAATAATCAGTTCTTATTAAATATGGCTTTGGAAAATTATTCTTAAAGTAGGTTATTGGACAGCCAAAATATTTTGACCATTCCAACAGAAGAGTGTTTCATACTGCATTGAAATTGACTGTTGCCAAATGAATGGGATTCCATCATATCAAGAACATTACTAAATGTTCATTAGATTTTTTGAGTTCAGGACATGTTTTGCAATTTTATTCCTTTTGGGATTGTGGGTTGCAATTTTTCACCATTTCCCACAATCTCTGTAATATTTCAGTACCGTCCATGACTTTTTGGTGCTTTTCATGAGTTACTGGTACTTTTACTGACTTTCTGGTATATTCCATGACTGTCAGCACATTTTTGTCTTGGTGTCATAGCTCTCTATTTACGCCTCCAAGTCCCCTTCTTCCAATCGTGAGGAGGAGGAAGTGGGAGGTGAAGGAGCCAGTGCTGCACCTACCATGTCTGACCTGTAGTGTATTTTCCCACTGTTACCTTTAGTTTTGACCTATGTGAGATACGTTTAACAGATTGACTATAGCCTGAACATATTGGCTTTAGTTTGGACATAAAGGCCTGGACATATTTGGTCTTCCGGTAACTTTTCCCCTGCTTAACATTTAACCTTGTTAGTTAATGCTTAGGAAAATATGAGTAAGCTCATGAGTTGCACAAATGGGTTGCAAGATTGAGGTTTAAAATAGTTTATAAAACAGGATGTTTCATGGGTGGAGGTAATGACTTTAGTTCCCCAAATATCTTAACCACAAACGTTGTCATACATTTATAATTTTATGCAGGCATCAACTCTTTTCAACCATGCTATTGGCAGTTAATAATATATGAATTACTTAGCCTGAGTGTGACGTCAGTTTTCTTATAAAAGAGTAAGTCACCAAGGCAATGTTACCTTAGACGCCATGAACACTCTCGTGGTGCTCTTTGGTCACCATGGTGATCCTCTGGTCACATGATCTTCCTTCATCTTTCTTAAGCCTGTATGCCTGGGTAACTATGCTAGTTTTAAGTTTATTATTTTAACCTTTGTACTTTTAATACTTAAAACAATCTTAAGTTTAACTTTAATTCTATCCATGTAACATGTACCTTGAAATACTTTTATATAAACCACTTATTAAGGGTTTATTCTGTTTTGGGGTCTTGTCCCATAGAAAATGTTTTTCTATGTTTTCATAAATATTTTCAATTATATTCTTATTACTAATTATGTGTTTCTCTTTATTTATGTAGTCATTTTAATCTCTCTGGGTATTAGCATAATTTAGCTGTGTGTCCAGGTTTTGAACCTACGTAATTATTAATAAATTATCAATTAAAAAATGGATCCAAATAAATCAATATTACCTTAAAACCTGGCAACACCACCAATGTGTTGAATGTGCCAGCGTGTACCAAAAGTACCTAAAAGTACTGAATACATGTACTGAATGGCATTCCTAAGTAAGAACAAACGAACATGGCAAAACCCCAGCAAGTTTCCGCATGCCAGGAGAAGGTGACAAATCAGCTGTCTTTGACAAAATCATGAATCATTGTGAATCATCTCTTCAGCTCTAACTGTCCTTTAAACTAAATTTATATTTGGTTTTCCAACAAGAGTTGAAAAGGCCCTAATGTAAAATGGTAGCTTTGGAGATCGAACTAGTCTGAAAATCTTCTAGTAACAGTACATAGGCTATTTGTGTGTGTGTGTATGCGTACATTGAACAGCAATTAAAGGGTTGTTTGTCTTCTGTTCTTGTAATTCTTGCACAATCTAATTACCATGTGGAAAGATAACAAAACTCATCTCTAAAACAGGGATTCCATCATTGTCGTTTTATAACATTCAGCATAACATTTGCTGAGTTTTGTTAATTCTTTCCACAGTTTTTGGTTCCATTTTGATTATCAGCCTGAAAATTCAAGATGAGTGGTGATTCACAAAAAAACCTACAAATTTCTTAAAGAAAAAATTAATTTCTGATGAACAAGATGTTGGGTCTGTTATTGTTAGCAAGGTCAGGTACCCTCAAGATGTGTAAGCAATGTAGATGGGAGGGTGGCCTGCTTAGGTGTGCTGTGGTGCATGGACCACTGACACATCTGTTTAGAGCCCGGGCTCTGCCCTTGGGAAATCGTCGAAGACACAGCCCGGGCTAACGCCTGCCTGGCCAAGGCAGAGCAAACCAGAGTGGGCTAGCATGTCTGTTGTGACCTTACATCACCTGGTCTGGATTGGAATCCACCATGGCCAGCCACCACAGCTTCCTGTCATGGAGGCAGTCAGGCCGTGTGCATAGTAGGACAGGGGCCCAGCAATAGGCATGTATGGTCAGTGCTGTGGCACAGCCTGAACTGTGTCCTCTGTGAATTTCCACCCTGAATTGTGATGGTGGAGGGCCGCCGTCATGAGTGTTTTTACCTATTTAGTGTGGCCAAGGCCCATCCAGTCAGCAACCATCCACAGTCTGCAGATTTTCCAACACCTTAGATTTCCTTCATGCCTTGCAATAAGGTGTCTAGCTTGGAGATGCTAAGGAGCAAATCAATTTGGTACCTACGAATAGCAGCAGGTTTCAGATATGTCAATACCTTCTTGAGTCGTCTTTATGTTTGTAGACTCATTAGAACACATAATTAGAAGGAAACAGCTATTGACTGATTTGAATGGCACATGTTTTTCTACTGTTCCACAGGAATTTGATGAAAACACCACCACATGTGAAAAATGAAAAAGAGGAAAATACTGGCTTCAATTTTTAGTAGTATTACTGGTACTTACAAGTGGGCCAGGTGGGCCTTGTGGGCCTTCTCCTCCTTTCAGACCAGATGGACCCTGTAAGAGTAGAGGAGTGTCATTTACATTGAAAAATGCAACAGTTTTTGTTGACAACATGTATATAAGACTTTTCCCCCCTCCGCGTTAGCCGCGGCGGGGGTTTGGCGCTGCCGCCCCCCCACTCCCCTGAGCGGGGAAAAGACGGGGACGCGGGGTGGGGATTTCGGCCGCACAGGCCGGCAGGGAGGCGGGGCCCCCGTTGTGATGCAACGGGGGCAGAATCAAGCACGCCCGGGAGTCTCGCGAGACCAGCGAGATCCCGGGCGCCATTTTAGATCCCCCGCTCTGGCGCCGCATTCGAGCGGCTAGAGCGGGGGGGTTAAGACGTTCACTCACCCACCCTCCCTCGTTAAAGGCACCACTCCGAGCTTTCAGCTGGTTGCCAGTTAGAGCCGGAAAGGAATTTTCCCTGAGCCCAAATTGGCTGGAAAAGGCAAAGGGGTTTTTCGCCTTTCCCGGAGTGAATTGCTGATTCGGTAAAAGGGAGTGGAACAATTGAAGGGTGGTAGGTAAAAAATGTCGCACTCTTTGGTGGGCGAGGGGCAGAGGGAAGCCCAAAAGTTTGGAAGTTACAAGGTTTGAATTTCTAAGTTAGAAGAGCATGGGTAGCAGCATCTCCTTAAGAGATGGGAAGGTCCATGGCATAGTCGCCACAGTGCGGCCCACTGTATGGCCAACCCGAAGGGAGAGACGGACGGCCGCACCTGCTGGGAGGAGCATCTGCCAAGCAGCGGGTAACGGTGTTCTCAACCTTTGCTGAAACTAACCCCAGACATGGGGCAGGCACGAACAACCCGCCCGGCCTGGGGAAACCCGGGGGACGAGGCAGGGCGTAAATTTATAGGAAAGAAGGAACAGGAGGTTACCCTCTCAATTAATGGGAAATGGGAAAGAGGTACGCACAGAGTGCGGGGACTGAGAGGAGAGGGGACCTCCTAGAAGGGGGTGGTTAATTAGCAGTTAGCAAGGTTTATTAGAGATAAGGACCCCAGTTCCGGAAGGGGGGGAGGCGGGAGGTGTGCCCCCATCCCCCCCTTCCGTTTGTTAATATTAAATAAAGAGTGCGGCCGTTTTAATCCCACTAAGCGTGTCCTCGTCTTTATTTGGGGGTGCGCCGACAATCCCCCCTCCGCGTTAGCCGCGGCGGGGGTTTGGCGCTGCCGCCCCCCCACTCCCCTGAGCGGGGAAAAGACGGGGACGCGGGGTGGGGATTTCGGCCGCACAGGCCGGCAGGGAGGCGGGGCCCCCGTTGTGATGCAACGGGGGCAGAATCAAGCACGCCCGGGAGTCTCGCGAGACCAGCGAGATCCCGGGCGCCATTTTGGATCCCCCGCTCTGGCGCCGCATTCGAGCGGCTAGAGCGGGGGGGTAAGACGTTCGCTCACCCACCCTCCCTCGTTAAAGGCACCACTCCGAGCTTTCAGCTGGTTGCCAGTTAGAGCCGGAAAGGAATTTTCCCTGAGCCCAAATTGGCTGGAAAAGGCAAAGGGGTTTTTCGCCTTTCCCGGAGTGAATTGCTGATTCGGTAAAAGGGAGTGGAACAATTGAAGGGTGGTAGGTAAAAAATGTCGCACTCTTGGGTGGGCGAGGGGCAGAGGGAAGCCCAAAAGTTTGGAAGTTACAAGGTTTGAATTTCTAAGTTAGAAGAGCATGGGTAGCAGCATCTCCTTAAGAGATGGGAAGGTCCATGGCATAGTCGCCACAGTGCGGCCCACTGTATGGCCAACCCGAAGGGAGAGACGGACGGCCGCACCTGCTGGGAGGAGCATCTGCCAAGCAGCGGGTAACGGTGTTCTCAACCTTTGCTGAAACTAACCCCAGACATGGGGCAGGCACGAACAACCCGCCCGGCCTGGGGAAACCCGGGGGACGAGGCAGGGCGTAAATTTATAGGAAAGAAGGAACAGGAGGTTACCCTCTCAATTAATGGGAAATGGGAAAGAGGTACGCACAGAGTGCGGGGACTGAGAGGAGAGGGGACCTCCTAGAAGGGGGTGGTTAATTAGCAGTTAGCAAGGTTTATTAGAGATAAGGACCCCAGTTCCGGAAGGGGGGGAGGCGGGAGGTGTGCCCCCATCCCCCCCTTCCGTTTGTTAATATTAAATAAAGAGTGCGGCCGTTTTAATCCCACTAAGCGTGTCCTCGTCTTTATTTGGGGGTGCGCCGACAATCCCCCCTCCGCGTTAGCCGCGGCGGGGGTTTGGCGCTGCCGCCCCCCCACTCCCCTGAGCGGGGAAAAGACGGGGACGCGGGGTGGGGATTTCGGCCGCACAGGCCGGCAGGGAGGCGGGGCCCCCGTTGTGATGCAACGGGGGCAGAATCAAGCACGCCCGGGAGTCTCGCGAGACCAGCGAGATCCCGGGCGCCATTTTAGATCCCCCGCTCTGGCGCCGCATTCGAGCGGCTAGAGCGGGGGGGTTAAGACGTTCACCCACCCACCCTCCCTCGTTAAAGGCACCACTCCGAGCTTTCAGCTGGTTGCCAGTTAGAGCCGGAAAGGAATTTTCCCTGAGCCCAAATTGGCTGGAAAAGGCAAAGGGGTTTTTCGCCTTTCCCGGAGTGAATTGCTGATTCGGTAAAAGGGAGTGGAACAATTGAAGGGTGGTAGGTAAAAAATGTCGCACTCTTTGGTGGGCGAGGGGCAGAGGGAAGCCCAAAAGTTTGGAAGTTACAAGGTTTGAATTTCTAAGTTAGAAGAGCATGGGTAGCAGCATCTCCTTAAGAGATGGGAAGGTCCATGGCATAGTCGCCACAGTGCGGCCCACTGTATGGCCAACCCGAAGGGAGAGACGGACGGCCGCACCTGCTGGGAGGAGCATCTGCCAAGCAGCGGGTAACGGTGTTCTCAACCTTTGCTGAAACTAACCCCAGACATGGGGCAGGCACGAACAACCCGCCCGGCCTGGGGAAACCCGGGGGACGAGGCAGGGCGTAAATTTATAGGAAAGAAGGAACAGGAGGTTACCCTCTCAATAAATGGGAAAGAGGTACGCACAGAGTGCGGGGACTGAGAGGCGAGGGGACCTCCTAGAAGGGGGTGGTTAATTAGCAGTTAGCAAGGTTTATTAGAGATAAGGACCCCAGTTCCGGAAGGGGGGGAGGCGGGAGGTGTGCCCCCATCCCCCCCTTCCGTTTGTTAATATTAAATAAAGAGTGCGGCCGTTTTAATCCCACTAAGCGTGTCCTCGTCTTTATTTGGGGGTGCGCCGACAATCCCCCCTCCGCGTTAGCCGCGGCGGGGGTTTGGCGCTGCCGCCCCCCCACTCCCCTGAGCGGGGAAAAGACGGGGACGCGGGGTGGGGATTTCGGCCGCACAGGCCGGCAGGGAGGCGGGGCCCCCGTTGTGATGCAACGGGGGCAGAATCAAGCACGCCCGGGAGTCTCGCGAGACCAGCGAGATCCCGGGCGCCATTTTAGATCCCCCGCTCTGGCGCCGCATTCGAGCGGCTAGAGCGGGGGGGTTAAGACGTTCACCCACCCACCCTCCCTCGTTAAAGGCACCACTCCGAGCTTTCAGCTGGTTGCCAGTTAGAGCCGGAAAGGAATTTTCCCTGAGCCCAAATTGGCTGGAAAAGGCAAAGGGGTTTTTCGCCTTTCCCGGAGTGAATTGCTGATTCGGTAAAAGGGAGTGGAACAATTGAAGGGTGGTAGGTAAAAAATGTCGCACTCTTTGGTGGGCGAGGGGCAGAGGGAAGCCCAAAAGTTTGGAAGTTACAAGGTTTGAATTTCTAAGTTAGAAGAGCATGGGTAGCAGCATCTCCTTAAGAGATGGGAAGGTCCATGGCATAGTCGCCACAGTGCGGCCCACTGTATGGCCAACCCGAAGGGAGAGACGGACGGCCGCACCTGCTGGGAGGAGCATCTGCCAAGCAGCGGGTAACGGTGTTCTCAACCTTTGCTGAAACTAACCCCAGACATGGGGCAGGCACGAACAACCCGCCCGGCCTGGGGAAACCCGGGGGACGAGGCAGGGCGTAAATTTATAGGAAAGAAGGAACAGGAGGTTACCCTCTCAATTAATGGGAAATGGGAAAGAGGTACGCACAGAGTGCGGGGACTGAGAGGCGAGGGGACCTCCTAGAAGGGGGTGGTTAATTAGCAGTTAGCAAGGTTTATTAGAGATAAGGACCCCAGTTCCGGAAGGGGGGGAGGCGGGAGGTGTGCCCCCATCCCCCCCTTCCGTTTGTTAATATTAAATAAAGAGTGCTGCTTTTTTAATCCCACTAAGCGTGTCCTCGTCTTTATTTGGGGGTGCGCCGACAAAAA
The DNA here is from genome assembly GCA_003113815.1 of Sphenodon punctatus. Lineage (NCBI taxonomy): Eukaryota > Metazoa > Chordata > Lepidosauria > Sphenodontia > Sphenodontidae > Sphenodon > Sphenodon punctatus. Next base: position 319,773 of record QEPC01006354.1, read on the forward strand.
AGCAGTATGTGTTACTTAATAAATCATTGTGACTGAATGTCTAGCAATTAGGTTCTCTGTATCAATTTGGTGAACACTTCCATTTATTTTCCAAGAACAATGTAAAGTTACCATTATAACGGGCTTATTTCATTGTCCTTGTCAATTCTGTCTAAACACTCTTCCCACAACAGTTAACAGCATGTATTGTATTGTACCTGAGCTCCTGGAAGGCCTCTTTCTCCTGGAAAACCACGAAGACCTGGTGGTCCATCTTTTCCTGGGATGCCTTGTGGACCGGGGTCACCCTGTGAAAATGCACAATGATCAATACAGACATTTCAACTGAATACCAAAATGAATCAGTATTTAGTTATACAGTGGTTACATTTAATGATACTCATTTGTATAGCAGCTCTCTCACTCCCTGATGAATAGCATTTCAGATCAAAGCACGTCACAAAATCCATAAATGAAATAAAATAAAATCCATTTAAAAACAACTTAAAAAGGGAAGAGGGAGGGCCGAGGACATTAAGAGGAACCAACAGTGGATCTGCTAAAAAAATCCTCAGGCACTTTTTGAAGGTGAGAATGGAGGAACTGAGACAAACGTCTGGAGGCAGCAAGTTGCACAAGGACCTGCCCCAGCAAAACAACTTGCATTGTAATGGTGGGGGTCCCCAAACAGTGGGCAGTTTATGAGTGCAGATAACCATCAGGGAAAAGCTTCAGGGCTGGAAGCCCATAGAAGAGGAAATTACAAACATCAAGTCTCTTGGTCAAGGTAAGCTTCCTTTCTTGTATACATTTTTACATGTCTACTCAAAGGATGGTCAGAGAGAAGCTAGTGCACCACTTACTTTGAAGTAGGTCCACAAAAGTAAGTAGGAGTAAGTGGGTTGAGTGTGGACACAGTCTGGCCTGTAGCCACACTGTTCTTTAGCACAGTCTGGTCCTTGACTCCAGTTTATAGTGTTCCAGTTTGACTACACTGAAAATTCTGGATTAAATTCTAGCAACATTCTTTTCAGTGGAGTCAAAATGTTACCTCATATCTATGTGTCATGCTTCTCTGCTAAGAATGAGGATGGATACATTCTGGTGTTTTTTTTTTTCACTAATTAATTGTCAAATCCTTTCCCCACTAAAGTTAATGACAAGTCACCCTTTGTTTCGATGGATGCATTATTAGAGCCAAAGCAAGGACTTTACAGGCATGGAAAGCTGTCACTAATATCCTCATATTGAAAAAAGCATGCTCTTCCTGCTTTAATCTATACTTTATATGATTACAGACTGGATATGTTTGCAGGCCTCTATCATATGCCAGAGTCCTACCTTAGCACCTTCTTTTCCTGCAGCGCCTGGAAGGCCTTGTTCACCTGGTGGGCCCGGAGGTCCTGGATGGCCTCTTTCACCAATGGGGCCAGTCTCACCAGTAGGACCCTAAATAATAATAATAATAATAATAATAATAATAATAATAATCCCAGCATTAGTCACCCTGATCATTTTCATTTCTACTCCTTCTTAGATTGCCGGGGGGGTGGGGGAATCACTCGAGCCAGTCTAACAGACAATAAGGTCACGACTGTGGAGAGGAAGGGGAGGAACAATAACACATTCATCATCTTCAACTTCAAGCAAAGCTTGCATACAAAATCACCAAAAAAAAACCCCACTCCATAGGACTGAAGCCCCAATTCCTTATGGCTGAAATCCTGTCCATGCCCTCCAATGACTGGAGGCCCTAGTTATAGCAGTTCTGAATCATGGAAGTGATGCAATGGGTAAAATATTACACAAAGGATATGCAAGATGACTCCGTATTTCTTCTATAAGAGGCAGTGCATACTTCTGTATAGCAATGTAGAGGGAGACTTAAGGGTGGGACTGGACATATCCTTTGGACAAATCCTCTAATGAAGGGAATGAAAAAGCATGTAAAGAACACGAAGGCCATTGACTTATATGTACACTGGTGTCATACTTAATTGTAGATGGACTTAATATAGATTAATTAAAGTTGCCTTTGGGATGACAATTCAAAGTTTGCTAGACATCATCACAGGAATGTTTAGAAGTCTACTGTTGTTTTATGGTTTTAACTGATATTTTATATTTTATTTTATATTTTTGTACAATGTTTTAATTATATGTTGTTCACCACCATGAACTGCCATTGGGCAGGAGGGGGCAGTATATAAGTAACAAAATAAATAAATACTACTACTCTTTGTTTCCAAACCTTGGTGAATCAGTAGCTATTTAAAGTGAAGATAACAGTACAAAGTAACCTTTTCAGAAGAGTTCTGAAATTCTAACTGCACTCTTAAGTTGCAATTCTCAAACCATTTATGCATAAAAAATATGCAGAAACTGAAGACAATGGGACCACATTAGCGTAAATTATTTGAAGGTTGTTGCCTAAGCATCAATTATGTTTTTGTATGGAGGGAAAAAATTCCCCTCAGAAATTTAGGAATGTTTGCTAATTATGTTTATGATATAACTGTATGTCCAGTTTTCTTTACTAGTCTGGTTTGGATAGTCCAAGTTCCCATCCTGATGGGCTTGTTTTCTAATGAAAGATTCATATGGATTCCAATTGCAGGGGGTACATGACACAGAAATGATATGATCCCTAGGGTTTTGTTTAATTTTCTCCACATAAACCCTGAATGAGCAGGGTCTGAAGGCATTAGCTGACAAAATTTCAGTACTACTAGCTATAATATTTGAGAACACATGAAAGACTGCAAGGTTCCAGAGGACTAGAGAAAAGCAAGTATAGTGTCTAATATTAAAAATAGAAACAAAGAAAACCTGAGAATTATTAGACTAGTTAGTTCTAACTTCTATATCTGGAATCATATTAGAGCAAATCATAAAACAATTGGGATGCAATCCAATTGGTGGTGGTGGGAAGGGTGGGGGAGGTGCTGGTCCCCCTGATAGGGGGGATTTGCCCACCTGTTGCTCTTCAGGTTCGGAGTCTGGGGGTGGTTTTGGATTTGGACTTCCGTCTAGATCAGCAGGTGGAGGCGATGGCTAAAGCCGCCTTTCACCAGCTGTATCTGGTACGGGGGCTTCGACCTTACCTCTCCGGGTCCAATCTGGCCACTCTCGTCCATGCCTTCATCACTCCGAGGCTAGACTACTGCAATGCGCTCTACATGGGGCTTCCCTTGTTTCTGGTTTGGAGGCTGCAGCTAGTGCAGAATGTGGCAGTCTGTCTCCTGACGGGGACGGGGCAGCGTGAACACATAACACCATTGCACTGCATTTTGCACTGGCTGCCTATAGCGTACCGAGCCAGATTCAAGGTGTTAGTATTGATTTACAAAGCCCTGCACGGTCTGGGCCCCTCATATCTCGGGGACCGCCTCGCCCGCCGTGCCTCAGAGCGATTCCTTCGTTCCACTGGGGGCGCCTTCCTGGAGGTCCCCCGTGTAAGATGGGGGGCCACAATGGAGAGGGCGTTCTCAGTGGCCGGGCCATGGTTGTGGAACTCCCTCCCAGAGGAGACTTGCCTGGCCCCAGGCCTGTTGGCCTTTCGACGTTCACCCAGGCCTTCAGAGGAGAGGGTGGGGGGGGTTAATTTTTGTGGGGGGTGTTATAAATTTGCTTTTAATTATGATATTGTAGATTCTTTATGTTTAAAAATTGTTTTATATTGTGCTGGAAGCCGCCCCAAGATGCCGTAGGCATGGGGGGGCGGAATATAAATACAATGAAATAAATAAATAAAATAAAATAAAATAAAAACTCCCACTGAAGTCAATGACAAAACTCCCATTGGATTCAATGGGAGTTGGATGATGCTGTTGATTTATAAGCACTACAAGGAAAGGGAAATGATTGCTAGTAGACAACACTGAATTGTTAAGAATAAATCAAACATGCCAGACAAACCTAGTTTCCTCCTTTGATACATAGATAGGGGAAACGCAGTGGACATAATGTATCTTGACGTCAGCAAGGCTTTCGATTTAGCCCCACAAAATATTCTCCTTAATAATATGGGAAATGTGGTCTAGAAGGAACTGTCATAAACTGAATACAGAACTGGTTGGAAAAATCACATTCAAAGAGTAATAATTAATGGATAAACTTTGAACTGGGAGGCAGTGTCAAGTGATGTTCCACCAGGGCCAGCCCAAGGGTTTGAGGGGCCATGTGCCAAGCCTTGCTGCGGGGCCCCAAAGGCTGGCCGGCCCACTGGTGGAACTTTATGGTTGGTAGAGCTCTAGGGAGGGGCATGTACATTGTAGGCGGAGCCCTGGCAGAGCTCTAGGGAGGGGTCTCTTCCACTGCCAGTCCTGCCAGAAGCAGCACACCTTCAATGCACACACCCCCCCACAGGCTTCAGCCAGGAGGGATTTACAACCTCAACTAAACTCTAGTGTGCAGGCTTGCTTCAACTCTGTACTATAGAAGGTTGCTGCTTTGTAAAGAAGGTTCTTTGAGATGGGTCTAAACATTCTCACAACATCCACCCTTCCAGCCCCGCATGGAATTTTTTTCTTATGTTCCTAGAAAGGGTTGGAAGGAACTGTCATTCTTAGGGGAGAGTGCTTTTTATACCAGAGGAGCTCAAGACCATGACGTGGTCTGTTATTTGAATATGGTGAGCATGCACAATCCTGTTGTCAGAATGTTGGGAGCCATCTTGAAGAACCTTCTTTACAAAGCAACAACCTTCTGACCATGCACATGGGGAGGAAACATTTGTAAACAAACAGCCGATCAGTGTCCCCGCTGTGCTGCTGCTGCAGGGGCAGGAGTAAAACAGTGCTAGTTGCCTGTGAGGGGGGTAAGGGTTTTTTTCCAGAGGGGCCATGCCCCCCCCAAATTAAACCACATGGGGGGGCAAACTGGATCTGGGTAAACTCACCCCCAAGTCCCCATGGGAGACATAGGGGAGAGAGAGAAATGGCCCCATGATGGAGCGGGGCACGCCTCGGCAGCCGGGGGGGAGGGGGGACTGGCAAAATGCCCGCCCCAGGGCTCCGCCGTGAAAGCCCCGGGAAAAAACCCATGTAGGGAGGGAGCACGGTACTGGCAAGATGCCCCCTGGCTCCAGGTTCTGCCATGAAGGTGTCAAGGAGAAACCCACATAGGGATGGAACATGGGACAAGCTAAATGCTCCCCCCCTGGGCTCCACTGCAAAAGCGCCGAACCCCCACAGACGTACATGGGTCAGCCCCCACTCAGCTCCGCTCAAGCCCATGTGCGCCGAGCCTATGTGCTCTGAGGCACCTCCCCTCCCAGGCACCCTATGCACTCCAAGAAACTCCACCTGCCCCGCGGTACCCCCAGGGCCTTGGGGGAACCCTCTGGAAGAGGCAGTGCTCCCCTTGTTAGTGCAGCACAACCTGCCCTTCTCCCATGAAAAGGTGCCAGAGTGGGGGGGGGAGTGAAGCGGGCAGGGAGGCAGGCAGGGGAAGGCATGACAGCCCAGGCAGAGAGTGGAGGAGGGAACTGAAACGGGCCTCCTGTCCCAGCTCCCAAAAACTCCCGAGAGTATTACAGGCAGGGGGAACCACTGTGCTCCTGTTGTGCAAGCCCTTCAAACAATAAAAAAGCAAACTAATTTCTTTAAAAAAGTGGTGTCCCAACTCCATCTCCAACTCACAGGGCCCCTCCCTCGGAGGCCGCCGCGAGGCCATGTGCCTGGGCACCAGTGGTACATGCCTCGGGCCGGCCCTGTGTTCCACAGAGGTCTGTCCTAGTTAAAATGTTGTTCAGTATCTTCATCAACAGCTGGGATGAAAGAGTGGAGAGTATGGTTACCAAATTTGTTGATGATTTAAAAAAAACCAAAAAAAAAAACCCTGGGAAGAGTTGCAAACACCTTAGAAGACAGAACTAAAAATCAAAAATTTCTTGACAAACTGGAGATTTGGGCCAAAAACAATAAAATGAAGTTCGACAAAAACAAATGTAAAGTATTGCCCATAGGAAAGAAAATAAATAAATGCACAAGTACAAAATGGGACATTACAGACTAGCAACAACACTTCCAAAAAGAATTTGGAGGTTTGATTGCATCCCAACTGACCATTACCCAACAGTTTGATTGATGCTGTTGAAAAAATATCCAATGAAATTTTGGATTTTATTAATAGAAGCATAACATCCAAGACTAGTGACATTATAGTACCCCTATGATCAACATTGTTTAGACCTCTCTTGGAGTACTGTGTTCAGTTTGGGGCTCCACATTTCAAGAAGAATGATGGCAAACTCGGAAAGATTCAGAGGATAGCAACAAGGATGACTAAGGTTCTAGAATGCATGACGTATGAGGAAAGACAGGAGGAGCTGATCATATTTAGCCTAGGAAAAAAGAGTATAAAACCCCCAATCTATGGTCCGTGCACATTGGGCACATGCACTGACCAAACCTATGCCCTGCAGATGAGCACACATAGAATATACATGGATGGTGATTCAGTCAAAGTCACCTCCTAGGGGTGTGCATGTTATTTTTGTTATTACAATAACGATAATGAAAAATGTCATTTTCATTATCAATATTGCAATAATGAAAACAATAAATAATAATAAAAATAGAAATAAAAATGACTTTTTGTTTTTGAAATAAAGGGATAAAACTGAAAAACTTATTTCTGGCTACAACTTTTTTTGTTTCTTATTCAATTTCTATGGAAAATGGGGAGATTGTACCCCCAATGGAGGTCACTAAGTGTACCAAGTTTCAAAAGGATTAGACAAAGGAAACCAAATGTAGAAGCAAGCAAATATTGTTATTTTGAGAAAAGCTCCATACACATTCATAGCTACAACTTCTTTATCTTCCATTCAAATTTGCAGGAGAACCTATGAATATTATGTTCTTCCACAAGCATAACACTCCTGCCAATTTTCAGAAAGATTGGATAAAGGGTTCTGATGTTATAAGACATTCACTTTAAAATACATTCCCAGTTGTAACATTTTAATATATACAAGATATTTGGCAGGAATGTATCAAATACCTTCCCTGTCATCTCTGCCAAACTACAGGACAATCTGATAAAGGGTCCCAATTTTATAAGCAATTGAACTTGTCCCCTCGAAGACCATTATTCAGATAAATAGCAGCACATGCAGTGCAAATCAGAAGCAGGTGCCTGGCATGGCGCGGTGGGGGAAGGCTGTAGGAGGGAGGATGGGGAGCAACCCAACAGACTGACAGACACATTAACTGGCCAATTACTGCACGCTTCCAGCTTTACAGAAACAATTGGTAGTGGCTTCGAGGCAGGCATAGGGGGCATCCCTCAGGTGGACATAGAAGGGGCATAACTGGGACTTTGAGGTTAGCATCCCAGAAATCAGAAGACATAGTTTACACATCCAGACTGGCCAGTTATCAGCACAATCATATCTTGCAGCACTGTGACAGAGGACTTAAGAGAATCTCTATTGGCTCTTTCCTAAACAGATGCTTCTGACTTCCCAGTAACAAGTGGGGGAGAGATATTAGGATGGTCACAACACAGAATGAGGATATTTGATTGACATTTCTGCTGGCCAATGGCATCACAAACCGATCTTATATATTTGATTATTTTCAGACATGACGGGGCCAATTGGCCCCGGCACGGAATCACCCCTTTGATTCCCCACCGCATAACATGGTATCGGCCAACAGATGCGGTGGCCGATACCGGTGAGGAATCTGGGGAGGGCGGGGCTGCAGTGCAGTGCAATGTGCGGCTGCACGGCCCTCCCCCCTCCACGCTCCCTCGCTGCCCGCCCCCTGGGATTCCGGGCTGTGGTCTGGGGACAGATGTTACAGTCCCCTTCATCACGGGGGGGAATCACATTCACCACACAAATGGGTGGGACCGCCATTTGCGTGGTGAATGTGATCTGGGGAGGAACTTCCATTCCCCCCAAAGACATTCCGTGATCACGATCACCATGTGGGGATTCACTGTGGTTGACTGTGATCACGTAATGTCTGAAAATACCCACAGTGACACGTAAGAGAATTCCTGGCATAGGCTCCTTCTCTGCAAATGCTGTGCAGGCATATAAAATTGGGACCCTTTATCACATATTTCTGATATTTGGTAGCAATTATCCTGAAAGTGTGATATACATTGCTGCAAAATTTCATGTATACTAGTTGGACTACAAAGATTTTACAGTCAGACGTACATTTATAAGTTAATTTCTTATACCATCAGGACCCTTTATTCAATCCTTCTAAAAGTTGGCAGAGATAGTAAATGCGAGAAGGGGTAAAAATGTGCCAAATTTTATCTACATTATTTTATTTAATATATTTATACCCTGCCCCTCCTGCGAACAGTATCTACATTAAATGTGAGACAAAGAAGTTAGAGCTAAGAATGTATATAAAGATGTTTGCAAACTAATATAATTTAACTGCTTATACAATTAGATTCCTTTATCCAATCCTTTTGGAGTTTGGTACAGTTAATGCTTTCCACTGGAGCTACAAGCCCTCCACGGTTCAGCTAAATATAATGACAAACAAAAACGTTACAGCCAAAAATGTGTTTTCCATTGAAACCAATGTAAAACAAAAATGAAAGCAAAAACGAAAATGAAAATTTGATATTTATGAAAACAAAAATGACAGATTTAAATAATGAAAACAAAAAATGAAAATGAAAAAGAAAAGGGCCCCTGTTTCACACCTCTACTCCCGATTGCACCACCACTCACATTTTTGGCTGCACCCCCACCTCTCCCTTTTCTGACTGGTGGCACAGTTGGGAGGTGGGGATCTATGACTGAGGTTCTGTACCTGAACTCTGTGCATGTGTGTGTGTGTGTGTGCGCATGCGCGTGTGCGTGCAGAAGACAAATTTGGCCCACATATATGGACCTTGATTAGTTCGAGGCCTAACAGTACAGTCCAGGTGTGGGCAAAGTTTCCTAATCCTGAGAGATGCATCCGTTTACCACAATGGGGCCAAAGGGTCACATGTGGCTCTAGAGCCACAGTCTGCCTACTTCTGATAGTCCTTCACCTACTGAAGTAAATGGCAAAACTCCCATTGACATTAATGGGGGAAGATTGTTCTGTAATGTTGGACATGTTGACAGTTTTGAAATATCTCTAAAAAGAAGCCATTAAAAAGATGGAAAACTTTTGTTCTCTTTTGCTGCTGAGGATAGGACAAGAAATGGGTTTAAGTTGCAAGAAGATAGTCTTAGCTTAAACATTAGGAATAAAATCCGAAAAGAACAGTTTCCTAAGAAGGTTGTAGAATCTGCTTCCTTGGATGTTTTCCAAGAAAAGACTGTACAGCTAATCTGTCATGGCTGCTTTAACTACCAGATGTTCTGCCTGCCTCAACGCGGGGGGTTGGACTAGATGACCCTTAGGTTATCTTCCAACTCTACAGTTCTAAGATTCTATATTTGAAATTAAACAATACTTTACTCAAAAAAAGCATGAGAAAGAAAAGATAATTCACATAATATTCACAGTCAGCAAGATACCTGCTGTTTTGCTTCATTGAAGTAGTGGAAAAGAAAAGAACTGTTGCATCAAACAGATTCCAATACCTCCTGTAGTTAGCTAAGGAAGTGAGAATGTCAAAAAGGTCCAAGACTCTCAGAGATTTAGTAAAAGCCACAGATAATTTCTATTCTTAATATCTTAATAGAACTTTTTCATTCATATCATTAGATTTCTTTTTTTTAAAAAGTTGCTAAACAGAGTATGTAAATAGAGCAGTTTTCAACAGAAAAAAAACCTTAGCATCATACTGTGATCATTATTAACAGGTTTTTCAGTTAGTAAGTGAAGAATGCCTAATTCAAGAACTGTCACCTTTGTTCATCATGTAAGATACTCTACATAAACATTTGCCTGCAATTCATAATTGCTCTGAGGGCCAGGTGGGAGTACTAATAGATGTTTAATGAATAGCAAAGATAAATCTTTATAAACAAAATAATTAATTTAACATTCTCTTTTTAAAAAAATCTTGTAAATCAAATGATTGGTCCTTTTCTCCAGAGGGTTCACTATTATATTAATTGTATGACTATATTTTCCTATAGGTCTTTGGGGATAGGGGTTGGTTGTGTTTTTGGGTAGGGTTGAATAGGGTGGGAATTTTATGCAGGGGGGGTGTTTTTATTGCATTAATTTTATTATTTTGTGGAATGAAAGCTGCCCTGAGCCACTGCAGCAAGAGCGACATATACATTTGAACAGATAAATAAAATAAAATATTTGCCAATGTTGGGATTCCCTATGGCAAGAAAATGCTGTTATTTTAGTCATGTTAGTATTGGGTCATCTATTGGGGGCATTTAATATGTTTTGCCTGCTCAGTTGGCACCACTTTTGTTCTATGGGCTCTATTTCCAATTTTGCTGGAGTGCTGCTTTTAAATGGGAGGGATGGAAAAGGAAAATGTGTTAATAACACTGAAAGCACAATGGGTAAACTAGATTTCAATGCTAAAAACCGTAATTATAGCTTTGTGCCTTTCTCCTGGACAGTGGCGCATTCTGACAAGGTTGACTCTTGGGTTGTTCAGCACCTGACCAGTAGTGCAGTTCCCAATCGGAAGACACTAGCCCAATTAGGGCCATAAAGCTCAATGATGGGGAAAGTCCTGGGAAGGAAAGAGCATAGTCTAGAGGTACCTGGGAGGACAGCTAGAAGTAGCGGTTGCTCTTATTGGAAGAACAGGTGCTGTTGGAAGCTGGAGGATGAAGCTTACTATGACAGATTATAAAGCAATCTGTAAGTATGTAGAAAATAGTCCAGTGATTAGAAGAAGCCAGCATGGATGTGTCAAGAATAAGTCATGTTAGACTAATCTTGTCTGCTTTTTTGATTAAGTTACTAGTTTAGTGGATTATGGGAACGCCATGGACATAATAAACCTTGAATTCAGCAAAGCACTTGACAAAGTCCCCCATGATATCCTTGTTGACAAGCTAGTAATATGTGGGCTAGATGAGAATACCATTAGGTGGATTTACAGCTGCTTAAATGTACTCAAAGGCCACTAGCCCACGTTACTGGAGCCGGTGATTCTCCAGGTTGGGAATCTCCCGGCCGGGAAATGTACGCCAGGCACCGCACATGGGCTGAAAGCATCATCAGCCGTGTCCAGCGGCTCCACCACCCCCACCACCCGAATCTCAGGGCTCTAAATTCAGCCCTGACATTCAGAGGGAAATAGCCACTGGACACAGCTGATGATGCGTACCCATGTGCAGAGCTCAGCATAAGTTTCCTGGCTGGGAGATTCCCTGCTGGGAGAAACGCCAGCCCTGGTAATGTGGGAAAGTGGCCAAAAAGTGCTCATTTATGGCTCCTCATCAGTCTGGAAGGAGGTGTCAAGCGAAGTGCCGCAGGGCTCTGTCCTGGGCTCGGTATTATTCAACATCTTTATTAATGGCTTGGATGAGGGAGTAGACAGAATGCTTATTAAATTTGTAGATGACATCAAACTGGGAGGGTTAGTTAACACTTGAGTAAACAGAACTAAAATCCAAAATGATCTTGATACATTGGAAAACTGGGCTGAAACTAAAAAAATGAAGTTCAACAGAGATAAATATAAAATTCAGCATTTAGGTAAGAAAAATCAAATGTACAAATACAGGATGGGGGATACCTGGGGCTTGGCAGCAATACATGTGAAAAGGATCTGGGGATTGTTGTTGGTCATAAACTGAATATGAGTGAGCAGTGTGATGCAGCTGCAAAAAAAGGCTAATGCAATTTTAGGCTATATTAATAGAAGCATTGTTTCCAGGTCACAAGAAGTAATATTTCCACTCTATTCTGCACTGGTCAGACCTCATCTGGAGAACTGTGTCCAGTTCTGACTAGTGCAATTTAAAAAGGCCATCAACAAATTGGAACGGGCTCAGAGAAGGGATGACAAAGATGGTCAGGGGTCTGGAAACCAAGTTCTATGAAGAAAGGTTGAAGGAGTTGGGTATGTTTAGCCTGGAGAAAAAAAGACTAAGGAGAGACATGATAGCTGTCTTCAAGTACCTGAAGGGGTGTCACAGAGAGAATGGCAAAGACTTGTTCTCTCTTGCCCCTGTGGAAGTCTAGAAATAATGGGCTCAATTTAGAAGAAAGCAGATTTCAGTTAAATATTAGGAAGAACTTCCTAACGACAAGAGCTGTTTGACAGTGGAACAAATTGCCTAGGGAAGTGTTGGTGGGCTCTCTCCTTCGCTGGAGGTTTTAAAACAGAGGCTGGGCAGCCATCTTTCAGGGATGCTGCGGCTGCAGATTTCCTGCATTGAGCAGGGGGTTGATGACCTCCAAGGTTTCTTCCAACTCTATGATTCTATGATTGTACTATGTCTCTTCAAGACTGTGTGCTGAGAGAGGCTTACACCTAAGGCTCCTCGCACAGACCTGTTAATATTTAAGCAGCACTGTAAATAACGAAACTTTGGTGAGGATGGACTAATCATTTAACAATGGAGTTCCAGCAATGAACAGAGTAGTGAGAGGATGGATCCTGTAGGAATTTACTCATCCAGAGGACAATCCCATTGAAAAGCCTCATTAAAAAACTAAAGAATTCCCCAAACTAAAGTCTGCAGCATGTTAGGTGCTCTTTTCTCTTTCTAAAAATATTTTAAATCAATGTTCCTTTCTACCACTCCTAATTCAGACAAAATGCCTACTTTTGATATATATGTCTCAATAAGAAGCCACTAACTGGATATGCAAGCCAACATCTTTGTATTTTGTGGAGTATGTTGGTGTTTGCTAAACATATTTGGCTATATTTGCTATACGTGGATGACTATGAGAGTTATTGTGGTGACAACAAAGGTATTCTATAGAAAAACATGCAAACAATGGCTCTTTACATTTATAGGGGGAAAAAAGAAATGATGCTGAATTCTCTACCTGAGGGCCAACGACACCCCCTGGACCTGGGGGACCAGTTTTGCCTTGGAAACCCTGTGGAAGGAAACATAATTATTAATTATACAGAAGAAATAGCAGAGCCACAGTTACTTAAGTGCTGAAGAGATGAGAGATGTCAGGGTTCATCTTCCCTAAGAATAAGACTTTTATTTCCATCATCCCTGCATACACTTACATGTGAAATAATGAAAACTCTTTGAAAGCTCTGTCATTTCCAATGATCCTGAGCTGAACCTCTCCAGTGTTGCAAATGGCAGTCAGTGAAACTGATTAGGTGATTTTGGCTGGGTAAGTGATACTGTTGAAACTTGACTACACTGACACACAGACAGACACACTGAATATCACACAAACAAGACCGACAAATCATTATACAAAAGCACAGGAGGAAAGTTAATTGAGAAAGTAGAAAACAAAAATTGAATGAAACAGATCCGTATGTTGTTGATATACACCCCACCCCACCCCCAGGCCCCACCCCATGGGAGGCGGAAAGTGAGCTGCACAGAAGAAGGGAGATAGACAGAACTGGAAATGATGGGGAAATGAAAAGGAAAGAACAGAAGAAAGGTCATTGTCCCTTTAAGGCATTATGCAAAGGCTCATGTGTCCCCTTAAGGCACAGGTCTGTACTGAAGCAGAAGAACTGAACCATTTCATGGGAATGTGCTGCATACTGTTATTCCACACATATAGTCCAGCAAGCTGCTCCTTGCACACCAGTGCTCTGTCTCACTAACTACTTTCCATCACCTCCATTGCCCTTCTGTATAATGATCAGCTGACCACAAGTTAGCTCCAAGCCACATTCCTTACTCAGGCCAAACTCCACTGCAGACAAATAGGAGTTTTGCCTGTGTGAGGAAATAGTCACTATTCCTACACCTGCAGATGAAGGAGACAATGGGTAAAAACAGACATGCGGCCAGCAGGAACACTCGCTAGACCACCCCAGGGCTGAAAATCCTGGGTGACGTGGCCGTGGTCAGGTTGGGGTACCAACCTGACATGACCGCAGCTGGGGAGCAGTTCCACTGGCCACACAGCCCAAGAAGGGTCGGGAGCACAACAAATGTGCAGGCAGGCAGCCCCGCCCATGCTGTGCTCCCCGTGCCCTGCCCCCAGTCATGATGGGCAGCCATGGCAGCCAATGAAGCACAGCCATCGCTGCCGACCATGCCAGTCCCAATTCAGATACGCCACGGCCGCACAGTTGTGCTAGCCCACTTTAGCACGGTCAGACAGGTCTTAGCCCAGGATCTGACCTTGGAGGTTTTCCGAGGTCAGAGCCCAGGCTAGCCGTCAACACGGCCCAGGCAGAAGTGGGCCAACATCTTGTGGCCCCAAAACAGACATGATGGTGGCTCACAGGCCAAAGCGGGTCTGCTTTTACCCAATGTAGTTTAGACATTTTCTTTTATTGACCTAAATCTTTATTTAGTTCATTATTTTTGGTATCCAGTTCAGAGTTCTACTGGATACCAATAATTTTTTTAAACAATTTTTTTTACTTACTTCACAACCACTATAGAAACGTGCAAGTATCAGACAGTCTGCATTTTACCCCTATGCCTGTTTGCTCTGCATTGTATTTAAATGTCTTGAAATGCTAACTACCTTTCCACATGCAACTTTTTTTGTCCTACACCCCCCCTCTTTGGTGCTTCTTATTATGCATATTTCATGGCCTGCATTAATTTTATCCTTTGATTATTCTTTCCCCCATTCCATTTAAAGGTTTGAAATGTTGATGACTTTTTCCTTAACAGTCTCTTCTCAAATGACTGCTATCATATATATTTCATCTGTCCTGCATTTGCTCAGTCAGCAGTTCTGTCTTTTTAAATATCCAAGGAAGGGATCCAAAAGTTTTCACACTCTCACCAACAGAAGTTGGTCCAATAAAAGAAATTATCTGAACCCTTTTGTCCCTCATCTCTTACATTTGTGACCAGCATGGCTACCATACTCTCACTAGCATTCTAATGTTAATGCACTATTCCCTCCTTTTTCTCTTGTGTTGTTATCAAATCTAAAAGGTAGAGGTTTGCACGTGAAGCTATTATCATCATCACAGGAGATCACAGCAGAAGAGAAATCTCATTTGGTATAAACTAGAGAACTCACTTGGACATTCACCTTGAACTCTTTAAAATATGAAAATAACACATTTTCCACCCCATCTGTTTACTCAGTGTTGCTGTTTTTCATTTTTAGCACTTCAGTTGAAACCTGCAAAACTGAACATTATCTAACAAAAAATAATAATTTGGTTTTTGACTGATTGGAAATGATGGGTGATTTCAGACGTTACAAGATCACAGTGAACCACGGTGAATACCCACCTGTGGTCACTGTGCCTCGAACGTCTGTTTGGTGGCCGCCAGATGTTCGCCACGGTAATATCCACACGGGGTCATTTTCACCCATGCTTTCCGGGCTAGCCGTGGGAATTTCCCGGGAAGCGTGGTGAAAGTGATCCCCAGCGGGGACCAAAAAAAAATCACGTCTGGTTGGGCGCCATGGCCCGGGATCACCGATGGGATCCCGGGCCGTGGGGAATTTGGCCAGACGCTGCGGCCGCATTGACCCTGCCGCCAGCCCGTCTCCCCAGAGGGCGGGCAGCGGGGAACGTGGAGTGGGTGGGGCCGTGTGGCTGCACGTTGCACCGTGTGGCCCCGCTCCCTCCCAGATTCCCCACCGCGATCCCCCGGCACGTCTGATACGGCCTGACGGGGTCATCCCGGAGGGGGATGATTTGGTTGTTTTTGGTACGGGGTCAACCGGCCCCGTAACGTCTGAAAACACCCAATGTGACCAAAAAATAAGCTTTTATTATCTATCTCCTTAAAACAATGTCTGTCAGGCAATTGCCTATAGAAATGATCAGCTGAAGTGAAAATTATTAACCGTTCTAAGAGATATAAGCATTATCTTTAGTTATGCCACTCATTTAAACTGTCAGTTTGAAGCTGCATCCAGACATCTGAGTTACCACCCATGAATCCCAGTAGCAGAAATATGGATTTATCTTGGGTTCACCACGTTCATTAGGCATTTTCATGATACCTAATTAAATCCATCATGTGCCAACACTGAGGAAAATATCCTGTGTGCCTCCTCCATGGATCACCTTGATGTTGCCATGTGGCAAATATCTTCAGGCATCCTGAAAAATGATACCACACAGCAAATCCATGGCACTATTGCTAAAACCCAAGGACCTGAATAGGGCAACATGCATTGTCTGAGTGCACTGCCAGTTCTGTTGAACACTGAGGTTGGTGGGCAAGGGCATTGTTTGGCCTTTATTTATTCTAATCAGTTTAGTTAGCTAACTTAAGGAACAGAGCCTTTGTGCTTCCTGAGATTTTGCTCATTCCATCTTCAGTGTTACTAGGGGACAAAGCTAATCTTCTACCTTCCCCTGCTACATATAAATTCCATTGTATTCTGTTTCTGTACAGGACCACATACATTTCTATAGAGATCTTTTTAGGTTTCAGCAGTCTCAGAGCAGTTTCTATTGTGCTCAAGATGACAATCTGTTTAAATTAAGTTGTAAATGAGCTTCTGTATATCCATACAGTCCATCATTGGACATTGACACCCTGGTCAGCGATCAGTCGGTCTCTAACCTTCTGTTTTTAGGCAAGGTTATTGAATGGGTGGTGGAGTTTCAGGAGCATTTGGACCGGGTCAAATTCCTTAACCCCTCAGAGTCTGGCTTCCATCCAGGTTATGACATGGAGCCTGCGCTTGTGGCCTTGGTCTACAACCTCTCCCAAGAGATGGACCAGAGTCATTCAACCCTGTTGATTTTGTTAGATCTCTCGGCTGCAATCGATACCATTGATCACGAGTTGTTGGTGACTTGACTGCAGGAACGGGCAGGGATGAGCAGGGCTATTCTTTAATGGTTTCACTCTTTCCTGGCTGGGAGAACCCAGCGTGTGGTGCTGGGTGATTATTCATCTTTTCCGCAGAGTCTCACATGTGGAGTCCCACAGGGTTCCATCTTGTTCCCTCTCCTGTTCAGTGTGTATATGCAGTCTTTGGGAGAGGTTGTTAGAGAGTTTGGTGTATCTCTCATTTTCATCTAACCCAGGTCTGGCAGTCTCGGTGCTTACCAGATGTTTGTCAGCTGTGGGGGACTGGATGAGGGTGAACTGCTTGAAGTTAAATCCTGACAAGGCGGAGGTGATGGTTGTGGGGAAAGCTGGGGGAGTGGTGGTCCCCATCATTGATGGGGTCCATACTCACCTACTATCCCATGTCCGTAGTCTGATGGTACTCCTTGATCCACAGCTCCACCTGGATGTCCAGGTGGCAGCTGTGGTGAAGGGTGCATTTCGCCAATTAAACCTGGTATTTTGGCTTAGGCTGTATGTCTCAGACTTGGACCTGGCCACAATTATCCATGCTTTTATTACCTTGAGATTAGACTACTGTAACGTGCTCTATGTGGGGATACCTTTGGTGATGGTCCGGAGACTGAAGCTGGTGCAGAATGCGGCAGCTGGATTCCCGTGCTCTGTTCTCTGCACTGGCTGATGATAGTCTTCCGGGTCCAATTCAAGGTGTTGGTGTTGACCTTTAAAGCCCTAAACGGCCTGGGCCCCACCTACCTGCAGGACCACTTCACCCTCCGGATTCTGGATTGACCTCTGCAGTCGGCCGGGTGCGCCCTTCTTGAGGTTCCCCAGGTTTCCCGGGTGTCGACCATGAGGAGGGCATTCTTGGTAGCTGGACCCTGACTGTGGAACTCCCTCCCGTTGGAGGTCCACCTGACATTTGACCTCTCCTCTTTCCGTAAAAAAGTTCCGCCAGGCCTTTGCCGAGGGAGATGGGATGGGTGGGTTGGGTTAGGGTGGTGTTTTATTGTGTGGTTTTTTTGGGGGGGGGGTTTAATCCTGGGAAATGTTGATTTGAATGAATTTTAATATATGTTTTTAAATGTTGTTAGCCACCCTGAGATGCTTGTAGCAGGAGGGGATGGCATACAAATGCAACTCTAAATAAATAAATAAATAAATAAATAATCTCTATCTTTTCCTATCTCGACACATTTATATCTCAATCTATCTCCAAATAAAGATAATGGAAAGACTTTCATTGACTTTACTAGGAATTTAGAGTAGGCTCCTGGAGTTACAGCAGTAAACTGTCTTATTTTCAAGCAATTGTTCTCACGGAAATTTTGCTCAATTTTTCCTCTCAGCTATTAAATTATTTTCATATTCTATAAATTGGATCCGTGGGATTTCTGAGTGTCCTTCTGGAATAGTACACAATGTGCCTGTTCAGAGGATGTCCTTCCAGAATGGAAACCCAAACATTACTGCATTTTAGTCTTGCTCAGTCACTTTTGACTTTGTTTTATAAATGGTTGCCTTTCCAGTTGCATGCCTTGCTAGCACAAATTCTTTATTCTGCCTTGTTATAAGATTCTCGGTGAGAAAGGAAACTTACGTTTTTCCAGATATATCTTCTTCAGGGCTGGTAACTGTGTGCTATGTTACAACCTATTGGCACTATTGCTAAGTCTATGTAAGTGAAAGTTTTTCCATTACCTTCATTTGGAATTAGATTGAGATCCAAATATGCTCAGTTTGATGCTATTAGTAAGCACATCCAGAAACAGGCTTACACTTATAGCATGGAAAGAGAGTTTGGCTTTCTAGCACCTCCCCCCTGAATGATAAAGGCTGGTTGTTTTGTTTTCCATATGCATATACATTCAGGAAGAAAAAGAAAGGATCTCTCTCCTGTTGCTTGTAGCATTAGGGAAAAAGTAATGAACCATCTTTTTCTTTCTAGCTGTGTCTCTAAAGATCATAGCATTTCAAGAGAACATCAGTCTGAGAAAAGATTGGAAATACTTACAGTCTCTCCTCGTTGTCCTGGGTGCCCAGGCAATCCATCCTTCCCAGCGGGCCCCTGAAAGGACAAACAAAATAAATCAAAAAGGTTTTACAATCACCTCTGAATGGAGTGTGCGGGAAGCCTCAATAATTTCTGTGATCTTCTCAGAGTTTCAGGCTAGCATTCAGAAATGCTTTCCTGCTTTGATGTTGATGAAATTTTAATATTGCATTTTTCTTCTCTCTAATTCATAGATTTGAGCATGGGTTTTTAATTGCTGTTCAAAATGGATTTTGACTACTCCAAATTCATGAGAACTCCTTCATTTATCTTTAGCTATCCCATATCTAACCCCTGAGTTAGTGGCAATGGTTTTTATGATCCAGGGTATTTTCACACATGACGGTGCTAGTCGCTGCCATGCTTAGATCCTGCCCAGGGTGAGACATCTCACCCTGGGTAGGATCTGGCCCTGCCACTGAACAAATGTGACTGTGGCCGGGGCTGGGGAGGGAGCAAGGAGAGGGCGGGGGGGGATGTGCGAATGTGGTCTGCATGGCCCCGCCCCCCATGCTGTTCAGCGCAGCCCAACCCCCTGCAGCCTGAGATGGACGGCTGGCAGGGAGCCCAGTGCACATCCCGGAGTTAATCCTGCCTTGCTATGGGGTATATTTGTTCCCGCATGCAGCAAATATCTAGCGGACAGGAACAAATGTGACACCACCATGAGTGGCTACGCTGGGGTAAGCATGGCCACCCGTGGTAGCGTCATGTTTGAAAATACCCCTAATTTTCCCTAGCTCCTTTCCCCAACAGATTGCTCACCAATGCATCTTATTGTACGATCTTATCCTTCTCCACTTGCATCTAACCTTCAGCTTCCTCTCTCCGTATTGTCTCCTCTCCCTTGTCTCCCCTTCCTTGTCCATTTTACATTGTAAGTCTGTCAGGGCAGGGTCTTGTCTCTGATCACTAGAGCTCCTAGTTTTCTCTTTGTGATGGAAAACCAGAGAAAAACAGACATTTCGCTTTTTTCCAGAGAATTTAGCAGAAAATGGTAAAAATGTACAGGTTTGGGAGAAGGACATAATGAGCACGGGGCAGTGAGGACACTGAGTGGAGTTAAGGGGAAACGATTTGAAGGCATGTGCCACTGAGGGGCAGGGCCTCTGAATTTGGATTAGTGCCACAGATCTCCTGTGGGTTGGTGGGGGTGGCAGGGACACTATGAATTGGGGTAGTCAGGTCTTCTGCACCTTGGAAATAGAGGACAGGAGGTGGGTTTAATTGGGTCCTTAGTAGTTTCCCCAAGTTCCAGCCTCTATATGGTCCCCCTTTCTGGTTGGCAGAGCTGTCTGGGACCAAGCTGGGAGGAGGTAGCAGTGAAATCAACGCAGGGCAGTGGAGGGGAAGCAACCTAAACTCATGTGCTGTTGGTGGGGAGGGGCTGGCATTTGGAGGGGTGCCACAGACCTCAATTTATTTATTTATTGGTCTGTGGGTGGGACAGGTAGCTGCAAAATTGCATACAAATGAAAATATTACAATAAAATGTGGTGTTCTAACTCATATAACAGAAAAACAGATTTGGTTTTTTTTTAATAAGAGAATTTATTTTTTTTTAATCAGAGAATTTCCTATTTTTTGTTGCAGAAAAATAGAATCGCTGCTGATAACAACTGCTCACTACCAGGCACGTTGCTGAACCCACGTTATATTTATTATTAATTATTATTATTATTATTAGTCATCATCATCAACATCTCAGAAGTTTTTGCTATGACAGTTTAAAATGGGACACCATGAATCTGGGATGGCCTGACTCAGATTGATCAGTGGTGTACTCCATGTATAGAACGGGGCACATGTGTAAACATCTCCCTACCAATCTACACAGTTTGCAAGTCTGTTACAGACCCAGACAGAGACTGGATTTTCAGATCAAACTGCAAAGAATTATATGTTTTGTTCAGAAAGTCTCTAAATCAGTCCCTGATGTCAGACAAAACAGAAGCCACTATATGTGAATAGAGATGGCTTCTTGCTTGTGACTCTCCACTTCAAGTGAAATGAAGACATGCATTTCCACACCTGTCCTTTGGTGATTATGGTACAAAGTTTGTACTAACATCTCCTCACATTATCTTCCACTGAGAGGATCCTTGGGATGTGCAAACGCGGTTCGGACGTTTGGAGTTCGGATACCCGAACTCAGCCAGTTCGGATGCATGAACCGAATGGCCGAACTGAGCACAGAACCCCCCGAACAGTTCGGCCACGTTCAGCTGAGTTTGGGTGCGCTCAGGCAGGAAAAACAGGGCTGGCAGGCCAAGGGGGTGAGGAAGATGAGAAGCAGACTTCCTGGTGCCAGGGATGGAGAGGCTTGGACTAGCAGCCAGCCTGCCCAATCACCATTCCTCTTTTCTTCAGACCACTGGCTTTGCAGTCTGCGATTGGCATGGGGCTAGGCTGCACAGAGCAAATAAGGCTTGTGGTAAGGCAGGCACAGCAAGTAACAAAAGTCATTGCCCTCCGCCCTTCCAATTTCTTCTGAACTAGCCACTGATCCTGTCAGCAGGCGTTTTCAGAAGTCTCCCTCTCCCAGGAGTTTGTGTTCCTCCCAATCCATTGCCATCCTCCTCCTATTTCACCCACTTCCACACATTTACCTCCATAGTTTCATTTATTTAGATTAGATTAGATAGGTTTAGGTTTATTTTGTATTTATTACCCCTCCCTGTGCTGTTTCTCCCTCCCCTCCATTGAAACCTTCCCTCCTCCCTGTAGATATTCCATCCCTGATTTCCTTCCCCTGTTTTTGGATTCATTTAGAGTAGGATTAGATTGATTTAGATTTCATTTCAGTTTTGTATCCCTCCCTGTGTTGTTTGTTGTGAGCTGTCTGTGTCCCCCCTCCCTCCATCCCTGTGTCTATATATAGATAGTGATTAGATACTAGTATAGATAGATAGCTCTGGAAGTTAGCTTAGTTATAGAGATAGATAGAGACAGTGTGTAGTGATTCTGTTTTAATATTTTATAGTGTGTTTGTAGGACATAGATTTTAGAATAGTTAATAGCAGTTAGAGTTAGTGTAGATATATATAATATAATCCAATTTTGAATAAATAAATAAATAAATAAATAAAATAAAATAAAATTAAAAAAAATCTTTGTGTGTATTATTTGTGTTTTAGAAATGGAGAAGGGAAGCAGGAGAGGCTGGTCTGCTGCCCGTATGGCAGGCAATGGGGCATGTGGCAGAGGTGGCAGGGGCCGTGCCAGTGGAGTGGCAGCAGGCAGCAGCAGCAGCCCGAGCCCATCGACACACCCCAAACTGGATAGGCCTGATTTCGGGAGACAAGCTTCAGAGGCTTCCAGAAGTGGAACTAGCCAGGGTGTGGTTCGGCGTTGCCTCCTGCCAGTGTCCTCCACTGCCATTCAGGGCATTGGAAGGCCTGAAGTCCAGGAGGCTGTGGCTGTGTCTCCTGCCGCCACAGTCATACCCAGGGCCGGAGCCCTGGCACCACCAGGTAGGTCAGGCTCCAGCCCCAGGTCCCGTGGAGGCAGTGGGGCCAGCTGCAGAGCGCTTCAGGCCTCTATTAGGCCTTCTGGGTCACCTGACCTGGTCACCTGACCCAGAAGTAGCAGCCTGAAGTGCTCTTCAGCACTTCTGGAGCTGGCCCCGCCACCGCTGGGGCCACGGGACCCAGTGCTGGCACCTCGGCACCACCAGGTAGGGCAATTTCTGGGGTGGGGTTTTTAAAAAAAATTGTAGGCTTCGCAAGGTGGGAGGGAACTCCTGTGCCCCTTCCACCCACGCAGCCTGGAGGGAGGGGAAACCGGGTTCCCCCTGCTCCCCGCCCCCCAGCCAAATGGGTTCGGGACCTGAACTTTTTTCAGCCAGTTCGGGCAGGGGGCAGTTCAGGGTTGGGGTGTTTGCGGATGGCCTGAACACCCTGAGTTTGGGTTGAACCCCGAACCCCAGAACCACATTTGCACATCCCTAGTCCAGAGTCTGCATAGGAGGCTGGATGAGATTATCCAGGGGCAGGATTGTGTCCCTCAGGGTAAGAAGCTGGTGGTTGAGGCGTTTCCCCTGGTGCAGCAGCTGAAGGCAGGACTGAAGGCATGGTTCAATAAGCTCCTGCAATGGGAGAAATATGTTTTGGCACAGAACCCATGGTCAAGGGCAGCGTGACATGCCACACATCACTCTATGGGCACTGGAACGGTGACCTGGTGGAGAGGGTCTGGCAGGCAGAGTGGGCTCTTGAGAGTGCATGGCAGCAGCAGTAGGACACCCCTGGGGATGGCGGGAGTGGGAGCAGCCACCCCTTTCAGTTGGCAGGGTTTATCCCTGCCCCCAGCCCTAGCAGTAGCAGCACCAGCAGAAGACTGAGCAGCAGCAGCAGTAGCCCCCCTATTGCCAGCAGCAGCTTGAATGCACAGGGCACTGTGGTGAGCATGGGGTCCTGCACAGCAGGGCAAGAAGCATGGCTGAGGGCAGTGGTGGAGATTGTGCCCAGGTAGAGTTATGTGAGGGAGTATGACAGCACATCAGCAGCAGTCGAGAGCTACCTGGAGGAGGAGCCGTGCATTGAATCCAGCAGCGATCCCTTGACCAATGTGTGGGTGGCCCTGTCCAAAGTGGTCAAGGGTCTCTTGTCCTACCCACCAACGAGTTTCCCCAGCGAGCGGGTGTTCTTGATGGCGGGGGACATTTGCTCGCCACACCGCCTGAGACTAGGGGCCAAGTTGGTGGAGCAGTTGCTTTTCATCAAGGTGAACCTTTTGCTGCTGGGATTCTGTGAACTGCCCCTGGACATGGATTGATGGTGCAATGGCACACACCATCCTGGGACAGGGCTCCTCCTCAATCTGGGATGCTGCTGCTGAGGTGTTCTCCCTCCATCCCAATGCCCGGTGCCCAACCTGCCTCTCTCTTTCTCTCAGTAGATGGCCTCGGCCGGCCTATCTGACTGATCTCATGACGCCGGGTGGCATTGGGAACCTGTAAGCCTGCCAGCAGGCCTCTGGCTAGATGATCTCAGCCCACCTATCTGACTGGCTCTCTTTCGCGTGCACTGCACAGTCTTCACCAGCCTATCTGAGTGCCCTGCCAAGGTCCCAGTCTGCCTTCCCTACTGCCTCTCATGACACACTGCCTGTCTACCCACCTTGGTTGCCAAGCTCAAACCCTGCCTCAGTCTGCCTTCTGCTCATGCCAAAGTGCATGTCTGCCTGCCCTGTGGGCAAAGCTGAAACCCTCCCCTGCCTACCTGCCTCTCATGCCAAGGTGCCTGTCTGCATTACCCCAGTAACCCTGGGTGATGTGCCCCACTGGCCTGGTAATCCCGCTGCTGCTGTCTGCTGGTCCATGGGTACTCTGCCCTGGCAAATCAAAATGTGCCCACGCAATCCTGCTGCTGCCGTCTGCTGCTGTATGGGAGCTCTTCCCTGGGAAATCCTACCATCCTGGCTCCATGGGTACTGGTCACAGGCAAATCCTGGTGCTGCCGTCTCTGCTGTTCCATGGGTTCTGTTCCATGGCAATCCAATGTCTGCTGCTGCTGCTAATGCAGCCTCTGCAGTTCCACAGGCTCTGTGCCCTGGCCATCCAGTCCGCCAGACTGAACCCACGAACCCGAACTAAGTTTTTAGTCCGAACGTCCGAACATCTGAATTCCAGTCTGTTCGCACATCCCCAGAGGATCCCCAGAGGATACCCATCCAGTGGATTTAGCTGTAGCAAGCAATTGTGCTGTGCTAAAGATCCCATTTTAAAAATAGCATGCAGAAGACTGGGAACTTTGTGAATCTTTCCAACTTCCTGAAGATCCATTTAGATTAAAGAGGTTTTATTCCAAAATGGAAAACATCCCAGCCAAACTTTGGAAAATTGCAAATGGGACTCCACAGAAGTTTTCTGTTTTCTATAACTTTTACCAATAGGAAGGGCAATGTGGGTTATTGATTTCAATGGTATTTCTAGATGCCGGTATGGTAAATTGAGTGCTACATTTTTGAAAGGCTATAAATTATGCCAAGTCAATGAGGACTTAGGTTCCATTAGGAATACAGTGCTGAGTCAATAATGGATCCAGTTTGTGTAATGCACTCCATTTAGTAACAGTCTGCCAATAGCAGACCATATAGTTTTAATTTCAGCATTTATTTAGATTACGGTAACAGAGAGGGAGAGAGACCTCTAGTGGTGGCTGGTTATCTCTACTGAACAGGTCTTTCTGAAGAAGCATAAAGAGTGGGTATGTGTGCCACTGAGGGTCTGTGGCGAATTTACAAGTAACCAGTCTTACGCTATAGAGTAGTCATATCATTCAACATACTAATGAGCTTTCCTGTCCAACACGAATGACATCACACGGTCTCTGGGGCATTTAGTTGATACAGTACATTGAAGTTTATTCAGTTCATATACTTATGGTTTTTATTTGCCCCTTTTCTAATCTTTTCCTTCTTGTTGTTTGTCTGATATCCTTATTAAATATTTTACTCTTGATTTGAAAAAAGAAAAGCTGTAGAGTGTAGCTCTCCCACACAATATTTAGTTTACACCATATTTTTTATTGATGCCTGATAAAATTACTGCTAAGATAGTTAGGCAGCTTAAGCCACTATTGCCAAAAGAAATTTAGTTTAATTTAGAAACAGAAAGGGCTATTGAGAAAACATGTTTCTTATATGACCAGGATTATGTGTACAGTGTAAGCTTTTAGAAATGCTTTGGCTTCATCCTGGACCAAGTCAATTACTTGGATATAGATTAAGAGGGTTTTACCTGAGACACCTCCTCCTGTTTGACCTATTGCCTGCCCTCCACTATTTAGGATGGACCACTCAGGGACAAGAAGTTAGGCAGGACTATTCAGAGTCCTCCTCCTTGGTGTCCAGTCTGGTTGCCTGGTTTGCATGTGCTCTGGTTCCACCTTCCCTCCTTATTACCTGCCTATACCCAAGCCTCACCTCTACTCAGCTGCCTGCCTGCACTCCTATCCTTATCTCCAGAGTTTGTCTCTGGCCCCAGACTTGATTCCTAACCTAATTCTTTGCCTCTGTTCAGCCTATGCTCTATTCCTTGTTCTGGGTTCCTCAGACTCAGTTCTGCATTCCTGGCTTCTTTCTTGACACTCTCTCTCTTTGTGTCCCACCACCATGTTCATATATCTCTCCAGTGCTGGGCACATGATATGTTCTGTACCTGTGGCAAGGTCCTCTGCAGTACAGAGTTCCCCCAGGAACAGCAGACCAGAAGGTGTTCCATGTTTTTTTTTATCTCACCAGTCACAAATATCCAAGTCCTGTAGTAGCTTGACTTTCTCATGTTGTTCTTTGACCTGCTAACCTTCATATAGCATTCCAGGCACAAGTCAATGTGCTGGTTTTGACCTTTAAAGCCCTAGATGGCTTGGGGCCTACATATGGGAAGGACCATCTTTCTCCTTATGCTCCTTCATGACCCTTAAGATCTGCCAAGAGTGCCCTCTTGCAGGTTCCATCGCTGACCCAGTTTCATAGACTTGGTCCCACAGAGAGGCATTCTCGGTGACTGACAAACAGCTTTAGAACTCCCTTCCATTGAAGCCTCGCCAGAGCCCCAGTTTGAATGTCTTTCAGAGGCAGTGTAAGGCCTTTTTATTTGGCCAGACATTCAATGGGCAGGGATAGATTAGGGGGAGGGTGATGTTTTTTTGTTTTTTTTGTTTTGTGGGGTTTTAATTATTTATTTTATATTTGTATTTTATGTGTTTTGTTGTAATCTGCCCTGTGGCTGTGGGAATAGGGTAGGATATAAATCAAACTAACTAACTAACTAACTAACTAACTAACTAACTAACTAACTAACTAACTAACTAACTAACTAACTAACTAACTAAATACATTTTCAAAGGTGATTTAGACTCCTCCTTCTTGATATGTGACTCTGGATTGTTCCTCTAACTTGTCTCCTCATCTAGTCTCTAGGCCTGTTTCCTGATTGTGCATCCTAATTTGTCCTTCTAGTTTGGTAGTTTGACTCTCTGTCTGATTAATCATAGTACTCATAGACCTGATACTGCCTCAACTCTGCTATGGTTCTGAAGCTGACAACATCACCCACAGTCCTGCATGGTACCCTGTGCCTCCAACATCTACTTCAGCAATGTTCTAACTCAAACAATGTGTAGTTATTACTTTTATTTGGAGGGAGAAAGAAAATACTTACAGGAGGTCCCTTGGGTCCCGGGAATCCAACAGGCCCCTGAGGACCTTGCGGACCCTAACATGCAGGGAACAAAAAATGATAAAAAGTATTATTCCAGAAGTTATTCCATCATTCCAATGTGCTATGTCACACAGGAGTCCTACAACAAATGCTGGTGACTCAGACACACTAAAACAACATTGTGGGATCTCAGCAAAATGGAGGCCCCTAATCAACCAAGTGTATTTATTATTTATCTTTCAGTGCATTTTCTCTTGAGGTGATGGAGACTCAGTTGTTTCTTGTTCATACCAAAGCCTTGTATTTTGGACTGTTTCCAAACTCCCTTAAAGCAGTTTTCACACTACCCACAAACTTTTTTGCTGAATGGAAGAGATCTTAATTTCTGTAGCCCTGGAGAACAAAAATCTGGATTGAAAGGAAAAAAAAACCAGGAGTTGTGCAGATACCTGTTTAAATAAAGAACTCACAGATGATTACCTTTAAGAGTTCTTATTGGACATTAGCTAATTTTTGCCTCTAGATTAGTGCAAGACAAGTAGTAGGTACTGCTGTGTTGAGTGTTTGGTTTCAATGAAACATCAGTGGCCAAAATGTTAAAAATGACTATTTGCAATTTCAGGCAAATGTTCTGTGGAGAAAGTTCACCATCCCTTGTGAATTATGTTAAATTCCTCTTTCTGTGATAAAGTCGTTCTTTATATTTAATTCATTGCAGTCTGAAGCTAAATAGGAAATGCAGGCCTAAAGCCAAATTATGGCTACCTCTTGCAATGAGAGAGGTGTTGTGTGTGTGGGGAAAGGCTCTTTGTATGTGAGCAAGCATAATTTAGTCAAAAAGTGAATCTGGGTCCTGTTCAGAATTTGATTATCATTTATTAATGAACCTGACTCAACCAGGTAATTACCCATCCATATTTTCCTGGTTTTTTGTGGGGTGCTATCTACAATTTTTACACTCAACTGTCAGCATTACTGACAGCATAAATGAGAGAAGGCAAATTGCTTACAAAGCAAAAAAACTTGACAAAAGTAGGACAACTACAGAGGGGAAAAAACTCAAGTTAAATCTTTATCTAAGGAAACAACTTGATTGCTATCTGAAATAGGATTAAAAGCACAGAACCCAATGTTTGTTGCTAGTGGCACCTTCTTGTTTATAAATCCCTCCTCCATTTTGATCCTCAAAAAAATAAGCTTTTTAATGAAAGTACATTTGCATTTTTTTTTATTCACAACAATGTTAGCAAATTTCAAGCCACTGATGCAGATGGAGAAGTTGACAAAATAAAAGTTGGTAAGAAGAATATTTCATTATTCAATGTATGCTTTCTTGTCATTAGAGAGTTTTTCTGAGTTAACTCTAGAAGGAAAAGATTTAACGTTTACACTGCTAGCAGCCGGAATGTTTCTATTTGGGAGAAGAAATGGTCTTTTGGAATCTTTTTTTGGCTAGCAGACCCACTCTTTGTCACGTGTCTCCACTAGAACATATGGATACTCAGCACGTAGCAGAGTGAAAAGACGACTTCCCCTCTGTCAGTTACTCCATTCCATTGGGTTTATTTCCAGGAAACTGGCCAAGGGGTTAATTACATAGAGATACATTATCCAGAAGTTAAATAACTCTTTTCTGTAGTTGTCAGCACTGCCCCCTTAACTTCAGCTCTTACTTACCCACCTCCAAATGCCTCATCAACTCCCTCTTTAACCAGAGGAACCTACAGCTCCCTGGTCTGGTCTACTTCTTATCTACATCACCCTTTCCATCCTCAGCATTGCACTGTACTCTAATGTTCCTCCACCTCTAACTTCCCTCTCCACATTTCCCGCAACCCACATGATACTTATTCCAACTGTGCCTTCACCATGCCTCTCAGCTGTGGACTTATCTCCTTTGTGGGTAAAGGTAATCTCTTTGCATTGAGACAGCAAATTGAAGATCGCTTTCTCATTTTGAAGTGCTCATAAAGCCTAGGCACAAGTAATTTTCACATTGCTGTACCAAGATGATATAAACACTATTCTCCTGGCCAAGATGTACCTTTACCTATATACAAATAAAAACTTTCTGTGTGTTGAGTTCACTAGAATTTCATGCTGGGTTGTCCACTTAATAAAAAAAACACACCAAATAAACAAATAAATAAAAAACAACCCCAAACCAAAACTCTTTCCTAACTTAGACAAGTCTTGTAGTTTATTGCCAACCTGCCTCTATGCTTCTGTTTCATCTGCAACTTGCCTTTCACCAGATAGCCTCACACACTTTCCTTATTTCTCTCCATCAGCATCACCATCCCCTGTTGTGTCAATTTAGCATTCCCATAATTACTGATCCCTGCCTGCAGTGCCAACAAGGGAAGAAATGTGCAGTAGGCTTTACATGAAACATGGCCCCACAACAAAATCAGGATGTAGGCTTGAACATAGCGGATGGAGAAATGAGGGGCCCCACATCATGGGGGAAATCCAACGGCCTGCGTACACTGCCCGCAGGTGCAGTTCTCAGGCCAGAATGCCCATGCTCAGGTATGCACACATGCCACACATTCAGCACAGTAGCGTTCGGCAAAGGCACAATCCCAGCCTATGCAACCTTCGAACCCACACAGTCCACAGCCCAGGGGATGAAGCAGGCATGGTTTTTGCTCCATCCCCCTGGGCTGCAGGGCCTGTGGGCTTGGGGATAACATTGGTCCAGGTTGCGCCTTTGCCCAGCATGGCTGTGCTTCGCATGCAGAGCTCATGCACACCTGAGCATGCATTCAAGCCATGCGGCACATGTACGGGTGGGCATACGTACACAGGCCATTGGATTGCCCCCCATGTTTCCAAAAACCTCTAGGTAGCTCTTCTTGTCTGTTATTCCATCCTGCACCATATATCTACTATTCCACCTCACTACTCCTTACTCCATCTACCCTCCAGAACCATCAGCTTACTTAGCTGGATGCCTTCTTTTGACAAAATTAATTTGGCAATCATGGACTCAATGTTAAAAATTACAAGAAACAGATGAGAGGTTTATTAAATAGAAACCATATTTTACATGTCTTTGTTGCATTTTTCTGCATAAGTTAAATGCTTTCAACCACAGCACTGGCATTTCTTTTGTGAAATGGTCATTTAATAGTGCTTTGATGTTTACCTTTTCATCTGCATTGAAAATCATGCATGTTCTATTAGAGAACGAGAAGATATTTACTAAAAGCTGACATGGGGTGAAAACAAATGAGACAGAGGTGAGTCGGATCCCCTGGCTGCCCCAGGGAGGGTCACCACAGACACCAAACTTTGGGTCAGCAGGAAGGGAAGTTAAAACAAGCAACCCCCACACAGAAAATCCAGGCGATGGGATGCCATCACAAGCCCATCCACACTATGGGTCAGCCGTGACAGGACTCCAAAACTCCTGCTGCGGCCAAAGAGCTGATTGGGTGGGGCAGAGATACGTGCTTACCTGACCCACCAAACAGCTGATTGGGGGGTATGGAGGAACACATTAATTCACCTGGGCACACTCACTTGCTCCCCCAATCAGCTGTTTGGCAGCTCAGGTGAGTGCACTCCTCCAGCCCCCTCCCCCTCCTTGCTGGTCAGCTGTTCGGCACACTCACGCGGGCTGGGTGAGTATGCCCCTCTTGGCTCCCTTGATCAGCTGTTTGGCAGCTGGGGTGAGTGTGCTCCTCTGGCCCTGATCCTTGGACCTCCCCTCATGACCAGGCTTGGCAGGGCCTAACAGATGGGAAGGTGCACATTAGCCTGGATTAGTCCGGCTGGGCGAGCCTTAGCCTATGCCATGTCACCAATTTTCTCTGGATGACGTGTCTGGTAGCAACCTGTTGCCTGCCCTGAGGCAGAAGTGGATGAACATCTGGCAGGAGTGGCAGCTACTGAACTGATGAGCAGGTGACTCATGGGCTACTGTCTTGTTTGTTTTCACCCATGCTCTGCTTGCAATTAAGGTGTATGAAGAAAATCACACAGTGGAAAATTCTCTGTGGGTTTATTCAACTTCAGTCCCTTTAAAGCTTGAGATTTCTACAAAACAGATTATTTAAAACAACAACAAAATCTTGCTCTCATGATTTCCTAATGCTGATTTTTAATGTACAGCACATCTCTCTTTAAATCTGTAGGAAAACATACCTATTACTATTGATTGATTAAGAAAAACCTCTCAACTGTAAGAACCAATGTCATATTGCCAAGGGAAATTGTGGGATCTTCTTCACTGGAGGGTTAATAAGAGATTGTTAAATACTTGTCAGGAATGCTTTAAGTCTAGCTGAGGTCTCTTCCAGCAGCTATATGATTCCATGACTCTCTATAAGCCCACTTCCCAGCATCCACAACATTTCTTAGAAATGCCTTAACCTGAACCTTTTTTCTGATTATTCACAAACTCATAGTAAAATCTGTTTTCTATTACTCAGCAGCCTTGCTACAATAAGATGTCCATCAAAACCAGTTTATAGGCAATTGAACCTCATGAAATAGGGCAAAGAATCCACACTGAAGGAGATTATTTGTGAAGCATGAAAAGAAGAAACTAACAGAGAGCAGTGGAATAAGTGAGGTGTAAAATTGTTCCGTACATACCCTTTCACCTGGTGGACCAGGAGGGCCATCATTGCCTGCAGTGCCCTAGAGGATAAGACAACAATAGATTTTAGTGTGAAATATGTTCTTGCTTTCTTTAAGAGAAAGAGTTGGTGGCAAAACCAGTCCACAGTGTAAGACAGTTACCTTAGGGCCTGGTTTTCCTGTGGGTCCTCTTGGTCCTCTTGAACCACGTGGTCCCTATTGGTTACAAAAAGATGTCACTGATAATAGGTATCACGCAGTACAGTGCACCAGAGTTCAAATTATTCTTCAGAAGAGTGCAGAGATGGCAATTAATATGTAATACCATTAAGAATAAAAGAAACCATAGTACATACCGTTGGCCCTCGCTGTCCCCTTGGACCTGGTTTGCCATGCAAGCCCTGGAAAAGAAATTTCAACAAATAAATTTAGCATATGACTTGGGAAGAAATTGCTGATGTCACAAGAGGGCAGTTCATAGCTCCATCAGAAAAAATCTCTTATGGACAAATGCTACTGTTTTATCTCTTATGGTCTGCACATCTTAAAACACACTATTTCAGGGTGTTCACAAAATTTATTCAGTGCCTTTTACTTCAGGGCTAGATCCTGCTCTAAAATTAGTGTGAAGGGACTGGGCAATAAATAAAGTCCCCCAGAGGATTTTTGGATGAGCTATGGAGCTTGAAGATGCTGTAGCCTATTTCCTCACTCTGCACAGAACTGCCCAAAACTTAGGCCCTGAATGTATAGAGCTTCAGAGTATCCTTTATCATCATAAGCTATAAACCCCATTTCATATTGGGACCAAGAGGTCCCAATTCTAGGGCCCTTTTCACACAGGGTAATTTCAGCCCCATCCTGGATCGTGGCCAACCTAACCACGGTTCTGGAGGTGAGGCCGGTCTCACCTCCAAAACCATGGTTAGCTTTGAACCCCGCTGTGAATTCACCGTGGTGAACATCTGGTGGGGCTCACACAGACGTGCACGGGATCATAGCCACCACCCTGAATCCACTGTGATTCAGGGTGGTTGACTGTGATCTCGTAACGTCTGAAATTACCCTCCGACATGCTAACACTGACAAAATGGGTGTTGCATTATATTATACATGTTGCAGGGCTACAGGGTGTGCTCTATGGGTGCCATGCAACATGTTTAATAAAGTATAACAGCCATTATATTAGAATTAGAGTGTCTGTGTGAAAAGGGCCTAGGGAAGGATTGGTCTGTTGGTAATAAAAGTATTTTAAAAAATCTAAATTGTAAACAAAAGAAAACAAAAATCCACCGCATTTAAAAAATATTAGCTTATTTATTTATTTGTTTGTTTATTTATATCCTTCCCTTCCCCTAAGGCTCAGGATGAGTTACAAAATAAAACCATATAAAAAAGAGTACAAAAAATATTTTTAAATGCCCTATCCCCGCCTGCCAAACGTTTTGTCAAAGTATGAGATGACAGTCTCTTAACTAGAATAAATCCATATTGTTGTTTTATTTGCATTTATCTTGTGTCATCTTACAAGATATAAGTCTATTTCATTAATATAGTACCCCTTCATTTGTAATCTCTTTAGGGTGATGGTGCCTGTCCTTTGGTTAAATCTGGAACTCCCTCCCTGTCCACTGGAACTCCCTCCCTGTCCACATCCACCTTGCCCCCTCCCTTCATACCTTCAAATCTCTCCTTAAAACTCACCTCTTTCGCTCTGCTCTGTCTGACTCTTTATCCTGCTGAGCCACTATTCCTATACCTATGATCGGTTTACCCTTATCCTTGCAACATGGACGTGCCTGCTGTCATTCTCATCGTAACCAAGCCAAGTACGTGCACTTGAGACCTCGCATCTTCATGAATGTTAGACCCCTTGTCTCTCCCTCTGTTCCCCTTCCTAAGTCTCTCCCCCAGCTCCTGTCTCTCAGATTGTAAGCCCTAGGGGCAGGGACCCTGTCTATTTTATTACTTTGTAAAGTGCCAGGTACACTGCTGGCGCTATATAAATGTTTGTTAATAATAATAATAATGTGTATAGTGCCTAATATACAAGGGGATGATTCCTGATTGTCATTGTTAGGTCCATAGTTCTCAAACTCTGGTCCACAGAACCATAATCAACAGAAAAATGTAACAAAATGCCCAAATACGCACACTAAAGGTGATTTCATATGTGACGGGGTCTCTATTGGCCCCGTCATGGAATCACCTTTTGCTTCCCCGCCAGAATCAAAACGTCACGTCCAACAGACGTGCCGGCTGATTCCGATGGGGAATCAGAGGGGGGGGGCTGCGCAGTGCAACGTGCGGCCGCACAGCCCTGCCCCCCCATGCACCCCCAGCCACCCATCCTCCTGGAGACAGGGGGGCACAGAGGCCAATCTGGCCACTGCGCCCATTTCCGACCCGGGGTCTGGGCCACAGCCCAGAATCGGCGGCGGTAACAGACTTTACCATCTGCCGATTCCAGGCCGTGGTTCAATTAACCACGCTTTTGGAGATGGTGCCCGGACCATCCTCAAAAGTGTGGTTATTTTGCTCA
The DNA here is from genome assembly GCA_003113815.1 of Sphenodon punctatus. NCBI lineage: Eukaryota > Metazoa > Chordata > Lepidosauria > Sphenodontia > Sphenodontidae > Sphenodon > Sphenodon punctatus. The sequence continues at coordinate 353,902 of QEPC01006354.1, forward strand.
CCGTCGGTGGTACACCGTGGTGAACATCTGGCGGCGAGCAACCAGACATTATGGGACCATCCACCACCACAGGGGATTCACCGTGGTTGAGTGTGGTAATGTAATGTCTGAAAATACCCTAAGACCATTCTCCAACCACCGCAGTCCATGGTAGTGGCTCATGAGAAATGGTTGCAACTGCTCATGGCAGGTAGTTGGCACCTGCCACGAGCACTTGCAACCAGCTCTCCTGGTAGTCCATGAAAAATCTAGAGCGTCATCTGTCCATTGGTCCAGAAAGTTTAAAACCACTACCACAAATGTAATAATTATACAGTAATAATAAGTATGCCCATTGCAGATGAAAAGTCCAAGCTTCTGGACTTTTATGCACATGCTAATGTTTATTCTTCTTATTATTATTACATCTTCAGTGTGCCTGGCACTGTACAAATGTTAGAGACACAACCCTGACAAGGAAGGGGAGAGAAGGGATTGGGTGACACAGGAAGAGATGGGAATATATTTATGAGGATGAGAATTCAGAGGTGCATGTGCTTAGCTTAGTTACAGGAGAGGAGGTGATTCTGAGTTAGAAGGAGCACCAGTGATCAGATTGTGGGCACAAGGAAATAGGGAATACCCAATAGAAGAGAGAGGTTTTTAAGAGAGATTTGAATGGAGGGAGGGAAGGTGTTCCAGTCATAGGGGGCAATATGTGAAAAAGAGCAAAGATGGTTTAGGAAGCTGGAAGGGTAGTAGACGAGGGGTGAAGTTCCTAGGTTGTTGTCATTAAATAAAATGAATTGGTAGGCATTGTAATACTACACATTACTCCAATTTCACTTAATGTCATGCCAACCAGCCATCATCTATAATTTCTAAGTGATCCTTTAACTTCTGATAACTTCATCACCTTTCCAACAAGACAATCAGCTACTTTCAGTTCATATGAACTTTCTCAACAGTGACCTTCTGAATAGCCTGTGTCTCGTTTTTAATGTTTTCAGACTCTGCAAATAGATTCCACCCACCTGCTTCAAATAAACAAAGCACCAAATCTGACATTTATAATCTGTTTGATTTTAAATATGTATTTGTCATACACCTTGACATAGGGTACTTTCAGACATGACGCTAACCACCCTTTAACCACCCTTGGTGGTTATTTATGCATGTTGCAGGGCTGTATTGGTGCCCTATGCAGCCCTGCAACATGCATAAATAACCACCAAGGGTGGTTAAAGGGTGGTTAGCATCATGTCTGAAAGTACCCATAACTTGCATTTTCAAAGCCCTTAGCCCAGGCAATAAAAAAGATTTGGGTCAATCAGAACACATGCAATATTCAAGTAAAATTCCCTTTACCTTAAGGCAATTTGGAGACAAGCTGGATAATTTACAGGGTGTAGGAAAACAGACATTGCCTGTGGCCTATTGATTCCAGCATTCTTTTTATGCAAGTACTGAATACCAGATGCTTCAGAAGAAGGAGAAAAAGCCTTAGAGTGAACAATTTTGGAATAACCTACCCACTGGGAAGGACTGTAGCAAAAAGATGTGATCAGCTTTATATTTCCTTCTATATTGTGACGTACTAAAATGCCTAATGAGTGTATGTAACTCTTAGGCTTTCCACCTCTCTGGGATTTGACCCAGCATCTCCCAAAGCCCTGGGTTCTCTGGGTCAGCCAGGGGTGCCCCCAATAATCTGGAGAAAGTCTCAGGGGACTGAGGCAAGGGGGCAGTCACATCAGAAAAAGAGTAGGCCATAACTACTTTCCCACCCCCTTTCAGAGCTGACCCCACCCTTATGGACATCATGATAACATTGTGTTCTGGAGTGGGGCATGATAGCCACTTTGCCTTGTCCCCGCTAAGGTGGTCTTGCCCCTCCAGGTGAAAGTCCTGTGGGAGGTGATAACACGAATGTCTATATATAAATCTCTTGCACTGTCCTCTCTATCCTGTGGCACACAAGATATTTAAGCATTGTGTAAAGAAACATTATATCGTACCCTTGCACCTTTCTCTCCATTGGAACCTGGGAATCCAGGGAAACCAGTGGAACCCTATAGGAGAAACAAATACATAATCTCCTTTCATATATGGAACAACATTACCATGCACTCACAATTTAAGCTAAAGTCACAGCCCATCAATAAGTTGATGCAAAATACATGTTACATCTTGTTCATAAAAATAAGTATTCAAAGATGCCAGCTTTGGTGAATGTCTATTAACTTACCATAATGCCTCAGGTCTTGGATGCATGAAAAACACCAGCAATGGAGATTATTTTTCATTCTCAGACATAGGAAAGTGATGAACAAATTATTTATAGCTCTGCAGCAAACATCTATATTAGTCAAACTCTCATTACAATGGTTCTGCATAAACCAGTGTTGATATTCTAGATGGGGCTGTGTGGTGGGTTTGCAGAGAACTCATACCATCACTACACTTGCAGTTGGGCTTCAAGGAAAGGATACCAAATATGGGTTGATATAATTGGTTAACTATGATAATCTCCTGCCTTCTCAAAAGAAGAGTCCATCACACTTTTTACCAAGCCCAACAACCACAAAGTCTGCCAATTTCAATGTAATTTGTGTGTTAGGATGAGTTACAGGACCGGTCTATACTAATCATAATATACTCTTTCTCTCTTAAATTTTGTACTCAAGCACCCATCTCTATACAACACCATGATAATGTGTCAGACCAACGAAGCATTATCTTTGTCAACAATCTGCAAAAAATATTCTGCAAGAGACCAAAATGTCAGCAGAAAATCTGTTGCTAAGGGGAACCTTTGTCTTCTAAAGAAAAATGAAAAATAATGTCCCTCTGTTGAAATCAATGATAACTGAGTAGCTCACTTTATTAATAAAACCATGTCCAATGGATAAGCTTTCACAGCTACTAAACTAAAACTGTATCATTAACTAAACCTTGCAGATTCTATCCTCTCTTAACAGGTAAAATTTTGATAAACCTCATGGAGAAAAGCATGATTTTTCCTGTCTAGCAAGGATATCATATTATATGGTTTACAAAGCGAATATAGAAATTGCATTGATGTCTAGTAAAATATTTGTTAATATACATAAGCTGCTTATGCTATAACTGCGACTATTGCTTACACCACAACGGAAAGGTTATACATAGACGTACTGATCTGAGTGAATGGAGACAAAGGTTTCCTGCAGTTATTTCTATCATTTCTACTCGATGTCTACCAAGTTATCCTTCTCCCTTTTTTCACGAATATTTGTGAAGGATAGAGCTAGCTCATCAGTTGCCAGTACACTAATTTGGCTATGTGGAAGACCTGGAGTCAAACGGAAGCACAAACTAGACACAATTTACTTCCAAGTTAAAGGAGATTAAAAATCACAGACATGTTTCTTTTAGGCTATCAGTAGAAAATGCTAGTTTTGTTGTGCTCAGGCTTCCAGAAGGAGTCTTTCAGTAATAATGAATTTCTGTTCATATAACACATTATACTGTTGTTTTATATGTTCAGTGGCAGCAAAGAGCTGTCAAAAATGTAAATTTAAGGGAGAATTCTGTTATCTCCTTTAGAACTGTATTTTGCTCTCAAGTTATTTATGCATTTCTTTTAACACACCTTACAGCAAGTTATTTCAATTATTCACGACCAGAAATATTCTTTGTTTGCTGTGGTAAGACACCACCCATTTTTTACGTTTTTTCTCAGTCAACAGTTTTTTTTTCTGAGCTGTTTTCATTTGAACCTTGTGTGAAGTCCTCATTTCAAAAAGTGTATATTATAATGGCAAAAAAGAAACACAAACTATTTGAGCATTGGTAAGACAAAGTGAGCTATAAAATAAAACATTCAGACAATTGCAATCAAACTGTGACCTGGTGCTGGCCCTTTAAGAAGCTACTGTCCAGTCACCTTACTTGTGGCTAACTACTTGCCAGCTGATAGCACTTATGGGGAGGCTGCTGTCCAGATTATAAGGCTGTTCTGAAAGCTGAGCTGGCAGCTCAGTGTGGGCTGACTGGGGGATGAAACAGATAGCCCTGAAGATTTCCCGGGGCAAACTCTGTGTGGAAAAAAAATCCCCATATTGTACAGAGCTTAGGAAACAAGTCTATTGAGGGACAGAAATGCTTGAGCTAGAGAATGGTGCAAACTGTAGCAGCTGAACAGACTCTGTTAGAGACTTTAAAGTCTCTGTTAGAGACTGTTAAAAATGGCATGGGAAATGTTTGTACAAATACGACTGTACATGAAATAAGACTGATTCTTGGGGAGTTTGTGTTGAGTCTGAACCTGCATGTCTGCTTGCTGAGGGAAAATGAGGTGTAAGTTAGGTGAGCTGTGGCAGGTATGTGAGTGAATGATATCTGTTTTTATCACACAACAGAACTAGTTCTATTCTGGCAAACTAGTCCTATTGTGTCTTGTTTTCCAGGTCTAATTGTGGGGGGAGGGAGCAGAACCCCCAAAACTGATAATGAAAGTGATTTTATGATGGTAAAAGTTAGAATTGCTCAAAGAAGCAGAATTATATAAGGGAAATATATATGACAGGAAAAAATTCCATAGGAATCTGCTGAAAATCGGTGGGAAACTCCCTGTTTTCCTTTGACATTGTTTATTTGTATATATGCAGGATCTGATTCTTAGGGTGCTTTCCCACATTATTGATTTATGTGCATTATTATTTTATGCAAATATTTCAGTAACTTGGGAATGCCTTCATCCTCATGTTTTCTCTCCAATGCACATGTCTGAAAAGCGCATTACAGGGTGTGCCTTGATTAAGGATGGAGTTTTTTATTATGCACATAGATTGATTGTGCGAATGTTGCATTGAAACCAAATTCACATAATGCACATATTTTCAATAATGTGGGAATGCAGCACGTAAAGGAATCCTCTGTTAATCCTCCAGGACAATGGAAGTCCACAGAGAGAGCTGATGCTGCTCCAGGTATGGTAAATGAGGCAGGGAAAGAACTTCCGAAGTGGTGGGAGAAACAACTTCTAGAGGAGGGGAGAAAGGTCATTTCTGGTTTCTTTCCTGTAATGTTGAGAATGTGGATAAAAGCAAGAAAAATACATGCATCAAACTGAATGTGGAAATGCTTATAATGCACAATTTTCAGTGTGCATTAAGTTCAAATGCGGAGAAAAGTAGAATGTGTGAATGAGAAACAGCAAACTGTAATGCGCGTCTTAAACAACCAGATTAAAACAATGCAGGATTTTTTTATAATGTGGGAAAGCGCCCTTATACATGCTGATTTCAGCTCTTCAGTAAGTTGCCAAACAACCTAAGTCAATGTAGCAATATCAATCTCTTGGAAACTTGATGGACTCTAGCTGTCAACACACTTTTCTAATTTAGGTTCTTAAGCTTCTTGGAATAACAAACTGTGAACAGAGCGTGTAAACTAATTTCGGTTTTAATGTGATCAAGTTTTAACGTAATAAAATTCCTGATGACATCTATATTGAAAAAGAAAATCTACAGTTTTCTTTGAAGTGTACATCTTTTTTGTTCACAGCACTGAATAATGTAAACTCTCTTTGATCTTAGACATTTCAAAAGCGAATTCTGAAGCAGGAAAGAACAAAAAGGAGTCTGCAATCTCAGACATTTAGGTTAAAAAGCAGGAGCAAAGAAGATCTGCTTCTCAAGGTGAATATCCATGATGAGTACTTTTCTTAGACTGTTATAGTCTATTTCATTAACACAGAGTTCTCCGTGAATAAATATTCTTCAGACAGTTCACATAGGTGAATTGAAAAGCAGCCAGAATGTAGGTCACCACAGAAATAAAAACACTTTGCTTAGCTAGTCAAGAAGTCCTGTGACTATCTTAAAAATTGCCAGCTCTAAAATGGAAGAAAAAGTAGAGTCAAGACTTTAGACTAGAGGAAAGCTGAATTTTTGATGTGACTATTATGTCCTCTTAGTGGGCAAGGACCCCATTATTCATTCCCAGATGCCAAACACAAAACTTCTCAAGGACATCACTGTGGGTCCTCACTGAGGGCAATATATACAGCTCTTATAGTGCTCAATCCTGAAAAAACTGATTTTGCGTAGGATACTGTGAATAGTCCCATTGAATCCAGTGAGACAAATCACAGCACTTACCATTCTGTACTGGAATAATTTTTTTCCAGGACTGTGCAGGAATGAAATATCGTAGTAAGCAGTCACTCTAGTAGTAGCAGTTGAAGCAGTAGTGTGAGACTGGCATGGATATGTAATTCATGAAAGGCTGGCAAGAGTTTACCAAGCTGTATGGGTGGCAGGAAGGGAAAGACTGGCTCAGAACAAATACATTTCATGAATCTAACACTTTTTTCCCTTTTAGATTTACTTTTAAAAAAATACTGTCAGGAAAGAAGAGTAAGGAACAGCTTATGCTTTGATGCCCATGTCATCCTACTGGTGCACAATGTAAGAACATCTGGTTTTGCTGCTAGTTTATACTTCACATATCTGTTCTCAGATACTGTAAAAACATATCAAAGTCAAAGAATGTATTATTTACCTTTGGACCTTGTCTTCCTGGATAACCTGGTAATCCTGGCACACCAAGTTTGCCCTGAATTTGTTTAAAAAAAGTTCACATTAGTTTCTTTATTATTCCTTAGTTGTTTAGTTAACGTTTTATATAGTTTTTTTTCACAACAAATTGAATATTTCATTAAATTTGTCTTTATTTCCCTCCCAATGACTTTGGAAAGGCCTTATTTGCAACACCTTCATTTCAAAGCTCTTCCTTGATTGTAATGTAGTGACACTTGTATCAAAACATTAAGAAGCAGAGCATCCTCCAACAGAAGAGACAGTTACATTAACATATTTAAAAGTGTATTTTGCACCATACAATGGCTTTGGTTTCTTTTGGCCCCAATCCACAAAATGGCAGACCTGCCATTGCAGGAGCTCCCTTTGATGTGTGTAGGGAAACACAATAGCAATTTGTGAAAAGATTCCAAACCAGGGGAAAGTCTCATCAGCCTTGCATTGCCTTAGGGATAATGAGTGGACACAACCCCATCACAAGGCAGGAAGGGGGGGTTGTTTCGATACAAGCCTTGTACACACAGAGTCAGCTGTTTGATGATGACCTGAGGATTTTATGTCTGTTCTAACCTTTGTGAAAGACACCATGTATTCCATAGGGCTATTACCCTGCAGAATCCCAAACTATATTTTAAAATTACACTACTGAAAATCAGACCACAGTAAAACCCCAAACTAGATGCCAGTAAAAAACCCATCTACATAATATGTTTAGAGAAATATGCTTTTATGACAAGGCAGGAAAGCAGACTGAGCAAAGTAAACTTGCCACCAATATGCTGATGATACTCAGTTGTACCTCTCCTTTTCAACTGACCCAGACCTGGCTGTGTCGTTGCTATCCCAGTGTCTGGAGGCCATGGCGGAATGGATGCGGCAGAGCAGACTGAAGCTCAACCCCGATAAGACGGAGGTGATGTTGGTGGGGAGAGCAAGGGAGGTAGTGGGGGAATTCACCCTCCTATAGCTCAGCAGGCCCAGAGTCTGGGGCTGGTACTGGACGCAGACCTGCGCTTGGAGCGGCAGGTGGAGGCAGTCGCTAAGGCTGCCTTCCGCTAGTTGTATCTGGTGCGTAGGTTGCATCCGTTCGTCTCCGGCCCGGACCTGGCCTCCCTCATCCATGCCTTCGTCACCTCGAGGCTGGACTACTGCAACGTGCTCTACATGGGGCTTCCCTTGTGCCTGGTTCGGAGGCTGCAGCTAGTGCAGAATGCGGTGGCTCGTCTCCTTATGGGGACGGGTCGTCGGGAACATATTACACCTGTGCTCCAGACTCTGCACTGGCTGCCAATAGTGTGCCGAGCCAGGTTCAAGGTTTTGGTGTTGATCTATAAGGCCCTACATGATCTGGGCCCTTCGTACCTCAGGTACCACCTCACCCTCCGTGCCCCAGAGCGGCTCCTGTGGTCAGCTGGGGATGCCTTCTTGGAGGTTCCCTGCATAAAGCAGGGGGCCACAATGGAGAGGACATTCACGGTGGCCGGGCCGCGCATTTGGAACTCCCTTCCGGAGGAAACTCGCCTGGCCCCAAGCCTATGGTCATTCCGGCAGTGTTGTAAAACCTGGCTGTTCGTCCAGGCCTTTGGGGGTGGGGGTGGGTTAGGGTTGTGGATGTTTTCGCCCCTATCCTGTTTTATGGTTTTAATTTCCGGGGCCTTTTTAAATATTTTTATTGTTGATTGTTTTTAAATTGTTTTATACTGTTTTTATGGATTTATATTGTTGGAAGCCGCCCCGAGCTGAGTACAGGAGGGACGGGATACAAATTATAGAAATGAAATAAAATAAATAAACTGATTATAATAATTCCACTGTCCCAAAATTGGATGTGTCGGTATCACTATTTGTTGGTCCCATTCTATATTTTTTGAGTGTTGAGTCAGAGAGCAAAATCTATCTATCTATCTATCTATCTATCTATCTAGATATAAAGATATATAAATAGATAGATATAAATAGAATCTAGAGAGAGAGAGAGAGAGAGAGAGAGAGAGAGAGAGAGATATGATATGGAGTTGGATTAGGGCCCTCTAACTCTTATATGAACTTGGGATGTTCAAAAAGTTGCCCCAAAGAACTTCTGCTCACTCTGCCTAATATGTATGGCTAGCTAGAAACATAATTTTTAAAATAATCCTTCTATTTATAAATGCAGCATCCATGGTGCCAATTGTTAAAAGCCAATTGTTTTCATAACAAAATATTTGGGGGCTAACACCATATATGTGCCTGCTCCTACTGAATTCAACGAAAGGAGGTTTGCCATTTGTCAAGGAAGTGCATCAGGCCAATTTCATGCTTTTTATCCTCTCATCAGTATGCTCATCACTGCTCCTAATTGAGCAAATTAATCTCCTTCCTCCATAGGTGGACTGTCTGACAGTAGAGCAAAACAAAATTGGGGAAGACTGAAAAAAGTTAGTTGACTCAATGGGCAGAAATAGAAGTGGCATCCATGTGGTAGCGACTCCTGGATCTGGACAGGGTTGGGAAGTCGTGGTGGATGAAGTTCAGACCAGGTCAGGCTGCACAACAAACATGTCCATGGCTGGGCTGCTGGGGAGGGTGGGGAGATGCACAAACATGTGGCTAGGCAGCCCCACCCCTGTGCTTCACCCAGTGTCCTGCCTCCCACCATGACAGGCAGCCATGAGACAGGCAATGATGGCCAGCCATGGTGGACCGGATCCGGGCGATGTCTGCTGGGCCAGCCACAGCAGGTTTTCTAGGCCACTGTGGCTCACTTTGGCCCAATCAGGTGGACCTTAGCCTGAGCTGTGACCTGGACATAGTCTGACCACTGACATGGCCTGGGGCAATCTAAGGTCAACTTCTGGCAGTGTCTGCACAAAAATGCAGGAGAGGTCTGGTGCAAAGTGGGTCAAAGCAGGCCACAGCAGACCAATGGCATGTCTGTTTTTACCCAGTCTTACTTCGTCATTGTTGTAGGTTACTAGCTCCCATAGTAGGTTACTAGCTCGCATAGTTTTATAGCAAGTCACCACAGTTTGGTGTTCTTCTCTGAGTCTCAAGTTCCTGGAGTCATGGAATTATACAACACCCTCAGCTTTCAGTTTTAAAAAGCAACTTTCTAACCATTCAGTTTTAAAAAGCAACTTTCTAACCACTTTGACTTCAAGGACAAGTTTGTAAAAAATAAACTAGGGAATCTCAGAGTACAGAAAGCAAATAAAAAACCCTAAATTTGGGCTACGTCCCTTTTCACATGGGTGCCCCCCCTCACACATGTGTGCAGGGGTGGGTGCCCATGAAAATGCTGAAGCGGGTGTGGGCAGATGAGTGGGTGCCCATGGGAACCCCGCAGCAGGTGGGTGGGGGTGCATGCACACTCCCATACTCAACCCACCTCCACCCATCACCCACATATGGAGCAACAGGCACCAATGGCAGATGCTTCGTGTGGGGTGATGGTCCGTGGGAATACACCCCCACTCATTGCCCACCCACTGCATCGCCCACCCATCCCACCACCCTGTGGCCCATGTGAAAAGGACCTTCATCTGTCTTACAAATCTGTTTTATAAATTTTATTGGTTTTATTTTGTATTTTTGATATAATGTTTTACTTGCTGTATGCTGGCCCAAGCTGCCATTGGGCAGGAGGAGGTGGTCTATAAATTATTTATTTATTTATTTATTTATTAAAATATTAGGATTTTTAAGGCAATCTCAGAATTTATGGCATGTAATTTGTGATTTTGAATCAGTTAGGGATGGCATCACAGCAAACCCTTTTTGTCTGTAAATTCATCTGCACCTGCCATGAAAGCAACATGCTTTCTGGTGAGATTCTAGACTTTCCATGTTCTTGTGAGTTTATGCAAGTCTCAAAATAGCTTCTTCTGGAGAATTTCAGTACTTTCAACTCAGGCTAAAACCCAGGAAATATTAAAGAATGGCTTAGTTGAAGTTTGGAGGAAAGTTTCCTATCAATTGTTGTGTTAAGGGCATCAATTCCCTGATCCAGCTCAAATTTAATACAAAAGGACATTCAGATCTGAGCTGTACTTCATTTAATCCAGAACAATAGGCCTGGTTTTCTTGCTTTTTTGTTTGTTTGTTATATGTTCCTTGATTCATGACCATGTTAACAGCTGTCAGGATATTCTGCAATATTTTGAGGTACATTAATTCATAAATAGCTCCCAATAGTGAAGTAAAGCTGAAAATAACTCTTTTTAGAGTTTGTGAACTGACTTTTAGAATATGTTCTTTTATGATAGCATATGAACAACTCCTACATCATGTCATAAATATAACCTCTACTGTACTTCAAATTTAACATGTAAATAAATTGTCTCTATATAGTAGTGTTATATTTATGACAAGAAGAGTCTTATAATAAAATAGGGGTTCTTCCTTTCTTCCTCTGCTATGGCTATATACACTGCTTCCTTTTCTTTTAAAAAAATCTTCTAAAAGTTTGGGCGATGAACCTGAATAACAGCATCTAGCATTTGCATAGCATTTGACGCATACAAAACACTGTGTGGGTTTTAGTTCAATAATTATTATTATTACTCCTTTCTAGAGTGCTTTATGGCTATAGAAATGTTTCAAGGTCCCTTTCTACTTTACTGTCACCACACCACTGCAATGCAGGTTGTAACTATTCCAATTTTACATGCAGGGAAACTGAGGTTGAGAGAAAGTGACTTTTCCAAGACTACCCAGTGAGTCAGTTCATGGGTAAGATGGGATTTGAAGCCACTCAACCCTCTGAAGTTTCCAAGTACATCCTCATTTCTCAAACTGTAACAGAAAGGTGCAATGATGTGCCTAAATGCACAGGGGCTCATTTGTAGTGAAGAGGACAAAACACAGGATTTCCTGACTCCTATCCCTGTGTTCAGCCTTCCAAACAACATCTCTGCTGATGTTTCTCCCTAGAGACGTCTCATTTTTTGACCCCTCAGTCCAGTTCCACTGCCACATCTGTGCTGAAATACTGTTACTCTGACCCACCCCCTGGTCCCTCTCCGAATATTCCCATCAGCTCCCCCTCTTTTCAGGGATGTTATTAGATTGGAATGGGCCTTGGTGAAAAAGATGGAATGGGCCTTGCCTTAGGGCAGTGGATGGTAGGTAGGAGTCACCAGATCAGGGGGTGGGGAGGGATAATTGAGGCTGGGGTCATTGGGGCAGAGGGGGAACAAGACAACCACTGTCTCTGGGGCAGGGAGTAGTGGGATAGTAGGGGTCTAGGGGAAGGGAACTGCTGGGGAAGCTTTGCTGCTGGGCCCCGCCTGTCTGTGTGCTGACTGGTGTTTCCTCCATCTTCCCCAGGTACATGAAGGCTCTAGGAGCTGCAGGAAGCTCCTAGAGCAGGAAGCTCCCTAAGCCATTCTCTCATCACATCCCACTTGGACTACTGCAACCTGCTTCTCACTCACCATGTAACCCCTATCTTCAAGTCACTAGCTAGGGGTGGGAAGTTCAGTACATCCGGTATCTGTCACTGCCAGTATTTTGCTGTACTGGCAGTATCGGATTACTCCGGTATTTGGGGGTACTGGTACCGGATCCCCATGCCGGATTTTTTTTACATTGCGGCCATTCATTTGAATGGCCGCGATGTAAAAAAAGAAACAAAAAACCCCCAAACACTGTCCCTCCCCAGTCCAGGCTTCACGGGTGGAAGGGGGGACACCCCCCACACACCCTGCCCAGCCTGGATTTAAAAAAAAAAAAAATTCCCCAAAGTCCCTGCTAGTGCGGGCTCTGGGCCACCGCTGGCGACCCAGAGTCCGCACCAGCAGGTAGGTACTGTAGTACTAGGGTGATCCCTGGGGTGGGGGGTGGTTTAACACACACCCCACCCCAGGGATCACCCTACCTCCCCACCCAGGGATCGCCTACCTTTAGCGCTCCGGGTGGGAGCAGCAGAGGCGGCGGCGGTAGCATGGTGGTCTGGCGGCTTCAGCGCTGGCTGGTGGCTGCAGCACTTACTAGGCCTTCTGGGTAACTTCCGGGTTTCCCCGGAAGGCCTAGAAAGCGCTGAAGCCACCAGCCAGCGCTGAAGTCGCTGGACTGCCATGCTGCCGCCGCCACCTCTGCTGCTGCTGCCGCTGCCCAGAACACCAAAGGTAGGCGATCCCTGGGTGGGGAGGTAGGGTGATCCCTGGGGTGGGGTGTGTGTTAAACCCCCCACCCCAGGGATCACCCTAGTACCTGCTGGTGCAGGCTCCGGGTCGCCGGAGGTGGCCCGGAGCCCGCACTAGTAGGGACTTAGGGTAAAAAAAAAATTGTTAAAAATCCAGGCTGGGCAGGGTGGGTGGGGGGTGCCCCCCCTTCCACCCGCACAGCCTGGGAGGGGGAGGGGGGAGGTATTTTTTTTTCCCCCATTGATTTCAATGGGGACAGTTCCCCACTGAAATCAATGCAATAAATCCGGTACCGGTAAACCGGTTTTAATCCGGTAATCCGTTTTTTTGTTAACCAGTAACCGGTAAAACCGGTAACCGTTTTTTTTTGCCTGATGTCCCACCCCTAGTCACTACACTGACTCCCCAATCACTTCCAAATAAAGTTCAAGCTTTTCCTACTCACCTAGAAGTCTTCACTCTGCAGCTCCTCAGTACCTCTTGTCTCTTATGTCCCCCTACACCCTTACTCGTGACCTCTGTTCATTGGGCAAGTTGCTCTTATCAGTGCCCTTCTCCTCCATCGCCCACTCCAAATTTATTAGATTGTAATCTCCATGGACCAGGGACTGTCTTTATGTTATGTTTATCTGTACAGCACTGCATATCTAGTAGTGCTATAGGAATTATTAGTAGTAGTAGTAGCAGCAATTCCATCTCCATCTACCACTGTGGTATTTTTATGATGCCACAAATAGCAGGTGACTACTGACCTTTTCACCAGCCTGCCCAGAACCACCAGGATCTCCTGTTGGGCCAGCACGACCTTTGGGTCCCTCGGGGCCATCTTCTCCCCGTGGACCTAGGGGACCAACTTCACCCTAGGAAAAAAAAAGTGTGGTAACCCAAAGAGTGTAGCAAGAGCTACAGTGGATTTTCTTCATTCTTTCTCAGTTTTATCCCCCAAATGACTGCCATTTTAATGGTCTGCTGTGCAGGGAGTCCTTGGTATGCATGTGCTCCCTCCCCACACATGAACATTACAATAATCTGAGTTGCTGGCACTTTCCTGGGATTGGACACAGCAGACAAGGGATGCACTCAGTATGCTGGCCAATACATGCATACGACCTGCACAGAAATTCAGAACACATCAAGGTTAGGGTTAACCTATTTCCCTTCTGGCTATAGGAAGAAAATGTGCCTGCTTTGAGAGCAGGGTTTTACCAGATAGGAGAGCTGGAGCTGATTCAAGGGAATTAGTTGGGTCTGAAGCCTGCAGAGGAAAGAACTCTAGGAAGAAGTCTACAGCTGAAAAGAGAACTAAGGAGTTCTAGTCCTCTTTGCAAAGTGTCTACTTTGAGCCCTGCAATGTTTGTGTTTGCCCCCTTTAAAGGGCAGGACAAGCTTTGCATTTATTTCTGAATTTTGAAATAACACACACTCCAAAAAGCATTTTAACTCTCTCCACCAGTTCAAATTTCTTTCCTCATCTGGCCAGACTATTCTCAAGCTCCAAGCTCTAGTGAGGACTCCTGCACCATCTGTAGCTCATTTGACAAATGATTTGTGTTCCTAGTAGAATTCAAATTGAGGGGACAGGGCAGGGCACTGAAGATGGAGGTGCTCAAAGAGTACATGTTAACAATGCATTAAATCCAAAGACTGAATCCTGATCTGGTATAAATCAGTTGAGCTCTCTAGAAGTCTATGGAGGAATATCAATTTACTCTAGCTAAAGAGTGAGCTCCAGTTCTTTAGAAGTATATAAAAAAGCTATTTTTCATTTATTAATAAATTAGTTTAAAGTAAATCTCACAAAATAAGGACTATTACAGTAATTACTTACCCTGTCACCTTTAAGGCCCATGTCACCTTTAAATCCAGGGAAACCATCTTCACCCTTAAGAAGTGCAAATTAAATATAAACTGATGCTTATACAAATGGAATGAAAAGTGTTAAATAATCTCAGTGTGTGAGTGTAATAAATGCACATCATTTTCTGAGTTGCCATAACTCTTTGGCTATAAGTTACAATAATTTACACTGTTAAAGCTGGAACTTGACATGACAAATAATTTTAATATGGCAGTTACTATATCAGAAAAATATCTTTCTGCAGCCAAATTTAATTATTGCAGTTTTAAAAGGAATTGTGAGTAATGGGGGAAGATGTTTAAAGCTACAGACAAATTAATTTCTGAATTCATTATGAACTCTTTCACAGAAGACATGTTCTTCTGCACTAAATTCCATCCTTAAACATTAAATTTTATCAATGTTGTTTTTTTTCGTAGCTGTTTTTCACAAATGATTGGAAGACCAATGGCATGGACCCAAGATGAAAGTTTCAAAAGCACCCAAACCCCATTTTCCAAAATGATGTAGGTACTTATATCCCATTATTTTTTACAACCTGACTGGGTCTTTTGCTAATGGAGTACTTTGGAGTGTTAGGTTCCTCAGAAAATTCACTGTGCCTATTGAAATCCATATCAAAGATTCCATTGGCTCTAATGGTAGATGTTTATGTCCTAACAGATGTATTTCCAATAGCAAATATGACACTTTGGTACTTGCCCACCTAACTTCAATTAAAAACAATTGGCAATTAGATGGTGGGCAGCAGGATTTTCCAGCTACTTGTGGCTGGTGTGAAAACCATCACCAGGACTTGTGCTAGTGCTGAGGGCTAGTACTGAAATTAAGTAGCCAGAGGATCTGGCGCCAAGTGTCATTTTTGCTGTAGAAAATCTATCCCTAATTGCTTGAGTCACTTTAGAAATTAGGCTTCCCTACCCTAAGTCTCAGAGTTTTTCTGTTCAGTGGCAGAAATAAAATGAAACTAATGAAGTCAAAGGATAGGATAATAATGGCCTTACCAGCTATGAAAGTTAAATGAAAATAAAAAAATAACTGGTTCATTTATTGATCTCTTTCTGAACTTTCACATCTGATTTCTGGTTTGTAAAACTCAAAGTGGTCATTCCAAACTTTTTAAAATATGTATTATTCATACTATCATCTATATGTCACCACTTTTGGGACTGCAAAAATGTGTAAATATACATCATTGTCCATATTACGGGTGTGCACCAGGAACCCATGTCATTTTTTATTTTCATTTTCATTTTTCGTTATTAAAAACTGTCATTTTCATTATCGTTAATAATGAAAATTCATTATTCATTATCGGTGTCATTATCGTATCGGGATTGATTTCGAGTGATAACGGAGATTTTGTTTTAGGTATCGTTTCTGCTGTGGGCTGTCACCAGTAGCAGAAGTGCCAGCAGACACCTGCCCCAGACTTCTCAGAAGTTGAACTCCTTCCTCCCTTTCTCATTATAATGCAGTGGTAATAAGTGCACAATGACAATATGAAACAATTTGTGTATATCTAACCTAAACCTATACATAACAACCTCTACTATATGCAATATATTCCTATCTATATCAATAAACATTTGTCTGCTATGTGTTCTATCTACATATCTATCCTATTCCTATCCTATAATGCTAATATATATAATAAAAAGCCCATGGAAGATTAATGCAAGCACATTTTCCTGATCTACTCATCCTTATCCTGGAGAAGAATTTCCCACTGTGGTGAACAAGCTTGTAACAAAATGATTCTTTATAATGTTGTTGTGCTTTGTGCAGGATGATTTGTAAGTTGAAGTAGTATTGATACTGTCAGTCAGACAAGTAGATTGGGAACGAGTGACAGCTGTTCCGGTAAACAGTAATATCTTTGTATTCCCCCTCAGATTTTAAGAGAAGCGGATATCTTGTACTTCTGTGTTTAGATAAGCTTTCCCTTCTCTCAAGACACATGTAATGGAACACAAGGCTAAAGAAACATGATTGTTTTCTTATTTCATTCAGTATTCAGAGAATCATTTCCTTGGTAAAGGAATTTTGAAATGGTTAAAGATAAATGACTAATGAGGCAGTACTTTAATTACCCTATGTAGTTTTCTCAACATTTTATATGGTTGTGGAAAAACCTTTCACACCTTTCACCTATCACCAGTTCCAGCAAGGAAGACCTAAGAAAATTCTAGTGTGGTTTGGCAAAAAAATCAGAATGCATATAAGTAATGCTCAAAGTTCCTTCTCTCCAAGTAACCACTGACAATCTAGCACAAGAGTTCTGTTCATTGGGTGAAAACAGACGTGACATTAAACTAACCTGGCTTTGCAAGGGGCTACCCTGGCCTGGGGGGATCCCAGCTCTCCTGGTCAATGCAGGCCCTTGCAAAGACCTCTATCAGCTACTTGGTCAGTTTCAGACTGAAATTGACCAGGCAGCCACTTGTGGCTTTGTAAGGGGCCACTCTGGCTAGAGCTGAGTAGCCCTTTGCAATGCCCACTTCCCAAGGGCCTACCCTGGTACTCCCCCTGACAGGGAAGCCCCTTGGAAAGTGTCCAAGACCCTTCGCAAAGCCATGGGGGCGGGGGGGCGGGGGGAGAGCAGGGATCCATGCACCCTGATCTTCCTCTCCCCTGCCATGGCAGCACCTAGGGAAGTGCCCAAGCCCCTTTGCAAAGGGAAGTGCCCAAGTGCTTGGCAGCTTGCAAAGCCATGCATGGGGGAGGAGGGGCATCCGTGCTTACCCTTTTCCCCCTCCCCCCATTCACAACTTTGCAAAGGGACTGAGCACTTTCTGAGGTGCTGTCCTAGCAGGGGGAGAAGGGGACCATGGTCCCCCCTCTCTCTTTGGTAGGGCAGCACTTCAGGAAGTGAATTTGCCAAGCATTTGGCAGATTGCAAAGCTGTGCATGGAGGGAAAGACTGAATCCCTGCTCTTTCTCCCCCCACAAATTTCTTGCTTTCTCGAGTTTCTTGCTTTTCTCAATGAGAATCCTGGCAGTTTCTCGGAGTTTCAGCCCTAGAGCAGGGGAAAGGCAGGGGGAGGGAGGGGGGCTCTCCGCTGCTACTCTAAACTCAGAGAGAGCAAAGCTCATCACTGAGGTCATAGGAAAAAGGAATCTAATAACAAGAGTATGGGATGTAGGGATCTGAATAACAGAGGAATATGGTCAAAGCAAGCAGAGGAAGAGCTGAGCAGAACAGGAACTAAGCTAAGCTGAGTCCAAGCAGAGCAGAGTGGGATAGGACAAAGGAGAGGAGTCAGAGCCAGAATCTGGGAGCCATGGAACAAGCAACCAGAGCCAGACAGTGCTTAATTTATATATAAAAAAGAATTTCCAGGGCCCAAACCTGCCTCACAAGCCCTGCCTCCTGCCTCACAAGCCGCCTGCCCCAGAAGTTGATAGATCAGGGAAATGAATCCTTGTCTCCAACTAGTAATCTAATCACAAGACTAACTTGCCTCTCTACAGCAGAATATAAAACAGGAGTTCTTGTGACTGAATCTATATAATGGCCAGTGCAGGGGGTGGGACACAGAAGTCATTAATGAAGGCCAAATAAACCAGGCAGGGTTCTTCTGGCTTTCATTTCTTACCCTGAAATGGTCAATATCAGCCTTTCCCTGGCCTTTCACATTTCTGGGTTCACACTCCCAGTGGGAATATTTCCCAGGGTTCACACCCCCCACCCCCCCAAATTTAATTGCCAGGGCTGAGCCCTGGAAAGCTCCCCCACAAATTAAGCCCTGGGACCAGAGTCTAGGAGTCAGGAAACAAGGAGCCAGGATCAGAAAAACAGACTAGAAAACAGGAGCCAGAGCAAGGGACTAAGAACCAGAGCAGAGCAAGGAGCTAGGGGCTAGGAACCAGAGTGGGGCTAGGAACCAAGAGCCAGAGCAAGGAGCTAGGAAAGAAGAGAGAAGAGGAGGAGCGGTGCAACGCAGAACAGAGCCAGAGTCTGGGAGTCAGGGGAACAAGGAGTCAGAGTCAGAGCGGAGGGGAACCAAGCAGGAACCAGGAGACAAGAAGCCAGGAGTGAATGAGAGAGAGAGAGAGAGAGAGAGAGAGAGAGAGAGAGAGAGAGAGTTTTTCCACCCAGCTTCCTTTATACTGCTGGCAGCCAACAGTAGGGCAACAGAAGAGATGGGCAGGAGGAGAGGTGGGGTCAGGGACAAGTAGGATGCGGCAAGGGGAACAAGGCTGGGCAGGGGGTAGGCCTAGGTGGACATACTGAAGGTTGGCTAGTGTTTTGGAACCCTGGAGGACGGGGGTTTGTGGTTGGGGCCTTATACATTATCTATGGGGATTCTACAAACATTGTGTATGAGTGCTAGCTATCAATTGTTTCATAATACTTTACGTTATACAAGAGTCATGATGTTAGAACTGCAGAAGGCACTACTACAAAAAAAAGTTTCATGGGATGTTTATAGATATCATGGATTTAATGTCCAAGCTGAACAGATAGAACCCTCACTTTTGAAGTCTCATTTGCAAGGCCTGCAGACACAATATTCTTCAAAGCACGTTCTCTCTTTCTGCATGTTATTTATATATAGCAATATAGCTTTATATCAGTATTTATCTATATGGATAACATATTAATCTTCATTCCATGTTTGCTATATTTTTAATCAAAATGTCTGATTTTGGCTCTGTCATAGAGATGCGAAGGCTATTACAATGAAATGTGCCTCCGTTGGCAAACAATGACAGAAGCACCTGTCTGCCTTAAAATGAAGTGAAAAGATAAGCTTGTCATGTGCCATTTGATAATAGCCAGCGATCAGACCCATTGCCAGCACTTCAGAGATATCTATGAAAGCTAATGTAAGGTTTAGGTGGCTAAGAAATACAGGGATGTACTCTGACTTAGAACTGGATTAATGAAAGTAATGCTCAATTATCACAAGTTTCTTGGACATGGCAAGCTCCTAAACATCCACTGACCCATCACTGAGAAAACAAAGGGCTTGATTGTCCACTGCTGTTCCTCTCTGACAGTCATTAAAGGAGATGTAATGAACTGACATTCTTCTCATGCAGAGTTAAAGGAGATGTAAATGTTCCGAAGCCAGAATAATAGTACTCTGCACAGGTGTGCATGACAGCACAAGATGCAAAGCAATAGAGAAGTAGGGATGTGCGAACGCAGTTTGGATGTTCAGAGTTCAGGCTGAACTCCGCCTTTTGGATGACTGAACTGACTGTCTGAACTGAACGTTCGAACAGCCGAACAGTTTGGAAAAGTTCGGATGAGTTCATATGTGTTCGGGGGTGGGAAAAACATGACTTTGGGCAGGAAAAATGTGTCTGGAAGGGGGAGGCAGCTGAGGAGCAGACTTCCTGGCACCAGGGGTGGAGACCAGGGGTGGTTTCAGGGCCAAATGATACCGATACCAGAAAAAAAAATCAATTTCAGTATTGGTATTGATAGCACTATTTTTGGATGTTCGGCCGAGTTCGGCTGAACCCAACAAACGAACCCGAACTCGGGTTTCGAACCCAACAACCGAACCACGTTCTGTTCACACATCCCTATAGAGAAGCTGGTATACTCCCAATAGAGGAAACCATCGTTACCTCAGACCAACACTGCATGGGAGAAGGAGATATAAGATGGGCATTGAAAAAAGTGTTTGAATCCCCTGCCCTACACGTACTTGACACATGATAGGTAAAATTCAGACCCTAATAAAGCCAGCAGCAACTTTCCCATTGATTTCTGCAGGGTTGGAATTTTACCTGCTGCCACCTTTCTGTTAAGACAAAAAGTGCCAGCAATAAATGCAACTAGAGATTTACCTTTTCTCCTTTGCCGCCCTTCAGACCACGCACCCCATCAGCTCCCTGTAGAAAAAAATGAACAAGTTACCAACTGTACTAACATCTGAAAAAAATTCTAAATGTATAGATTATTAACTAGAAGTGTTTAATCATACCTTTACACCACGGGGACCAGGATAGCCAATTGGACCCTGAGGACCTGGAGGCCCCTAAAATATATCAGATTGTATTAAACAAACAACAAACTTTTTTGTGTATTAATCAGGTAACCATTTGGTTCTCTTCAGAGTATGATCACCTGCCCCTCCACCCCCATTTCTTGTACTGCCAGTATTCTAGTCCCTCGTGGTGGGAAATCACTGCTGCCACACTTTGAGGCCAGTGCAGGGAGGAAGAAAGACAGTGCCCCCCACCCCGCCCCAGTGGGGCAGCTGGATGGGAAGGCCCCTGTCAGCCATCCCACCATCCTCTGTGGTGGGCCGAGGTGCTGCCTACATGAGTGGGTGCCTTCCCCTGCCGTAGCTCCCTTCCCCAGCTGCCCCTGGCCATGACGTGACTGTGTAGAACTGGAGCTAGCAGCACCTGCCACTCAAAGTCCTGCAGCAGACCTTGCCATGCAGCAGGGCAGATGGGGACCACTGACCAGGCACATGAGCAGTGGCATGCTGCTGAGCCTTGAGCAGCCATACCTCTGGGTAAGGCTGTGATGTGCTGCGTTCATGGTCTTTCCCCTGAGGACGCCGTGGGTAGCAGCCAGCTGCCCGTCCTGTCACACTGCAAGGTGATTGTCTGGTGACCACCAGTCACACAATGCACTGCATCATGTGGTTAGGCAGCCCTGAATGGGATAAAACTGCCCAAGATGTGTTAAGTGCATTGTGTGGCTGCACCCATATTGTGGAAGGTTTTTTTCTTTTAATCAAAGGTTCTACAAAGAGATTAACGGTGGTGCCCTACAGAGGAATAGCTCATGTCGGGACTTTGCACGGTCACAAGTCCTATAGGCGTGAATGGGATTGTGCCCACACAGATTGCCAGTGTGTACACTATCCCACCAGAGGACTCTGCTACCACAGTCTGAAAAATCTGAATAAATAAAAATGAAAATCTGAAAATATGGGGGGTGAACCCTCAGTAGTGTCCGTTCTTAATGCTGTTATTGCTGGCTGAATGTCACTGGTCTTTCATCTACACATACACAGGATGCAGTAAGATGACACAGAATATCTATAACATGATTCAAGGTGATTCCATGGTGATGATGACTTCTGTGACAGCCACATGGATCTATCACATGACTAGTCATCATTATTGTGGTTACTGTTATGTTCTGGCACAAGTAAGGGCTTAGCAGAGAGACATATTATGGTTGAGTCAACCATCTTACCAGCACTTCCATTTTGGATTGCCCCAAGGTTTCATCATGGTAAATCTGTTCATCATGGAAATCACCACCATTGCACCACCAATCACCAGGGCATCTTGAGGCTGCCCTGGTGGCCCAGGTGAATGCACCTATAATGATATCTCTTTACAGAACTTTCCATGTGCCAAAAGATAACAACAGTAACAATGATGAAAAAGAAGAAAATTCACAAATTTTATTTTCAGCCACTGCTCTTGGTTATGCATTTGTAATTCCCATATAAACAGGTATTAGGGGGATTTGTGAAGTTAATATTGCCTGTTATCCATTTGCTTTTAAAATACTACTATCTTCATTTCAGACAAACAATTCTAAAAGACCCTTACCTCCCTTTTTAAAAAAAATAATCTAAAAGTTAACAGACTTAATGAGAAAAAGAAAATTAAAAAATCCATTGACTGAGTATTTGTAGGCATGGGCCAAGAGCCACAAACCGTTATGCCTTACTGAAACTCATAGGCCACTTTTAGATGAGCGGTCTGATGTGGCATGTTGAAGAAAGCGCTTCCTGAAAAGCCATGCGGGGTGCGTTTAGATGCACCGGTAGTAGCCGGCTGCCATAGGAATCGTGGCTCGCATGGTCTTTTTGAAGCCACATTTGGAAAGCCTCAATATCAGAGTTTTCCAACTGCAACTTCAAAAAGTTCGCACAGGCCTCGATGCATCTAAACACACCCCACACGGCTTACAGGAAGCGCTTTCTTCAATGCGCTACATCTGGTGGCTCGTCTAAAAGTGACCATAGGGTACAATCTTGTGGATGGTGTAAGCTGCCCGTAGGTGCAGTACTTAGCCGGACAGTGGGTGCTCAGGCACGCATGTGTGCCACACATGCAGGAAGTCGCTTGGGGCAAAGGCACAACCCATGCCAATGCGACCCCCTGAGCCCACACACCCTGTGGCCCAGAAGATGGAGCAGGCACAGTTCCTGCTTCATCCTTCAGGCCATGTAGTGTGTGGGCTCGGGGGGGGGGGGGGCTTCGTGTTGGCACAGGTTGTGCCTTTGCCCTGCATAGCTTGCTGCGCTTGCAGCACGCATGCGTGCCTGAGCGCGGACATTCCGACCATGCACCTTAAGTAGGTGTGGCTTAAGCCAGATGCAGGATTGCATCCATAGTGTTTATATGTGTCACGAATAGTGATTTCTGGATCATAGACATTGTTCCCTGAGGATTTTCTTAAATACCAATTGTGCCCTTAAAAGTGTATCAGGTGAGGATAAACCTTTGTTATTTCCAGATACGTCACGTTTAATACTCTCTGGAAACGTGCGCCACATAAGCAGGGTCAGGAGGATCGTAAACATCATAATGAAATATAAACACCATATCTGATTACAGTATCAAAATCCGATACCAACACCCTCAGTACCGTACTGTAAAACAGTTTCACTGAGTTTAATGGGACTGCTTGTGATAAGCTTCTGTATTTACAATTGACACCTCTTGTGATTTTGGCGCTTGTCACTCCCATTTTGGCCTATGGGAGTATCAGGGTCAAAACTGCAAGAGATGAAAACCCTAGCTGTACTCCACATAAGCATTGGCATATGGCTCCCAAATTGCAGAGTGCTTTAGAACACTTTGAGTACCTTGAATTTTTCATTCCAGTAAAGAATTTGCTTTTCATTGGTATTGATTTCCAAAGGGGACTGAAGAATTCAATGCATATGTGAGTTTTGGTATATCCTCCATTATTGAGCCTATTAACAGTCCTAGTAACTAGTATCAACTATAAAACTGCAGCTCCAGAAGTTACAAGTTATATTTCTGAAGCATGTGCTTTTAAAACAAAACACAACTATTCAGAAAAGGCTTATATAAACATAAACGCAGAGAGCACTCTTGATAAATGGCAATCAATAAACAGGTTTGTCAGTACAGACGTGCTATGAATTTCTTATCATTCATCTTCTCAATAGCTCTAAAGAATCCCCGCATTGCATGATCAACAGACTTCCAAATGCTCTTTGAACAGGCAAACAAAAGCATATATAGATTAATTGAAAGAGTTTGAAACATACCAGTGCACCTTTCTCTCCTGATTGACCTTCTTTGCCTGGGTGGCCCTGATTACAAAAGAGACATATATTGGTTGGAAAATATTCATTTTGTAATTTTTTTAAAAAAAAGTTATACCAATATCTGTAAATTTTTTAACGTCTTTGTGTCCACGCAGCACCATGTCTACTTTACTGTGGGTAGGTAAAATCAAATGTGACAGTAACCCACTGTGGCCCACGGGCCACTGTCACATATGTTGTTGGGCCACAGATGTTCATCCAGACTGACCCCAGGCATGTTGGTGGCTAGCCCAGGCTCTTACCTGTGGCAAATGGATACCATCCACCCGTTTGGGCCAAAGCGGGCCAGAGCATTAGCACATCTGTTCCCACCAGTCTGGCTGCCTGTCATGGCGTGGGCAGGAGTCTGAGCACAGTGAGGGGGCAGGGCCAAACAGCCACACATTCCTACATCTCCCTGCCCCCCAGGGCTCCAGCCACGTGAACATTTGGTTTTGCAGCCAAACCCTGTTTGGACAGTGTCTGTGACCGAGGCAGTTTAGGTTGCTGTCACCGCACTGTCACATTTGTTTTTACTCTGAGTGAAATATACAATTTTGATGTGTCCATGAATGTACATAATATCCATCAGCTCAACCTCACTGCCGTGCCTTGCCAATGGTTTAACAACAAGACAGGGTTAATCTAAGAAACACTTGAGTTGATTTCTCCAGTATTTAGAAACAAGCCACAGGGTACTACTTCATATAGAAAACTCTAAGGTGCTTTTACAAGGCTATTGAAATGGTGAGAAAAGCCTATAAAGAGATTAATCTAATTTCATTTATAGCATTACTTTATTTCACAATGATTATCCTTTAAATTGTGACATATTCTTTAAAATGCAAGACATTTGTATATTTTTACAAAGTGATATGAAGCTATTGTTTTAGCTCCAGATCACTTTAGCAAAGATATATGTTTATATGAAGCACACAAACTTTAGTTTTTGCTGTATTTCCCATAGATGAGAGGATTGATTATTTTTATCTCTCAACCAAAATTACGCTAAATGTGGCATTGAAGTCATGACATAGCAAAATGAAAGCAAATGCTAATGGCTGATTGCAGTATGTGGGAATCAATAAGTGAGAGTTTCCCATTTACTGTAAATCCAGTCTTAGTTGAAGTGCATAGTAAATCTTTAGTTTTGCTGTGCATGGAGCAAATGTTAAAATATTTTTGGGTACTGTTAACATCAAAAAATGTAGCTAGTTGCACTTTTTCTTTGTTTCTGACAGCTGTTAACATAAAGCAGGACATTAATACTGATGTAGGGAAATGCTAAGTGCCATATAATGGGACAAAGATTCAGGAACACAAAAGACTTGAAGATAAAAAGGAAAATTAGGTTCCTACCTGGTCAGTTTTCCTTCTATAGGGGATGCTTCTGGACAGCTATTTCCAACTATAGGGTTAGATCCCCACCACAACCAGTAGGAGGTAATCTTCCCATTTTTTTTTTACTCCTGGAGCATGCTCAGAAGGGATCTACCCTCTAAACTCCAGAAGGTCCAAAAGCACTTAACATTTACTCATTTTTCCTAACATTTATTAATCCTAACCTGAACTCGCAACTGAATTCTAGTTGAAAAAACCACAACTTTCCACAACTGGTCGCTAACTCTGGGTAACCCCCCTATCTCCCATCTTTGAAATTTTATCCTGAAATGGCTGTTCAGGAGGATCCTCTATAAAAGGAAAATTCACCAGG
Source organism: Sphenodon punctatus (assembly GCA_003113815.1). NCBI lineage: Eukaryota > Metazoa > Chordata > Lepidosauria > Sphenodontia > Sphenodontidae > Sphenodon > Sphenodon punctatus. The sequence goes on from QEPC01006354.1 coordinate 379,443, forward strand.
TAAGAACCCAATTTTCCTTTCTCCCAGGGGATCCTCCTGGACATCCATTTCAAATGATAGGGACATTCCAAAGCAGTGTCCCAAAATGAACATCTAGGGTGGAAAACACAGAACATTTTGATTAGGCTAAGGCCAGTTAAGCGCCCACTGAATATTCCCCTTTATAAGACAGCTTGGAGAATTTGTCTACCGAAAGCAGCCTTGGCCAAGTCCTGTAATGGGATCTTATAATGCCTGGAAAATGTATGAATTGAAGACCAGGTGGCTGCACGGCAGATTTCCCCATAAGATGTTTTGTTCTGAAAGGCCTGACTAGTAGGTGCTCCCCTTAAGGAATGTGCAAAAACTTTCTGAGAGGGAACCTTATCTTCTGCCTTATAGGTCTCTGTGATACACAGGTCATCCACCCAGCGATACTGATTTGGAGACCCTCTATCCTTTACACTGTGGGCTGTAGGCTACAAACAAGGAGGCAGATTTCATCCTTGAAGAGGTCCTGTTAGTATACACCAACAGAGCTCTCTTCACATCTAACAAATGTCATTCCCTTTCCTGTGGATAGGGCAGAACAAGGGCAGTATAACTTCTTGTTCCCTGTAAAAGGGGGAATTAACTTTAGGATAAAATCCCAGGTCTAGTCTCAAAACCACCGAGGACTCCTTGAAAGTACAGAAGGAGGGTTCTATCAAAAGCGCAGTTTGTTCTGACACCCTTGTGGCCAGGTAATTCCTACCAGAAATGCTACTTTTACGGACAAATAGTACATTGAAATCTCTTCAATGGGCTCAAAGGGCACCTTGTTAAAGGCTCAGTACTAAATTCAGGTTCCATAAGGGGAAACAGTGTGCTATTGGTAGTGATATAGCTTTGGCTGCCTTCAAAAATGCTTGAAATGAGGATGATTTCCTAACCTGAGACCCTGCATTGTGCTGAGGTGAGGACGCTATTTTGGGCTGCTACCTGTTTCTATAAAATGTTGGGCTTTAAACTTTACCTAACCCTACCTGTAGAAATTCTAGTATGGAACCATGGAAACCTTAGTTGGTCTGATCTATGTACCTCTATACCACCTAACAAACACGCCCAAGTGCCCTGATAAATGCACTTTGTAGCTGGGCACCTGGACTGTAATAGAGTTTTTGGCACATCCTTGGAATACCCTAATAGTTTCAGAACTCTCAGCTCAACTTCCAGGTTGTTAACTTCAAAAGTTCTGGCTTTTTGTATTGCAGTGCCCCCTGGGAGAGTAGTCCCCAATTAATTGGTAGTGTCATTGAAGGATCTATGTTAATTTCTCTGAGGTCTGCAAAATATGGTCTTCTCAGTGAGAATGGGGTGATCATGATCATGGTGGTTCGTTCTTGCTTGAGTTTGGCAAGGATTCTGGTGATCAACAGGAATGGGGGGAATGCATACACCAGACCCAGAGACCAAAGATGGTTGAGCATGCCCAGGGCCTCCACTCTGTGACCCAGGAAGCAAGACATGTATCCAGCTATCTTTTTCTTGCTTGCTGAGGCAAAAAGGTCTATTATTGGAGTCTCAAATCTTTGTTTGATGTCTTTGAAGACTCTGGTCGAGCGCCCATTCTCCCAGATCTATGGTAGATCGGCTCAGCCAGTCTGCCTGGACATTCACTAGGCCCTTGATGTGCACTGCTATCAACAATTTCAGGTTGCACTCTGCCCATTGATCAACCAATTCAAAACCCTTTCCCCTCCTCCCTCCCCCTCCTTCCCTTTCTTTGAGGCCCACTCTGTGCGCTTATACTCCCCTCTACACCTTTGTGTTGCTGTCATTTACCACCCCCCGGGTTCCCTCTCCTCTTTCCGCCCAGACTTTGAATCGTGACTCACCTTCTTCCTGTCCGATGATATCCCCA
>QEPC01006354.1:383432-399821 GCA_003113815.1 Sphenodon punctatus
TGTCTCTCCCACTGTCCCCTCTCCCTGTCTCCCCCCCTTTGTCTTTTAGATTGTAAGCCACAGGCAGGGACCGCATCTAATTCTATGTTCTGTACAGCACCAGGTCGCATGACTGGCACTATATAAATGTCTAATAAAATAATAATAATAATAATAATAATAATAATAATAATAATAATAATAATAATAATAATAACATGGAGGTTTGTTGGTTGAGGCTCTCTGAGTATGATCCTCCCCTGTTGGGTGACGTAGGCCTTTGCTACTATATGGACAGTACATACATACCAGTATGTGCTTGCTGTGGCCATCCAGAACTAGTTTTCTCAGAGCCAGGTAAATTGCCTGAAGCTTCAACCAGTTGATGTGATGCCTCTTTTCCCATGACAGACATTTGACTTGAATCACTTTGTGTCTGGAGTGGGCTTTCCATCCAGACAGGCTGGTATCTGTTGTTACTATTATTCTGTCCAGGTCTGCCATCAGAGACCTTGCCTGGAAGTTGTCATCTGCCAGCAACCACAGTAGTGAGTCTTTTACTGATTGAGTTACTGTTGCACATGTATTGAGGACCTGGGTCTGATGGAATTGTCAAGGTCAAAGAAACCTCTGAAGTGATCTTGCATGAAACCTTGCCCATTGCACGATCCCCAGGCATGAGATAAAAACTCAGAGCAGACTTGCCAGTCTTTAGCTTGCTTCTGTGTTTTTCCATGGTCTGTAGGAACTGTGTGCAAATTTTCTCTTGTCTCTGTTCTGGTAGGAACACTTTCTGCTGAAGATTATTTAAAATGACTACCAGTAGTGATGTGGGTTTTCTGGAAAATTTTCCAGAATATTTTCCAGAAAATTTTCCCATGCAAATTTTCTTATTTGCATTAACATTATTTAACAATAAAATTGCATAAGAAAATTTTGAATCAGAACATTTTCCTGTGCAACATTTCCTATTTGCACAAGAAAATGCCCTTGAAATTTTTCTGCAGAAAAATGTAGTAGTGGAGATTTTTTTGGAAATTTTTCCATCCCACATCACTGACTCCCAGATGCTCCAACCAAACTTTGTGTGGGGATGAGGTGACTTTTCTTTATGCTCACCATGAACCCGTGTTCCTGTAGGTACTATATGGTTCTGTTCAGGTTTATTGGTGCTCTGTCCTTTGATGGTGATCTTATGAGGATGTCATCTAGATGGGGTGCAATTGGATACCCTCCTTCCTCAGGTTCTTCCTCCTTCCTCATACCTCCTTCCAGAGGTATGAAGACCTTCATGAATGTCCGAGGTGATGTGGCCAGACTGAATGGCAGGAATGTGTACGGCCAATGATGGGAGGGACACGCATGTGAACCTGAGCCAAATTCTGTGTCTCTGATGACCGGGTACATGGAGGTATGCCTCTTTTAGATCAAGAGATGTGAGCCACTTGTCTTGGGTTACCACTAGTCTGAAGGCTTGGAGGGTTTCCATTTTGAATTTTTGAAACTTCAAGAATTGGTTCAGGTTCTTGAGGTAGAGCACAGACCTCCACTCTTCTGACTTCTTTGGAACCAAGAAAATAGGGAGTATAGCCCAGTTCTTCATTCCTCTTTTGGTACTAGTTCTATGGTCCTGATGACTTGTGGTCTGTTTGTCTCTGTTAGCATTGCTGCATGTTTTTCCTTTCTTGTTGAAACTGGTGAAACAAAATAAGAGGTAAATGAGGTATGTCAGAATTCTATTATGTATCCCCTTTGTACTTTTTGCAGAACCCAAGCATCTGTGCTGTTGACTCTTTCCATTTGTTGATAAGGAGGCATAGCTTGCCCACTAGGGCTGTGGGATCTGCCTGGGGATAAGTTCCATAACCATGCATCTGACTTGGCATGACCAGAGCCCATACTCTGCTTGGGTCTGTTTTGGTTTCCGGCACCTCTCTGCCTTTCCTCTGGACTGGTTACCTCTGGAGAGGTAGTAGGGTCTCTTAGAACTGTCTGTAGTGACATAAGTGTTCCTGTAGGGGCAAAAAGGCTTTCTGATGGTGCTAAAGCTTTATAGGGTTTGCTTTTTGCATTTGTTGGAGGCGTTGGCCAGCACCTTATCCAGACATACTCCGAAAAGCTTGTTGCCCTTGAAGGGTCCATCGACCAAGGTGTTTTTTGTGATATTGTCCCCTTTCCAGGACCAGAGGCATAATCATCTGTGGACCACTACATTAGATGCTGCTTCCCGGGATGCCCAGCAGAAAATATTTGTGGATGAGTTGGCAATAAATGTGTAAGCCAATTGCATTCTGATTGTCAGGACTCTGTGGTCATTTTCATGGAGACCTTAGGATCCCTGACCCTTTTCATCAGGTCATTAAATTACTGCTGCTATCTCATCATAATTTCTTCTCAGACTGATCTCAATCCCTTTGTCTGTGGGATTCCTCAAATAGCTTTTTCCCTCTGTGGGGAACACAGATTTTCTATCCAGGGAAGTGGCTACCACATCCACCTTAGGGTGCCCAGCAGTGCTTCCTTGTTCTTTGTGAGGGAGTATGGATTCTTGAGACTTATTCATTTTGAATGCTCTGTTAGATAATTTTGATTTCTTTTTTATGATCCATTCATAAGCCCTGTTCAGGATTATACTCTGTCTCAGGACCTAGTTTGAGGGCTATATTCCCTTTCAGACTCCTCTGCTGAAGATTCAGAGAATTCCTGTTTAGATTTCTTTTCTCTATGGTGTAGGGCTTTTACTACCAGAGCATAGATCTGGTCTCTGTATTTGCTTGGGAACTCTGTCTCTGGGTCTGAAGAGGGTTCGAAAGGGGGTTCCTGCAGCTGACCCCAGCAGGAACTGTTCTACTTCCTCCTCTGAGACTTGGGCACCTTCTAAGGCCAGACCCTCTGATGCTCCTCCTCTTCCCTCCCTGGGGTTTTCGGAGTGCCCATTTTCCTCTTCTTCTTCTTCCCTCTAGTTTGAGGGATATTAGTGGCCTGCTCCTGGTCTGAGGAGTCGATTTCCTATTCTATTGTGAATCTTACTGACTGCACCCCTTCTGAAGCTGAGGTTGAAAAGGCGGTAGAATTCAGGGGGCACTTTTGTTTTTGCACCTTTTTTGCAGTTGGCCATTTCCATTTCCCTGCTGCCTGTGATTTGCCTTTATAGGGATGGCCTGTGCTCCAGGACTTGGCGGGGTTTCTTTTGTGTGTAGGGTGCTTTAGGTCCCAGAGGGAAGAGAGAATTACTCTCAGGAGCTCCATGTGTGGATCTGGTCCTGGGAGCTCGTTACAGGGGGCTGTGGCTTACATGCTCCACTGTGGCCTCTGCTTTGTCCTGGGATCGCCGGCTCCTAGTGATGGCCATTCCATGCAAGGAGAATCACTCTAGGTGGCTGTATCAGCTGCTGCTCAGGGCTCTGCTACAGATGGCTCCTCCCAGCCTCTGCTGGATGCGCCCATGACCTTGCCTGCTATGGCTGCGTGGCTTCGGCCTCTTTACTTTTGGTTGCCCACAGTCAGCAGGGAAAACCTCTGGCACTTCCTCAGAGGCTAGTAGGTCTTTAAGTGGAGAAAGGCAGATCCAGAGACACGGGGGAGCTCTGCTGCGCCTGCTCTTCCCTTTCCCTGAGCTGGCTGCAGTAGAGAAATTGAGGTCTCTGGAGGAGTTTCCTATAGAGAGGGAAAGGTGAATTAGGAGGCTATTTCACCCTCCCCTGCACTACTGATCCTTCCCTATCAGAGTGCTCCTTTATTTTCTTTAAGGTTTTCTGAATAGGCCATCCCAATGATGGAGGCTGAAAGTCTATGTCCTACTCACACGGAGGCAGACAAACAACTGGAGTTTAGAGGGTAGATCCCTTTTGAGCATACTCCAGGAGTAAAAAAAAAAGGTGGGAAGTCTGCCTCCCACTGGTCATGGTGGAGATCGAACCCCATCATTTGAAATGGCCATCTAGGAGGATTCCCTGGGAGAAATCTCTAATGATTCGATCCTGCACATCACCACTACTGAATTACATTAGTAAGGGAAAAGGGAAATCATGACCATGCACGAAACAGTAATTATAGAATATATTATTTTGTGGAGTACAAGACCCTGGACATTTATTGTTCTATCCTAGCAAAATTTATGTTGAAGGTAATGAATCAGGGCAATATCATTCTGGCCATTCTCCGGGTATGCATGCTTGGGGAGTCAATGAGGGGGGTTGGGTTATTCTGAACATTTTCAATTGAAGCATTCCTGCTGATCTATCAAAATTAAATGCGTACATTATTCTTTTGGGGGTATACATCCCATGCTAGGATGTATATTTTAATGTTTAATATTGTATGTTTTAATGTTGTGGGCTTCCCCGAGCTGCGTGGCAGGAGGGGTGGTGTAGAAATTGATAAATAAATAAATAAAAATATCATGTGAGATGTAGTTAATCAGAAAACAGATCCTACTTTTGCCTATTGGTTTTGCGCTGGTGAACTACATCTAATATGGTATCTAATACCATGTAATGTGGGTCATGTGCCTAGAAGAAAAAAGAAACATGACCTGCATCACCTTGAACATTGTGGAAAATGTTTTTGGTCAAGGAGCAAGGGCCATTCTCTCCTAAACAGCAAATAGGAAAACTCAGTAAACATAGGTATGTGCTAAGGGCCTACCTATCTTTTCATCTACATATCAGTTGATGTCAATGATTTGTGTGCACCTGAAACAAACTCTTTTTTATATGGGTCAATTTTGACATTCTAGAAAACATAAAACTGAAGAACTTTCTGTAATTTCCTTCTACAGAAAATTTTGAGAGTTTAATTTTTGGTCTTACTTTTCTATAAAAATAACAATAAAAATTCCCTACCATACAGAGATTTCAGAGGGGAGAAGGTTTAAAGTTGTTATATTGGCCTTATGCCAGCATAGAAGAACTCTATGCTAGCAGAGTACTCTGATAGCCTCTGAGCCCTTCCCCTCTCGCTTTCTAATGGTGATTGTCCCCACCGCTGCAGCTTCTTTCCTGCACATCATCAATCTCTTCTTCTCTACTGGGTCATTTCCACTGGCTTTCAAACATGCTATTTATTTATTTATTAATTTATTCATTCAAAACTTATATCCCGTCCCTCCTGCCAAAAGCAGCTCAGGGCGACGAACAACATGCACAACAATAAAATTAAATTCAACAATAAAACATTTAAAAATAAATCTACAAATTTTAAAACAAGCAATAAAAACACACCCTCCCTCCCAAACCCCACCCTACCCCTACCACTTGCCAAAAGCCTGGTGGAACAGCCAGGTCTTACACAAAAGTCAAAAAACAGGAGGATGGGGGCCAACCGAGCTTCCTCTGGGAGTGAATTCCACAGCACAGGGGTAGCCACCAAAAAAGATCTCACATCAGCGGCCACCTGTCTCACCCGGGAAACCTCTGGGAAACCTCCAAAAAGGTCACCACGGATGATCTCAGGGGTCACAGGGACACATGGGGAGTGAGGCGATCCCGCAGATAAGCAGGGCCCAGGACATGAAGGGCTTTAAAGGTCAAAACCAGCACCTTGAACCTAGCCCGGTGCTTTATAGGCAGCCAGTGCAGAGCCCGGAGCACAGGTGTCATGTGCTGCTGCAGCCCGCCCCAGTAAGGAGACAGACTGCGGCATTCTGCACCAGCTGCAGCCTCCGGACCAGTTTCTTGGGCAGTCCCACATAGAGCACCTTGCAGTAATCCAGTTGATGAAGGCATGTATGACAGTGGCGAGATCAGAGTCTGAGATATATGACCGAAGCTGCCGGACAAGATGTAACTGCCAAAACGCACTCCCCACCACAGTCACAACCTGAGATTCCAGGCTGAGCCGTGAATCAAGGAGCACACCCAGACTCCGTACCTGCAGGACCATGGGAGGGCGAACATCCCCCACAAGAGGAGATTCAACCACTCGCAGGTCCCCCAGGACCTCACCCACCAACATCACCTCCGTCTAGTCAGGATTCAGCTGCAGATGGCTCAACCTCATCCATGCCCCCACAGCCGACAGGCACTGGGAAAATAAAGAGACTGCATGGTCTGGGTCGATGGAAAAGGAGAGGTAAAGCTGAGTGTCATCAGCGTACTGATGACACTGCATGCCCTGAAACCCTCTCACAATCTCCCCTAATGGCTGCATATAGATGTTAAACAAGAGGAGGGACAGAATGGCACCCTGCGGGACTCCACACGTGAGATCCCGAGGGAAAGACATACACTCCCCCAAGATCACCCGGTGAGTTCTACCGGCCAGGAATGAACGAAACCAGTCCAAGACCGTCCCGCCAATTCCGGCACGGTCCCGCAGGTGAGTCACCAACACCTCATGATCGACTGTGTATAATGCAGCTGAAAGTTCTAGCAGGACCAGTAAGGTCTGATGACCCTGGTCCAATGCCAGACGGAGATCGTCAACCAAGGCCACCAATGCAGTCTCCGTACCATACCCAGGCCGAAACCCGGACTGTCTTCCCTATCCAAAAGAAGGCCACTCCTGACCCCTCTAATCCTTCTAGCTACTGCCCCATTTTTCTCCTGCCATTTGCTTCCCAGCACCTGGAGCAGGTAGTCTACATATGCTGTCTTGATTTCCTCTCTTCTAATTTCTCCCTTGACCCCTTTCAGTCGGTCTTCCACTCTCTCACTCGACTGAGACCGCCCTTGACAAAATCACTGATGACCTTCTCTTAGCTAAGTCTAAGGACCTCTACTCCATTCTTGTTCTCCTTGATCTCTCTGCCGACTTTGACACCAACAACCATGGTCTCCTTCTGGATTCACTATGCTTCCTTGGTCCAGATTCTGTTCTTGACTGGTTCTCTTTGTATCTCTCAAACCACTCCTTCAACATTTCTGTTGCTGGTACCTCCTCTACATCACTCCATCTCGCTGTGGGAGTTCCCCAAGGCTCTGTCCTGACCCTCTTCTATTCTCCCTTTACACTCATTCTCTGGGTAAACTCACTGAATCTTATGACTTCCAGTATCACCTGTATGCTGAAAACATACAACTCTATCTCTCCACTCCTATGCTCTCCTCCTCCATCCAGTCTTGTTTTTCTGAGTGTCTTGCTAACATCTCTGCCTGGATGTCTCGCCACCAACTCAAGCTTTATACGGCCAACTCCTGAGTCCTCATCTTCCCCCGAAAATGTTCCTCTCCTACTTTCCTCTCAGTTTCCATTGAATCCAGCCTGTCCCTCAGGCGCATAGAGTGGGATTAATTTTTGACTCCTCCCTCAGATTCAGGCTGTTCCCAAATCCTGCCACTTTGCCCTGTATAATATTGCTAAAATCTGGCCCTGTCTTATTGCTACCATTGTAAAAAAAACCTAGTCCATGCTCTACTCATCTCTCACCTTGATTACTGTAACTTCCTCCTTACTGGTCTTCCCTGCTCTGATCTTGCCCCCCTCCCTCTTCGTTCAGTGCTCTGCTACCAACGTCATCCATTTAATAATAATATGCCTGCTTTACAATGACACAGTTGTGTGGCATGGCTATTGGTGTTGTGTAAGGATGAGATGTGGGTGTGACTGCGGATACCAAAAGTCATCCTGTATGTTGGAAAGGGTGTTTCTAAACTCCATGCAGACCAGGGAACTGCAGGCTGCAGTCAACAACAGGTTCTAACTATTGTTGTGTTAAATTTACAAAATGTTTGAATAAAAGTAGATTAGATGTTAAGCACAAGTTGTCTGTTCACAATAAAAATAATGGCAACAAAACGGTGTCACAAAGAAACAGTAATGCAAGAAAGGAACTGGCCCTTACATGGGATTAAGTGTTTGCTTCTAAAGTGTGTATCAAGTTCAAATAATACAGGGGAGTGTGTTTTATAATTCTCTTACCAGCTATCAGTCTTGCTTCTTCATTTTGAAATGTGGGGAAGAAGAATTGTAAAGCATTTTTTCCCCCTTAAACCTCCTGCACCCCCCAAATGGCAGAATATTATGATACTTACAGGAGGGCCATCGGCACCAGGAAGTCCGCCAAGGCCAGACTTGCCCTGCGGTCCCTAAACACAGACACAGACATAGAAACACATTTTAGATCATGATTAAGTAAGCATATCTCTTAAGAGATATGTTATCTAGGAACACAAAGAAATATATCAGGTTAAGTAAGGTGATAGCAAAAAAAAGGAGAAAGATATTTGGTGTAATGGTATATTACATAGGAGTTAAACCTCTTGAGGATTGCAGTCCTACGGTTCCAAAACATAGATTTAGAGGGTAAGATTACACACAAATTCAGCTGCAAACATGTAAATCCATAACAATTCCATTGACTTCAGAACAGTTACTCCATAATTCACACTAGAACAAGTAAGAGGACTGAAAAGGGATTCCCCCCTCCCCCAATCAATGCCATATCCAATGATTTGTCTAATCAGATCTGGGTCTGACAAAATGAAGATCAACCTTGATCTGGCTCCTATTTAATCAGAAATCTATTTCAATTTTTTCCGGTTTGTTTATTTCAGTGTTTTGGAATTTTAGTTTGGCCATTTTGATATTTCATTTTGGCTTTTGCCTATTCTCAACAGCCAAAATGAAGTAAATGGCCGAGTCAAAGTAGCTGAAATAATGAAATGTGCAGAGTAATCAAACTGGAATAACCAGAATATGTGGAGTATCTGGGGGAAAGCTGACAGTTGCTGTGGATCATGTAGTTCGGACAGAGGCATCCAAAATGAATGCCACCATTGTTGGTAGTGGAACAGTGTATTCCAGTAACAATGATAGGGAAGAAACAGAGAGCGATCTGGAGGGTAATACTGCGAAACAGACAAAGTTAAATACTTCCATATTAAACAAAATATGCAACCACAAGCATCAGGGTATTAAAAAGTTTAGATGTTATTTTAAACAAATGCCAAAGGACAGTAATATAATAGGCATCACTGAAACATGGTGGAATGAGGACAATCAATGGGACACTGATTCCAGGATACAAAATATATAAAAATGACAGTGTTAATCATACTGAGGGTGGAGTAGCCTTGTATATTAAAGACAGAATTGCATCAAATATAATAAAAAGCATAAATGAAACAGACTCTCCCATGGAATCACTATGGATAGATATTCCATGTTTAAAAGGCAACTGGATTGTAGTGAGGCTGTACTATCGAACTCCTGACCTGGACGCGGATGGTGAAGCCAATCCCATGCCCCACTGACCAGCACATGCAGCACATGTGGTGTGCATGCATGTATGGCCATGCAAACTGCGCACACCTCCATCCTGTGGCCCACAGCATGTGCAGCTGCGTGTGTGGAACATGGGTTTGGCCTCCACCAACTGTGATACACTAAGGGAGATTAGGAAGGCTACAAAGGTAGGCAGTGCAATACTAATGGAGATTTTAACTACCCCCAAATTGACTGGGAAAATGTCTACTTGGGATGCGTTACAGAAACCGAGTACCTAGACACCATAAACCGCTGCTTCCTGGAGCAGCTTGTCTTGGAACCCACATGAGAAAAAGTTATTTTAGATCTTGTTCTAACTGGAACAGAGGGCCTAGTAGAACAGGTAACAGTGGCAGAGGCACTTGCTAATAATCATAATGTAATTAAATTCTTCATGCTAATAGGTGAGAAATTACCAAATACGTCTGTCACAAGGGTATTTAACCTTAGGAAGGGGAAAAATGCAAAGATGAGGAAGTTAACGTAGGGAAACTAAAAGGGAAAGTCAAGAGTGTCAAAGACCTGCAAGAGTCATGGGGACTATTGAAAACTACTATCTTAATCAACAAAATTAAATATATACTACAAGTAAAAAAAAAGCAGGCAAAGACCCAAACAAATGCCTTCATGGCTACATGCTTAAATTAAGGAGGCTATCAGAGCCAAAAGATTTTCCTTCATAAATGGAAAAGTATTTCAAATGAGGTAAACAGGAATGAGCACAGACATTGGCAAATAAAGTGTAAAACCACGATAAGAGAGGCCAAGAGGGAATTTGAGGACCAACTTGCTAAGGATACCAAATCCAATAGCAATGTTTTCCCCCAGTACATCAGAGGCAGGAAACCTGCTAGAGAGATAGTTAGTCCACTAGATGATTAGGGAAGAAAGGGGGTGCTCAAAGATGGCAAATAGGGATGGGCGAACGCGGTTCGGATGTTCGGGGTTCGGATCGAACTCGGTCTGTTCAGATGTTCAAACCAAACATCTGAACTGAACTCTTGAACGACCGAACAGTTTGGTCATGGTCGGATGAGTTCGGGGGCAGGAAAAACGTCTTTCCAGGGCCGAAAATTAGGTTACGGTTTCGATTTCATTTCGGTTTTGCTATTTTTGAATGTTTGGCCAAGTTCAGCCAAACCGAACTCAGCTGAACCAAACCATAGAACCCAAACTTGGGTTTCAAACTGAACAACTGAACATCCGAACATCCGAACCACGTTCTGTTCGCCCATCCCTAATGGCAAAGCCATTGATGAAAACCTAAATCAGTTCTTTGCATCAGTTTTTACTGCAGAGGATGTTGGGGCGATATCTACACCAGAACCATTTTGTTATTGTTGTTGTTGTTGTCGTCGAGGAATTATCTGAAATTAGCATCATGCCAGAAGAGGTTTTATTGCATGTTGATCATTTAAACAGTAGCAAGTCACCCGGCTGATGGTATTCATCCAAGGGTACTGAAAGAACTGAAATTTGAAATTACCAAACTACTATCAGTATTATTTATTTATTTATTTATTCACTTATTAATTCATTTATTTATGTTTCTTTGTTTGTTTATACCTCTCTCCTGTCCTTCCCCCCAAGGCTCTGGGCAGTTTACATAAAATACATAATACAATAAAAGAAAAACCCACCCTCACCCCAGCCACCACATCCCCAACCCCTAACCCCGCCTGCCAAGCACCTACCAAAAAGAAAAGTTTTACATTGCCTTCGGAATATGCCAGGCTTGAGACCAAGGCAGCAACCAAGAACGCTTCCCTTTAGGCCCTTGTTGTATGGACATGATTGGCTGGTGGTACCCACAAGAGAGTGCTCATAGCTGACTGCAGGGGTCACAGTGGAGCATGGAAGGAAAGGCAGTCTCCAGATATGTAACTTATCACTAAAGTACTCCTCTGTACCAAAGGATTGGAAGTTAGCAAATGTAACCCCAATTTTTAAAAAGGGCTCTAGAGGTGACCTTGGTAACTAGATGGGTAAGTCTGATATCAGTACCAGAAAAACTGGAGGAGACCATTGTTAAAATGAATTTCTAGGCATATTGAAAAGCATGATTTATGGGTAAAAAACCCCAACAAAATGGCTTTAGTCAAGGGAAGTCATGCCTCACTTATCAATAAGAATTTTATGAGATTGTTAATAAGCACATGGAAAAGGGGTAATCCAATTGATATGGTATATTAGGATTTCTGAAAAGCTTTTGACAAAAGTCCCTTACCAGAGATTCCTCAGCAAACTAAGTAGTCATTGGATAAGAGGAAGAGTCCTATCATAGATTGGTAGTTATCTAGCTAAAAGATATGAAACAAAGGGTAGAAATAAATGGTCTTTTTTTCAAGTTGGAGAGAGGTAAACAGCAGGGTGCCTCAGTGGTCAGTACTGGCAACAATATTGTTTAAAATATTCATTAATGATCTGAAAAAGAGGGTAAAGAAAGAGTGAGGTTGCTAAATTATTCAAGATAGTTAAGACCCAGGCAGACAGAAGAACTACAAAGGGATCTTACACAATTAGGTGAACAGGCAATAAAATGGCAAATGAAATTCAATGTTGAAAAATGCAAGGTAATTAACAAAGGGAGAAATAATCCTAACTTTGAGTACACAATGCTCGGTTCTGATCTGGGTGTAACCACTCAGGAGAAGGATTGTGCAGTCATTTTGGATAGTTCCTTGAAGGTACTGGCTCTGTATGTGGAAGCAGTCAAAAAGGCTAACCAAATGCTAGGCATTATTGCGAAAGGAACAGAAGATAAAAGGGAAAATATAATGCTGCTGTATAAATCTTTAGTATGACCCCACCTTGAATATTGTGTACCTGATCTCAGGAAAGATATAGTAGAACTGGGAAAAGTTCAGAGAAGGGCAACACGGATGATTGGCTGTTTTTACATAAACTCCCCCCCCCCCCAAGGCTCGGTGTTCAGGCAGGTGTGTGGGGTGGTGGTTGTGGTGTCTATGTAAATAGCCGGCGGTGGGTGGGGGGATGGCTGTCTGCTTGGTGTTCGTCCATGTGAACACCGAGCAGGATGGGTGGGGGTGCGCGCGCGATCCCACACAACACCCTCCTCCACCCATCACTCACCTACCTCTACCCACGGAGCCCTCTGGAAAACCGGAGGAGACCCCATGGGGGGAGGTGGGTGGAAATGGGTGGAGATGCATGTGTGTCCGTGTAAAGGGACACACACACACCTCCACCCACCATGCCAAAACACCCGTCCCCCACTCACCCCTGTCTGTGTAAAAAGGGCCATAGAAATGATAGATTAGCTTCCATATGAGGAGAGGCTCAACAGGTTAGGGCTTTTTAGCTTGGAGAAGGGGTGCTTAAGGGGGAATATGAAAAAAGGTTATAGAAGCATGAACAATGTAGAAAAAGTAAATAGGGAATTGTTGTTTGCCCTTTCTCATAATAAGAGAACAAGGGGATGCTCTCTGAAGTTGAATGGCAGCAGATTTAAAACTAAAGGAAGTACTTTTTCACACAGCAGACAATACAGGGTGAAAACTGACAGGGTGAAAACAGACTATGGCCTACTGTGGCATGGGACTCACCACACATGTGGTCTCATGCCACCAGCTGTTGGCCCAGGACTGCCCTGGGATGGGTAAACAGCTGGCCCAGAATGGGTTCTGAGACTGATCCCAGACATCCATTCCAGGCCAAGGGCCTCCTACGTAGTCCAACGTGTCTGTTCGGCCCTGACATCCCCACCATGGACCAGGGGCTGCCATGGCTGCCTGTCATGGTGGGGGTGGGGTCTTGGGGGAGGAGATGCCCAGCCACCTGTCGGTTGTGGGCCCCTCCCTACTCTGGTCACTCAGGTGGTGGGATGGTTCTCCCTGAAGCCAGCATGTTTGTTTAGTGCTGCTTGGTGACCTTGAGAGTCAACATTGCTGTTTCCCACCCCAGGCTAGGTTGAAGATCCTGCATGTCTGTTTTTACACACAGTTGTGGAACTCATTGCCAGAGGAGACCATGGCTGCAATCTCATGGTCTGCAGATCCCCGTGCGCAAGCTTGCATGTGGCACAATGTGCCTTTAATGTGGATGCACCTGGGTCCCATACGGTTCCGTGCAGGTTCCGCAGACCATGAGATTGGGGGCAGTGAAAGCCAGCATCATAACTAGCTTCAAACGGAAACTAAATCAATTCTTAGAGGATAGAGCCATAAATGATTAGAGCCCCTGGGAACTGGTAGCTGGGAGTGGTTAGCAGGAGATGGGTCACACCTCCATGACCTGTACTTGTACCTCTCTCCAAATATTGTGGCTGGCCACTGTTGGAAACAGAATGCTGGGCTCGATGGACCATGGGTTCAGCACAGTATGGCACTACATTTGTTCTTATGTTAGTTCTGTCATGAAAAAAAAAATGTGTTGGATTTCTGCATACTGTTCTGAAAATGTGGTTAATCTCCACACAAATGGAAAAGGCATCCTCTTTCAGGCCTTCTGAGGCAAGATTTGACCTTAAATATTAGATTTGGATTTAAATACTTGCTCTACCTGGGTACCTGTAGAGATTCAGTAACAATTACCTCCACCTCCCCCACTTCCCGGAGGGTGTCAGTGGGTGGCAGAAGGCCCTTTGCCATGCCCGCATAGGTGGGAGGCAGGGCAGCTGGGTTTTTCCTGCCTTGGGGAGGCAAGTAGCCCCTGGGTGGGAAAAGAGCGGCGGCAGCAACCTAGAAGGGACCCGGCCGGGGTTGCTAGGCAACCCTGTCAGCTAGAATTGGGCAAAGAGGGACACATGGGCCACGCCCTAAGGACAGGGCCCACATTTTAGATGAAGGACTCTGCTCCTGCCCCACTTGCGGCCAAGAGCTTTCAGCAAGCGGCACCCACCCTCCCCTTCCCTGCACTGTGGCTTACAACCGGCTGCCGTTTGGAATCAGGAAGGAATTTTTGCGGGAACCCTAACCTGGCCCCAATAATCAGGTTCCTGTTTTTCACCTTCCTCGCTGGGCATTTGGCTAGTTGGTTGCCTCTAGAATTGGGGTGTTGTTGTGCTGGTTCAATCATGTCACATTCTGGCAGGGGTCCTTTAGGTTAGAATAAGGTAGATATGCCATAAGTAAGAGTCATCTCCTTAAGAGATGGGGAGGCCCACCCGCCATAAAGCAGGGTACAGAAAGCGGTGGGGCAGCTTCCCTGGGAGGGGCGTCGAGCGAGGGTGGTAGGGACAAGTATAGTCCCCTGTCAGCAGGCACCCTCATTCTTACTCAAGTTTGAGAGGATTGGGTCCCCCTTACTTGTGGCAGGGGCCACTGAGATGACGAGACGTTGTGTGGAGTTGGGGTGGTAACCAAGGGTACATCAGAACCACCCCTGGGTTACTGTTTGTGTTACTGTTTGTGGTTAAAGTTCAAGGACTGAACCCATATTGCACTAGGCGATTACCCCCACCTGATTTTAATTGTTAATTGGTTAAATAAAGAGTGCAGCCATTAAAATTCCAGTGATGGTGTCCTGTCTCCTTCGGTGCATCGGCAATCTTGTGTAGTGTTAACAGAGACAGCCTACTGACTTCAAAAGTGTGAGGAAACTCTTCCTTACTTAATTATCAAACTAAAGTTGTCTAAAGTGAGACCCGGCAGATATTGTCTCAGGAGCATTCGACATCTGCTGTGGCATGAAGGAGAAAAACAAAGAAACAAGATAGACACTTGGGAAGGAAATTAATTTAGAGAGCAGATGACTGCAAAATAATATCATGTTGTTTTTCAGCTGAGCTAAGATGGGAAAATGAGAAAGCAAGAGAAAAATAACATCAGGAAATTAGTTTGGGAAGTTAAAGAAAAAACAGGTCTTGAAAATAGCATGTTCAGTCACTCTTCATTTTATTCACCTTCATTTTGTCCAACTGGCTGATATTTTAAAAATCTGATCCAAATGTCATGCATAAACAAGTCAGAAAGCTGTCAAAATATTTTTGGGGTGGGTGAGAGAGAAGATGCTTGAACAGAGTACCAGAGAAATTGATTGTTCTTCACAAGGAACCATTGAACAGGTGAAGCTAAAGATCCAAGAGAGAAGTTCAAGACAAACTACATGTAACCTGAACAGGTAAGAAGGACAATACCTACATACATTCACAAATATATACAGAGAAATGTAAATGGGACAAAGAGAAAGAAAAACAGCATCCTGTTAACGATAGAAGAGAAACAGAGAAAATAAATGACAGACAATGGGAGGATAGAAACAATAAAATCCAAAGTTTAAAGCCAAAGATGGTGAGCTTTGGGAACCAGAGATTGTCTCCTGCCTGTCTACCAACTAGGCCTTTGGGTGCTTTCATACATGACAGGCCCGACACAGCCACGGTCTGCTCTGGGCAGTGGCAGAACCTGTCACTCTGGGTCCAAACCAGCAGGGCTACCAAGAAGCGTGACAGCGTCCTGGGCCCATGAGGGGCAACGCAGGGTCATGCATATGCACGTCCCTCTCCTGCACTGTGTGTAGCACCCCTCTGGCCAGCTGATGGGTGACCATGGTGGCCAGTGATGGCTGCCATGGCACCTGACTCCCACCATCACTTCGTACTGGGTTGAATGAAGCGGGATTTACTCCAGGTCAGCTGGCTTGCTCCTAACTGTGGTGGAATTTAGCCCAGGCTATCACTTCAGGATTTCCTCAAGTGACAGCCCGGGCTAAACTCCCCCACAGTTGGGAGCTAGACTGTGGTAACACCTGGAGGCCCTTTTTAAAAGTGACATTGGGCATGGATTAATCCATGCTAAAGCAGAGTAATTCATGCTCAATGTCACATCTGAAAACACCCTTTTTGAGCACATAAAAACAAATAATGTGCCGGAATGGCAGTGTAGAACATGACTGTTGTAAATATAAGATTTCTCCTAATGGAACAATAAGCAGACTGCTGATGTTCATAAGAGAGACCCATGAGACATGCAAGGCATCAGAAATAATGTAGCAACTGGTGACAGTCGACCTTGGTGCCAGAAGTTAAATTAAATAATTAGAAAGAACTCTAGTCCCCAAACACTTGGATGCAGGAAAGATTAGGTAGTAGTAGGAAAACAGAATAGCAACCTTTCCTTTCAGGTGTTCTGAAGATGTGAAGCCACTCTCAAGTAAATACTTCAACTACAAATAGTTAATTAAAGCTTAAGCAATTCACAAATCCCACCTGGATATCCTACAAGAAATCCAAGAGAACTACAA
>QEPC01006354.1:402742-423846 GCA_003113815.1 Sphenodon punctatus
GCCCAACTTATCATCCGCAGCAAACTACCCAACACCAAGCACAGCCTCACTCCCACAGAAACAAAATAATGCTGGGACAAAAGATGAAAGACTTGCACACACATCTCTGCTGCTAACAACATCCTGACACCCTGTGGTAAACCACTCCAAATACAAGGAAGTTACAACTGCAAGTCCAATGACCTGGTCTACCTCATCCAGTGCACCAAATGCCCCCCTGGTAACTGCGTAGGGGAAACCCACCAACCCCTACACAAACACATGAATTCCCACAGGAAGATGATTATGGACCAAAACACAGACGCTACTGTCGGCATTCACTTCTCCCAGGATGACCACTCCATCTCTGATCTCTCCATCCTAGTCCTGAAAGGCAGCCACCACAACACTTCCAAAAGGTGTGCCTGGGAACAAAAATTAATCAGCCTGCTGGATATAAGAAAGAATGGACTTAACCAGGACATTGACTTCACAAGCCATTACAGAAATTTACAAGCTTAAACCTGTTCATTTGCAGCCCATTGTTTATACTATCACAGGCACCTTTAACCCCTCCACTACCCTTTCCAGGCACCCTCTCAATGACTCACCCACCCCTCTTACTTGGATTTGCCCCACCTTATATCATCTACACTATCATCTCACAATCACAGGCACCTTACTCCCTTCCACTACCCTTTCCAGGCACCCTCCCAGTGACTTGCCCCATAATAGCACACCTACTCCCTTACAAATGCATACTTCTTCCCCCACCCCTCTCTGTCCTTACCCTCCCATGATGTAATGCTCCCCAGCCTCTGCATATAACCCCCTTGCCTCGCTTTGCTCAGTGTACAGCTTGGATTTCTGACTTGCCTGATGAAAGGTTCTGTGAGGTCCGAAAGCTTGCAAACCTCCACCAACCTAAGTTGGTCCAATAAAAGATATCTCTACACTACTTTGTCTCTATGACCTATTTTGGGGACCAACACAACAAACACACACTCTCTATGAGTTATTTAGACATATTAGTCATCATTAGGAGTAATATTAGTACAACCTTTTCCACATTTCTGCCTGCATCCAGCTATCTTAAAAGGAAACTTACTGTTTCACCATCTACACTCTTTGTTCCTCTTTTGCTTTTTT
This sequence comes from Sphenodon punctatus, assembly GCA_003113815.1. Classification (NCBI taxonomy): domain Eukaryota; kingdom Metazoa; phylum Chordata; class Lepidosauria; order Sphenodontia; family Sphenodontidae; genus Sphenodon; species Sphenodon punctatus. The sequence goes on from QEPC01006354.1 coordinate 403,871, forward strand.
TCATATTTGCAGATTTTTGACCTAAACATCTATATGAATTTCCCTGTTAAAACCTTTCTAACTCATATTGTTGTTTTCGTTTGGCAAGGCATTTGGCAGGTGGAAATATAATATTCCCCATATTCCCCAGGGATAGGGATTGGGGTTGGTTGTGTGATCGTATGTGGATGTGGGGGGTGGGTAAGGAAGTTTTGGGAGGGGGATTTTAGGGGTAAGGTTTGGGGGAGAAAATCTGTTGGTTTTTTTTTAATGTGTTTAAATGCTTTTTAGCATTGTAAGCCACCCTGAGCCTATTTCAGCATGTCTAAATAAATAATAAATATTATCCTGCAATCACTGATTTAACCAATGTAACCCTTATGAAATGTGTATGTGTTTGTGTTTATGTTTGTGTGTGTTTGTATACAGAGATGAATATTGATATTTATTTATTCAAATCTGATACCCTGCCCTTTTCCTACGACGCAAGGTAGTTTACAATATAAACCTATTCAAGAATCCGTTAAAAAAAACCTCTCTACCAAACATTTTGCCAAAAAGGAAAGTCTCACAACTCCTCCAGAATATGATTAGACTTGGACTCTGATGGACCTCCAGGAGAAGGGAGTTCCATTACACTGAGGCAGCAACCAAGAACACTCCTCCTCACACTCCCAGTGTACAAACACGCTCAGCAGGTGGTACCTGCCAGAGTCAGGATTGCACCCTATATATTTCTTTGCATGTTTATATGTGTGTGTGTGTGTTTGTGTACACATACATATATAACATATAACCACTGGGCACAATCCAGAACCCCCAGCTACGCAGCTTACGCACACATGCATGTCACATACGCATGCATGAGTTCTGTACGGTTTGCGCACATGCCACAGACCCCATAATCGGTTGCACATGGTTTGCGTGCACATGTACATGCGTGTTGTGCATGCCCTACATATGGATCCATGGGACTTAGGATCAGTCTGACAGGGTGTGGGGGTGTATGTGTGTGTTCCTACACATTCCTGCTGCCAAGCTGGAAAATGTCAAAAACTAAGCTAAACTAAAACATCCACATCAGCAACCAAGCTTTTAACCAGTTTTTCCATTTCAAGAGATTTTAACCATTTCCCCCCATTCCCATTTATGTAGAGCTTACAAAAAGTGCTGAATTGAAAACAGCTGTTTCCAAACCGACAGGAAATCCTGTCATGTAAGGAACTTTACCCAATATTCAGTGAGACAAAGTGGTTCAAATGATATCTTTTATTGTACCAACTGTCGGTGGTGGAAATAAGCACACTTTCAGGCAACAGATGGCCCTTCCTCAGGCATGTAGCATAGCCAGTATTACTACTACATGCTACACTGCATGCCTGAGGAAGGGCCCTGTGTGGCCTGAAAGCTTGCTTATTTCCACCAGCAACAGCTGGTCCAATAAAAGGTATTTTTTGAACCACGTTGTCTCTCTGTCACTTGTAACCAACATGGCAATCACACTCTATCAAATATTCAGCAGAATTTTTGAGTCTGGGACATGTTTCATGCTTCTGTTGCTTTCAGGCTTACAGATGATAATTTTTTACAACTTCCATATTTTTTGGTATTGTGTGTGTGTGTGTTTGTCGGTATTTTTGTGTCCTGGTGTCATCGCTTTCCTGGCTTCCACACCCATGTCTTTTTAGCCTCAAAATGCTCTTCTCCCAATTTGGAGGGTGGATGGTGTTGAGCGGTGGGAGAAGGAGACTGTGCCTGCCATGTGTGATCTGTATATACTGTCCCTGATTACTCTTCCTGCCAATGTGCTGAACATGCTGGCATGTACCAAAAGTTCCAGAAATCACCTACCATTCAATGGACATTCCCAAATGGGAACAAACAAATGTGGAGAAAACCTGGTAAAGTTTCTGCACCACAGGAGAGACAGCAAATAGGCTGCTTTTAACTAAAACAGTATTTGCCATGATTGTCGTTTCAGTTCTACTTGTAAAACAATATTACATTTTTTTTAAGGGCCAGATTCTGTACCTGGATTTGCATTGAGCACTGCAGTATTTCCTTTCACAAGTATTGGGACTTTTGTGCTTGACTTGCCAGTGCCATTTCATTTGAAAGATATATGTTCAAGGGAAAAAAACTTTGTAAGGGAATTAGATTATAGAAAAGATTCCAGAAAAGTGTATTCCATCCTGAAGATATTGCAAACAACAGTTAATATGCTGAAAGACTTCATTCTCCCTTCTCTCAACAAAAGTCTAGACCACTTCATCTACATTCTTTCTCCATGGATCAAACTTGTGCAATGCTTCAAAGATACCAAGGAACAAGAAATTAGGGAGGGTGTCAGTTAGGAATTTCAACCTTACTTTTGCATAGGGGAGGGAGATCTAGTCCTAGTCAGCTCATGAAGTTACGTTGCATGAGCCATTATGCCCTGAGGTCTTTCCTTCATAGACATCATTAAACACCTAAGTAAATTTGCCATAAACAACATGTGCATGCAGAGAGGTATTCTCAGTGGCTGCTCCACAGCTTTGCAATTCCCTTCCCCTGGAAGTTCACCAAAGCCTGAGCATCTTCAGATGGCAATGCAAGACCTATTTATTTAGCTGGGCTTTTGGCAGGTGGGGGCAAGGGGTGTTTTTAGACAAAGGTGGCCACCCCTGGGTCTACTCTGGGAGTGGCAAGTTTAAATGGAGCCTGGCACCAACCGTAGTCTGCCTGTGCACACCTCCCTCCCCCTTACCATAGAGCTGCGGACATATTGTCAGCCGCTCTAGGCTGCCACCTGCAGTCTATGGCTATTGCCAGGGCAACCTGCAGCCAGAAGCAGAGCTGCAGCAGGCATTTATTTTTATTGAATATTTGTTTGTAAGCCACCCTGAGCCTGTGGGAAAGGACAGGATATACATTTAGATAGATAGATAGATAGATAGATAGATAGATAGATAGATAGATAGTATGTGACAGTCCATGCAGAGCCTGTTAGTGCTTAATTTGTAAAAAAAAATCAAAATCAAAATCAAAATAAAATGATTGCCATGGCTCAACCTGCCCTAGAAGCTACAGTCCATGCCCCAGAGCTTGTCAGAGTAGGGAAATGAACCTTAATCTCTGACTAGCACCCCCAACTGCTTGATCACCCTGGAAATAAAAAAGGAGTTCTGATTTAATCTATACAATGACCAGCACAAGGGATGGGGCAGGAAAGTCATTAATGAAAGCCAAATAAACCAGCCAGGTTTTTTTCTGACTTTTGTTTCCAACCTTGAAATGGCCAATATTGGTGTTCTCTTTGGTCTGTCACACTTCAGACTGCACACCCCTACTAGGTATATTATATTCAGCTCCTCTTTTAATTAAATTGCCATGGCTGAGACCTAGCATACTCCCCCCTCCACAAATTAAGTCCTTCTGGCTAGTGTGCTGTCCTAAAGAACTCTTCATAGAGATTTACTGAAAACAAACAAAATAAAACTCACCATAATGCCACCTCCCAATGCCTGCTCATTGCTCTATCTGGCTGGGGATTACCCCCAGCTTAACAACTACAGTCTTAGGATTAGAACGCAACACCCTCTTTGGTAGGTACAAAGCAGGAGTTTCCTGATTTACAGGTCACTCAGAGTTGTTGCGATTTGAGTGGTCAGCCTCTGCACTTTCAGGAGTAAATATAACATGAAGGTTCCTCTCCCATGACACTTCACAAATTAATTGAGTGGGCCTTCAGACTCAGTGGAGGTCATTGCATTCACTGAAGAAGGTAGCAATGAACAATTTTCCTTGTATGCTGGGAAGTTCCAGAAGGAATTATTTGACTCAGCGTTGTGCGACTCCACTCTACTCCAATGCAGAATTAATGTCTTGAAGGTGTGATTATTTTCAATTTACATCACATTCCATGAGATACATTACATTCCAAAATATATTCCATATTAAACTCAACTGGCTGAATGTAAGAGTGTTTCTGATCTATAGGGTGAAAAAGGTGAAGACATTGGGACTGATCCCAAGTCCCGTAGACCAGTGTGTAGAGCATATGCAGCATGCTCACAAGCCATGCACTTCCCTGGCATGGGGCATGCAAACCCTATGGTGGTGTGCGCGTGCATGCATGTGACAGTGCACGCAAGGCTTGGGACTGGCCCCAGTGATACTGGTTGAAGCTTAGGATTAATGAGCAATCTGATACTTTATGGTCATACTTACCTATATCTTTAAATAAATTTTGTTTTGGCTTAAGCTGTTAATAAATTATTATTAACAATAACAATAACAATAACAATAAATTTACATGGGGTTAATAGTTATCTACCTTCCTTATAATTTACCTAGGGAGAATATGTTGTAACCTAGGGGGCATATGTTGAAACTTGAGACTTAGCAATGTTTACAAAATTGTAGGTCTGTTAATTTTATTTAATATTAGGCCCTTTTTACACTAGATGGGCCCATTCATGCCCATGCAGATCTGCTGCATAGGCATGAGTGGGTGCCACGCATGTGAATGCCGTGGTGGGTGGGTGTGCATGCATGCTCCTGTGAAACACACATGCACACCTAGCTCCCACTCATGGAGCAATTAGCCAAAACAGCCATTGCTTGTGCCTGTGTATATGACCTGGGGGTGATGCTGCGCGCACACTCATCCCCCTGCACCTGCAGCCCATTTAAAAAGGGCCAAAGACATAGAAGATTACTAAGCCAATGGAAGTCAGAAAATAAATAAAAGGGTGAGCAGGTAAGTAAATAGGTAGATAAGCAGGAAGCAGGCAGTCTACCCACATGACATTTAATCCGATACCCCTTGCAATCTCAGTTATTACCGTCAGTGAAGCCCTTAGCTGGACAGTAATTATAGGGGTGGGATGGGAGTGGGGAGATATACATACAAAATGTAACCATTTACACTTCTCAGTCATTTGAGGATGACATCAGGGGCAAAGCAGTCAAACCAAGGCGATGCCACATTAAAACAAGTGAACACACAAGGCCAGCTCCTGCCTTTTCCCCCCTCAGTTTGAGAGTTTTGTTCAAGTGTGGATGATAGGATTTGTTGCATAAGAAATGTATACAGCTCTGAGCAAAAATACTATTCTATTTTGCAGAGTTTGAAAGATTTCAAACTACATTTTGACATTTCAGAGGCAGAAAAATTGTCACATTGCACAAAAGATGCAAATCAAGATAAAGTGGCAGGGTTCGCATCTTTGAGCCCTAGATCTTTTGACAGCTGAAAGACACAGTACACTTTCATGATAGATGACAGAATGCATATATTGAATTTTCAGCCATCTTCCTAGAATAGTGTTCTTGAGATGAGAATCAGAGAAAAAGTACAGGCATTGTGTCTCAAATTACTCCTCAGTTCCTCCCACCTGAAACTGAGATATTCAAAGCACTAGGAAGTTAAAAAAGAATGAGAGGCAAACCAGAAACAGAATCAATAGAAGAGGTCTTGTAGAAGAAAGAAGAAAATTAACACAGCTTGAAATCTGATATAGATGTAATTAGAATTTTCATTAGACTTTATTGCACAGGAAAAATAAAAATAGTCAATAGGAGTTTATTCAAATGTATGGCTATGTTCACACAAATACAGAATTTATTACTCAAGTGTTTGTTACTCCATGGAAATGTATCTGGACTTTGGAGTCATTTCACTCCAGCAGTGTTCTCACAAACATTGACTCAGTAAAGTAACAGCTCTGTACTTTGTACTCTGTACTCAGTAAAGTAACAGCTCTGTACTCTGCAGTGACAGACCCTTCACTCAGCACCCTGGGAGCATATCCCAAGGTGACACTGATTTCCACTTTAACACACAGTTGTTGTTTTTTTTCCCCCAGAACCAACTAGGTACTCTTAAGGAGAGGCAGGAAAACAGAGACTCATAGGTTGTTTTTACATGGACCCCACCCTACCCCACCCCCCCGCGCTCGTTGCAGGCGATTGTGTGTGTATATGTGTGTGTGGGCATTTGTGTAAATGGACACATACCCACCTCCACCCACTGTAGGAAAACAACCATCTCCCCACCCACCTCTGTCCATGTAAAAAGGCCCATTGTGAGGACACAAGAAGAAAGGAAAATTGGGTTTTTACCTTGTGAATTTTCCGTCTACAGGAGATCCTCCTGGATGACCAGTTGTTACTATGGGGTTAGATCCCCACCACTACCAGTAGGAGGCAGCCTTCCTAAGTTTTTCCTGGAGCATGCTCAAATGGGATCTAGCCCCCATTCTCCAGAAATTACCGAGTCCTGACTCCTGACTAACACTAACCTAAGACTTCAAAACTCGATCAATCTAACCAGAAAAAAATGCTGAAACTACGTAACCATCATGAAAAAAACAAGTCATGGCATGATAAAGAACGCAACCATCTGAGTAAGTTCCAGGAAAAATTTAGGAAGTCTGCCTCCTACTGGTAGTGGTAGGGATCAAACCCCATAGTAACAAGTGGCTGTCCAGGAGGATCCCCTGTAGAAGGAAAATTCACAAGGTAAGAACCCAATTTTCCTTGTGTCCTGACTATGATTCTCTGTTTTCCTGCTTCTCCTTTAGGAGGATCCCTCAGGAGAAAGACATTTAGGAATTACTTTATGATGAAACAATGTACAATGGGAAGGGAGGCTCCATCGTGTCTTATCTGTTTAGTTCTGCTTCACACAGTTATTGTTAGCATGAACAGTTACTCCTGATGGGACAGAGGAGCAAGATATGAGCTCCTTGTTTTACAGGAGAACTATCATCATGAGTTTTGAAACATTTGTCGCATTTATGTATATCTAAAAATGGATGTATGGATTACAGGGTGTTTGATATCAATGTGAACTGTATATAGTGTCACACATCACAGTGTAAAAATATTAATTATGGTAACTGTGATAGAGGTTATGATAAAAAGTTATGAGAGTGTACCAGAAGAATGCTTAATGTGTGAGTGTGAATGTGAAGAAGGATTAATGTGAAGGTTCATTGTGCGAATGACACAACCAGACAAAAAGCACATCCTAGTAGTCATCTGACCAAGAACAATGGAACACCACACATATTTATTAGCCTCTATGTGACAGAGAAAGCATCATCAAGAAAAGCAGGCTTTGGGGAGAACACCTCATGTCTATTCAATTACCATGTCTATTCAATTACTTTGTAAAGTGCCAGGTACATTGCTGGTGCTATATAAATGCTTGCTAATTAATAATAATAATAATAATAATAATAATAATAATAATAATAATGGAAATTCAAGTGGAATTTTCCATAGGATAAAACAAAGATGGAAGCCCTTCAAGAGGACAGAGAGGGACATCTTTGCTTGGGACCATGTGAAAAAAAGTGAACATCCATGGAGGACTAAGGCCCTTTTCAAACGGGCTGCAGTTGGGTGTGTGTGTGTGTGTGTGTGTGTGTGTGTGTGCACTGCAGCAGGTGTGCGGTGTGTGGGCAGCCATTACATGAATGCACACCCATCTTCACCAACCTCCACCCATCTCCATACATGGAGCCATGGCTGTTTTGGCTGATGGCTCCATGCCTGGACAATGGGTGGAGGTGAGTAGAGATGGGTGGAGCGCACACACATCCCCACCCACCTGCTGCAGTGGTCACAAGGGCGCCCCCCACCCATTCCCAAACGTGGGTATGGGAGGGGGAGGGCGCATCTCATGTGAAATGGCCCTAAATCTATGCTTGGCTAGACCCAAAATAAAATATGGGCTCAGAACTCTAATGGATTTTAAGGTAATGGGATAGTTAGGCTGAAAGCCTGAAACTGACTGGGTACTAGAATTCTGCCTAAACACCAAGATGGGCCTAACCCACTTATATTCTGTAGGACTGAAATAGCCTTCAAGATTTCAGGTAATAGAGAAATGAACCTTTATGAACTAGCACAGTTTGGTTAGAGTGGGTTGGTGGGCACAATAAGTGAGGGAACTGAGTTGCAGCTGATGTGGAGGTGAGCTGAGATGTCATTTCAATAAAGTGATTTCCAAGGATCTTTGTTGCAAGTCCATACCTTGCTTTCAACACCTGGATAAATACACTGATTGTGTGAGAAAACTAGGAGTACAAGTGACCAAGATCTTGCTCATGCAAGGGAAGTGTGTGAATGGGCTCTAAGGAACACCAGTATGACTGTGGGTGAACTCACACGTAACTCTGCTAAAATCAGATGTCCGTGGGGTCCTAGTAGCTATATAATCAACCTCAGATGATCCCGATTGCTGTTGCATGCGAGTGAGCGTTCCGATTTCCAGTCCTGCTTTAAACTCCGATCTGACAAATAGATCAGATCTAAACATCAGATCATAGTTTAAAGTGGGTCTGGAAAGTGTCTCACTCACACAGATCAATGATCAGAGGATATTCAGGGCTGATTATACAGCTTCAGGGGCCCCCACCACAGACCTCAGAGTTTAGAAGAGTTGCATGTGACTTCACCCTGTGACAGAGCTCCTGAGTACTATCAGCCCAAAGTGAGAGTAGAATTTATGAAACAGGAAAAGGGGGAGAAAGTGGGGATGATAAGATATAATTTCATGTATAAGAAAAAGTAGTTTAATTTAAACATCTCCCTTCCCCTTTCTTTGCTTTTTGCAGCACTGCTGTCTCAGTCAATTTGCATTTAATCACTTGCAGTTCAGCACTGAGGACAGGCTGTTAGTTTCGCTGGTCTAAATTCCTCCTAGGTTCACTGAAGTCAATGGAGTTATGCTCACATAAAAGTATAAAAGAGGGAACAGTTGGGCCGCTGGTGTTCATTAACTGAGCATGTGGTTTGAGGGGGTTCTGCTACCTTTGAGATTTTAGGTAACCATTATATATAGCAAACCCCTTAACCACATAACTAAAGGTTGCTACACAGAGGCAGTGAATATGAAGTGGCATAACTTACTTTTTCACCAGGACCTCCAATAGGACCTTGTGGACCAGGCAGCCCCTATTAAAAAGAACCAAGTATGCGAGAAATCAGGAATACAATATACACATATTTTTCCTATATAGATACCTCAATAATCTGTTTAAACACATTTACAAATATCAGTGAAGCCCCCCTCCCCACCCGCTTTTTTTTTTTTAACCACTTAGATGAGGAGCCTTGTGTAATCCTTTACACAGGCTACTGCTCTGGCATGGAGTCTGTAACACGATCCTATTCAGAACCCTCCTCCAGGTGTGGTTGTTGCTGCTGGCATTCCAGGAACACTGAATAAGTCATTTTTCTCTCAAAAGAAAAAACCCTCTGCAAGCGTGCTTTCAAATCCTGCTCTCACTGCTGTAGGCACATTGTCAGCATTATTTCTAAAATCCCACAAGCCTTATCAGTACTGAGAGTGAGAAGCCACTCTTCTGCTAATCTGTATTCCTTAAACATTTTCTTTAAGGCATATGCTAGAGTGTGTTGGTTATTCTATACTTACTTGTGGTCCTGGGATTCCTTGTTGTCCAGGAGGTCCTGGTTCCCCTTGAGGACCCTGCCATGAAAAATATACAGACATTAGCACCAGGCTTCTATGTTGGGAATCTCCACTGTTGATATAGGGTGGACACATCTGTTTTCCCTCTTGAAAGTCCAACACATTTAATCTAAATTTTTCTTCAGTGTGATTTTCAGCTTAATTAATAGCACTTACACTTGACTACCATGGGGTCTATTTTGCCTTCAGTCACACCCTGAGCAATGAATTAAAATGATTTCATGAGGTAAAACAAGAGCACTCTTGGACTTGTGGCATGTAGCTACTGGGGCTGATCCCATGCCCTACATGCATGCTGCCATGCAGTTTATGCGCAAACTGCCATGCCCTTTGCATGTATGCCATAGGCCCCATGCCAGGGGTGCGCGTACTCCACGTGTGTTCCATGTAGCAGTTCATGAGGTATGGGATCAGCCCCACTGTATATAGTGGAACATCAAAATATGATTAAGCATTTACTGAAACATTTCTTTAAAAAATTCTTTTCCAAATTATCTACCTACCATGTTTCCTTTTGGACCTTGTGGGCCATCAACGCCTGAAACACCCTACAACAAAGAACAAAACAGAAGCAGAGCTTTTAAGAATTATCTTTGCTGGGAACTGAAAATATTAAATCTTAATTTGTTTTAAAGTACATACAGGTTGTCCTGGGGGGCCAGGGGTTCCTCTTGGGCCAAGTAACCCTCGTTGACCCTAAAGAGAAGAAGAAATTCATATTAAATATCTGGTTGCAGTTCTGCTGAACAATGTGGGCAGGGAGAAGGTGTGATGGGGAAATGTGTGTGAGGGGTATATGAAGCATTTGCTCTAAAGTAAGTCTTCCTGTGTTCTACCCTGTTTCAAAAGATGAACATGCAGCCCAGCCATTTGGGCATATTTATTTCCAGCCTACCTCCCTGGACAATACATTTCTGGGGATGTCTGGCTTGGGTGTGCTCTCCAGCTTTTTGTGGATCTGGGGGAGAGGGGATCTGTTTGGGTTGGTGTTGTCTACCTGGTCTTTCAAAGTTATCCAGTGTCTGACTTGTCAAATATAGAGTGTGCCCAACTAGTGTTCGGGGACTGGGATAGATTGGGGATTCTGCTGGTGTATTGACCATCCTGCTGCACAGCTGACTCCCTGACTGCTTTAGCTGAGCTGGTCTCAGAGGTGGTGATCTTCCAGACTTATTGTTCTGAGTGATTTCAACATACATGGTGAGGGCAGTCTTTCAGGAATGGAACAGGAGTTCATAGCCACCATGACAGTTATGGGCCTATCCTAGATAATATATGGCCCAACATACGAGGCTGGACACATGTTGGATCGTATGTTCTGCACTGACCTGGAAACAGGGGTTTCGGTTCTTGGGGGTGTTGTTATGGCACTATTGTCATAGTCGGACCATTAACTTCTGAAGGCCCAGATCCCTGCCCTCCTTTGCCCCCGTCGGGGTGGTGGACTGGTTAGGATGGTTTGTCCCCAGAGACTAATGGATCCAATCGGGTTCCAGAACTCTCTGGGGGATTTACCTGCTGACCTCGACAGCCTCCCTATCTATGCCCTGGTTAATTTATGGTATGACATTCTGACCGGGGCTACTGACACAGTGGCACCCAAGTGTCTGCTCCCTCTGAGGTAGCAGCACAGGTCTCCTTTGGTATATGGAGGACCTGAGGCTGCTAAAGTGAGAGAGTAGGCGGTTAGAGCACACATGGCGCTCAACTCATGCCAAAGTCGACCAACTGCAGCAGAGGTGGTTTTTGAAGGACTATGCTGTGGCTGTGGTGGTGGCATTGGCAAAGAAAGCTTTCTTTGCTGCTGCCATAATGTCTGCAAAGTGCCACCCAGCAGAGCTTTTCTGGGTGGTGAATAGCTTATTCAGTCCTGGCTGTCTCCCCCTGGAGTTAGAATCATTGGCTGCCCACTGTGATGAGTTTGCCACCTACAGTGCAGACAAAGGGTATTTTCAGACGTTACGAGATCACAATTAACCACAGTGAATCTGCACATGGTGAAAGTGATACTGTAACGTCTGATGGGGGGAACGGAAGTTCCCCCCCCAGATGTTGATCACAGTCAATCGTGGCGGGGAATCACATTCACCACGCGATCGGCACCGGCCCCGCAGGTTCAGCTGATCATGTGGTGAATGTGATTCCCCGCTGTGATGAACCGAGCCATCTCATCTGGATGGCAGCCACGGCCTGGAATCCCCACCGGGATTCTGGGCCGTGGTCAATTCGGTCCCCAGAGGGCGGGCGGCGGGGGAGCATGGGGGGGCAGGGGCGTGCATCCTCATGTTGCGCCGCGCAGCCCCACCCCCTTCCTCGCTGGGATTCCCTGGCATGCCCATTGGCCATGCCGGAGTGAACCCGGCAGGGGATCAACTGGTAGTTTCCGTGCTGGGGCCAATAAGCCCTGTCACGTCTGAAAATACCCAAAGACACTTGTATTCGGCTAGTTTGAGTACAGAGTCAGATTTTGGGGTTGAGGAGGTCTGGTCCTGTCCAGTTTACCTGCATCAGCTTCAATTAATCTTCCCCACCGATGTGGAGGAAGTGCTTAGAGGGGTACAGGCGTCTCGTTGTGAATTAGATTTGTGACCATCCTGACTGGTGAAAGCCAGCTGGGAGACACTGAGGCATTGTTGGCTGGGTTTGTCAATGCCTCCCTTCAGGAGGATAGAGTGCCGTATTACTGTTATATGTAAGCAGTTTATACTGATGTGCTAAGGAGAAATAATTTCTTCTTTGACTACTATAGATTGCAGCTCGAGCCTAAAAATTAGTAATTTTGGAGTTTCTTTTTCTTTGTTGTAATAAATTGAAATTCTTCCAAAGAAGGCCAATGGTATTATTTTTTAGTGCATGACAACAACTTAAGAACATAAATCCTGTTTTTGGAAACGAACATAGATGCTTAGTAGTGTAAGTCTCCAGTCTTGAAACCACTTATTCCAGACTAATCTGGAGTAAGTGATTTCAGGGTTGTGGCCTAAGTAACGTTGACTTTCAATGACACAGAGACCATTAAGTGCATAGGCTGTTTGAGGTAGATTTTCAAAGACAAAAATGGTTCCAAAGCACTATGGCAAAAAATGAATATGCAATGTTGTATTCACAAACATAGGCCCCAATCCAAGGTCATGTGTGCATGCACATGGTGCTACATGGGTAGTCCCCTCCCTCCTCACCTCACCACCACTTGTTTACCTTGCCACAGCCTTGCGTTTGCCTGGATGAAAACAAATAAGATAGTAGCCCATGGCAGTCTGTGAGGTACCTGCTCATCACTCATTGTTCTGGAAGGTTGGCAATGTGGTCTGGCCTAAGGCTTGCCCAGCCAGGCTAATGTGTGCCCTTCCATGTGTAAGGCCCCACCCAGCCTGGCCATGAGATGAGGTCCAGGTATCGCGCTTGGAGGAGCGCACTCACCCTTGTCTGCCAAACAACTGATGGGGGGTGGAGGGGCTGGAGAAGCACGCTCACCCAAGTTGCTAGACATATGTGGGGGGGGGGGCATAGAAGCATGCTCACCCAGACAACCAAACAGCTGATGAGGTTGCCCAGAAAAGCGCACTCACCCGGCCCAGGTGAATGTGCCAAGAGCTGATATGGGGTGGCCTGGAGAAGTGTGATTAGTCAACTCAGGTGCGTGAGCCAAACAACTGGTTGGGGAGGAGGCAGAGGAGTGCGCTTACCTGGCCAAGGTGTGCGTAACAAACTGCTGATCAGGGGGAACCGGATGAGCACACTCACCCGACCTAGGTGAACATGCCAAACAGCTGATCAGGAGGGCTGGAGGAGCGCACTCACTGGCCTGCCAACAGCTAATCAGGGGGCCAGGAGAAGCGCACTCACCGGGCCTGCCAAACAGCCGATCAGGGGGTCAGGAGGCAAATGCTCACTCAGCCTGGGTGTGCACCCCAAACAGCTGATGGGGGAGCTGGAGGAGTGTGCTGCTCCAGGATCCCCTGAACAGCTGTTTGGGGCACACACCTGGGCTGGGCGAGTGTGTTAGTCTGACTCCCCACCCCCCAATCAGCTGTTTGGTGGCTGCTTCTCCTGGGGGCCTGATCCTGTTGGGCAACAGGGGTCTGGGAGTCTTATGTCATGTGGACGGCTCTTTGACTGATCCGTGGTGTGGAGAGACTTGTGACAGCAGCCCTCTCACCCCCCAGATTCCAGGAGGGGTGGCACTCATTTGAACTCCCCTTGCTGCTGACCTGAGGAGTGGCAGCTGCAATCAGCCTAGGGATCCAGTTGGCTCCTATCTCATTTGTTTTCACCCCGTGATGGAATGGTGAAGCACAAACCTTGGATTGGGACCATAGTTCATATATTTGGTTGCATGATTGAATATCTGAATTATGTTCCGTATGTATGTGAAATTTGCATATTTGTATCATATTTGTATCATTCATTAATTTTGCTTCAGTTAGTCTGGCATTTAGTTTATTCCATATTTTGGAAGCACTAAGTAGTACTAAGTAGAACTAAATAGTTTTACTAAAGTTAACAAAATAACAAATAAATTAAGTATAAAAACTAACCAAACTAACCAAAGTGAAATCAATAAAAAGAATAGTAGGTTTTGTAAACAAAGCACCAGCATAAATGAGATCAGATTTATGGCCAATCACTAATTTATGTGTGTTGCAATGAATTGATCACTGACATAATTCCGTTTACGATAGTGGAATTACACCAGGGATAAATTTGAGCCATTCTGCATCTTTCAGAGCTGAGTCTGAATTAACAGAAATCATGAAAGTATGAGAGTGACCTTCCTCTACAGGAGAAATTGACAGGAAAAGTCAGCACACATGCAAAACCAAACAGTAAGGAATCTTTGCTTACAGCTTCACCTGGAAGGCCTCTTGGTCCAACCTCTCCATCTTCTCCCTGTCATTGTTGAGAGAAAGATAAATTTTAGTGTGAAAAACAAACACTTCCAAAGCATTCGCTCTGGGTGTTTTTAGACAGACCGGCTACCCTGGTGCTGGCCATGCCAGCCTGCTTCACCTCTGACCATTGCATCTAAAGGTGCCCCCCAAATGTGCAGGTAACCCACTGTTGGTGCTCTGGAACATTCCAGAGTGCCTGCAGCAGAGCAGACCAACCAAACCCAGGGCACCCACCCACAGCGGAGCAGCTGTCCATCTGATGCAAATGACCACACTGCTGCTCCGCTTCTAGCCAGCTGTTTCCCTGAGGCAACATTATAGAGTTGCGGGTGCCAGCCTACAGCATCAGGTGATCACCCGCAACTCTATTGGGTGGGGGGAGAGGGAGGCTGTGTGAGTAGACCACAGACCGGGGAACCCACTGGGTCCATCTGAACCCAGCCCACATGGGACTGGGAGCAGGCGGAACTCCAGGGGTGACCAGCCCTGTGTTTGTCTGAAAACACCCACTTTGTAAAAAAGATTCACTTTAGATTTTACTCTAGAGATCACAAATATGAAGTTACTAATGATGACGTACTCTCATTCCATCTTCACCTGGAGAACCAGGAGGTCCTAGTGGCCCGCGATCTCCCTGTAAATTAATAGAAGTTGTGTTAAAATCATGTTTATATGACTGATACTGTGCATACATATTTTGACATATCAACATGCCACTGAAGAATTGCTTGGATTTTAGTGCATGTAGAAATGCGTTATTCTGTTTTTCTCCCATAAGAACAAGTGAAAACACCCATAAGTGTAAGAGCTACATCTTGGGACCTGGTCATGAACAAGTGTTTTCACTGAAGAAAAATAGAATAGCAACAATAGAGATTCTGTGATTCCCCTCACAGAAGTCTCTCCCCGAAGCACTCTCAGTCATTTTGCTTTTCTGTGCCTGCCAGGTGCTGACCACAGCACGGCAACAAAGCATGGTAGAATCACCCAAGTGACTTGACCCTTTTTTGTCCAGGAGTACTTAGAGGCAGCTCAGATGGCTTTGTTTGGGTCACTTTTGTCAAAGGGAAAGTAGGCACATAGAACAATGCCTGATGGCTAACTACTCTGATGGCTCAGAGTGATAAACTGAAGAGAAGATAGCATGGTTCTAAGAGAAAAGTCCCTTTATCGCCATAAAATTGGGCTATCTCCATGGGCTTGCACTTCAAGAATACATAAAACACCAGCTGAAGGAGAATGCAGCAACCTATGTATTAAATGGAGGTTCATAAGAGAACAAACATTTAACTTGTGTGGTAATGGTAAGGTGTCCAATTAATGTCTGGGTTGAATTTAAGATATAGTTTTAAACAAAATTAATAAATTTATTTCAGATTTTTTTTTTTTTATATATTCCATTGCCATCAATCATGATGCATTGGTTTCAGTCCAAAATTTCAGCTGATTAAAACCAAAACCAAAATGTATCAATCTTACCCACCCACTCCAAAAAATCAGAGTTCGAAAATAAGCAAAAATGAAAAGTAAAAACAAAATGTTAGTATTTTAAAAGTTTTGAGGCAAAAATATTAGTTACATTAAAAAAAAATCTCTCAGGAAAAATGACAAAAACAGTCAACTATGTGATAAAATTTTAAATTGGGTAATTCTTGATTGCCTTCCCCTTTGAGATACCATAGATTGTTGAGAACATTGTAGGAGTCTTTGTTACCAATATCCAGATTTAATCATGAAAAGGATTGATGTAGAGCATCTTTAGAGAGACGCCTCAACTTTCACATTTTCTTTTCCCATTGTTCTACTAAAGCCTGAATATATTATGAATTATTATTATTAATTAGTATTAATAATTAATAATTATTAATTATTATTATTCATTATTATTATTATTATTATTATTATTTATTTTGTTACATTTATTAGCCACCCCCTCATGCCTATAGCATCTCGGGGCGGCTTACAACATAAAAGCAACAATTTAAAACAACAACTTAACACAAAAATTTAAAACATCTAAAATAAAATCTACCTAAAAAACCCTTCCCACATTTTTTAACCCCCACCCCTTCACTCCTCCGAAGGCCTGGGAGAACAGCCAGGTCTTGCAAGCCCGGCGGAAGGCCAACAGACTTGGGGCCAGATGGGCTTCCTCCAGGAGGGAGTTCCATAAATGCGGCCCGGCCACCAACAACGGCCTCTCCATTGTGGCCCTCCGCTTTACGCAGGGGACCTCCAAGAAGGCGCCCCCGGCAGACCGAAGGGGTCACCCTGGGGCATGGAGGGTGAAGCGGTCCCTGAGATATCCAGGTCCAAGACCATGTAGGGCTTTATAGGTCAAGACTAACACCTTGAATCTGGCTCTGTACGTTATAGGCAGCCAGTGCAGCACGCAGAGCACAAGAGTGATATGCTCCTGACGACTTGCCCCTGTCAGGAGACAAGCCGCCACATTCTGCACTAACTGCAACCTCTGAGCCAGCATCAAGGGAAGTCAAACGTCCAGTGCGTTCCAGTAGTCCAGCCTTGAGGTGATGAAGGCATGAATGAGGGTGGCCAGGTCGGGTCTGGAGATATATGGACACAGCCTCCACACCAGATACAGCTGGTGGAAGACAGCCTTCGCAACCATCTCCACCTGCTGATCTAGGCGGAGATCTAAGTCCATTAGTCATCCCAGACTCCAAACCTGCTGGGCTACGAGGGGAGCCGACACCTCCCTCACCCTACCCATTGCCATCACCTCCGTCTTATCAGGATTGAGCTTCAGTCTGCTCTGCCATAACCATCCACTATGGCCTCCAAACATTGGGACAGTACTGAGACGACAGGACCTGGGTCAGTTGAAAAAGAGAGGTAGAATTGGGTGTCATCAGCATATTGGTGGCAACGCACACCAAACCCTTTCACGATCTCCCCCAAGGGCTGCATATAAACATTAAATAATAATGGAGATAGAATTGAACCTTGCGGAACGCCACAATCCAGGGCTCGGAGGCTGGAAGACTCAGCCCCCAGGACAACCCACTGGCTTCTCCCCAAGAGGAACGATCGGAACCATCCAAGGACAGGCCCTTCCAGGCCCCCCAGGGCTCACAATTGTGTCAACAGCAGCCCATGGTCCACTGTATCAAAAGCGGCCGAGAGATCTAGCAGGACCAGAAATGTTGAACGTCCTGCATCCATCTCCTGGCGGAGATCATCCACCAAGGCCACCAACACCGTCTCTGTACCGTAGCCAGGGGGAACCCCAATTGAAATGGGTCAAGGAAACCGACGCTGTCCAGATGAGCCTGGAGCTGCAGTGTCACCACCCATTCAATAACCTTCCCTAAAAAGGGAAGGTTATAGACAGGTCGGTAGCTGGTGAGTGCGTCCACATCCAAGGATGACTTCTTCAGCAGGAGGTGCACCACGGCCTCCTTGAGACTGGGGGGCATCCTCCCCTGATGAAGGGACACGTTGATTACCCCCATCAGCACCGTCCCCAACGTCTCCCTGGAGGCCTTCACCAAGCAGGATGGGCAAGAATCTAATTCACAACTGGTGGCTCGGACAGACCCCAGGATATCCACAGCATCGGCCGGCGCCACTTCCCGAAACTGAGCCCAGAAAGATGGACCAGATGGGGCCTCCATAACCTCACACTCCATCTCTACAGCTTCTAATCCAGTGTCGAAGTTGCTCTGGATCTGAGCAATCTTGTCTGCAAACCTTTAAACCACACTGCAAGGTCTAGTTGTTTCTCCATGGGATTTTCTCATTTGGAAAAAAAGAGGCTTCTGGCCAGACCTAGCCTTACCACAGGACGACCTGAGGTGACTGCCATGGGTCCTGCTATTTTGTCTATATCTGAGGTTCCTGCAGTTGCTCCTGTTTTCAAGCAAACAGAACAGGGAACCGAACAGAGTAGACCTAGACTCCTCCCAGTAGGAGTCTAGGATTTGGGGGAGAGGCCAAGGGCTGACCTTAGAACGTTTGGAGCCCAGGGCAAAAATAAAATGTGCCAAAGTGGAGTCTCTGGGTCTGTTTTGTCACTCAAGTCCCACCAACTGGGGAGTATGAGAGGGCTGTGAGCTCTAGGAACAAGTCAGTCTGGGGCTGGGAGCTGAACAGATCAGATTTGGGTTCTGGAAGGCTCCCCATCTACACTGGCCAAGCTGCTGAAGCTAGGAACAGCAAGCTAGGGTGGCCAAGGACTGAGGCAGATTAGGTTAAGTCAGGAAACCAGAATAGCTGAGGGGTTGATGAGACCAGAAGTGGAACCTGAATGGCACAGCCCTGGGCCCAGGCAGAGAGACTGTGAGCTCACTGAACATTGGGGGTATCTGTTGTGAGAAGCAGGGAGGACACGTTGTTATGGAACTGGGAGCATGTCTGAAAGCGTAAAATTAAAACTTTTAAATGAATGCAGATCCCACATCCTGATTGGGTGTCATCACGGCCTAGCTCTTCTGGAAACGTACCCCTTGGAGCTACAAGGGTGTTACAGGGTGTCATAGCCTCAACCCCTTTAACAATTGGAAGTCTCGCTTTAACAATTGGAACTATCGTATTTACAAACAAAAACAAAGAAGTGACACCCAGGCTTACACACACACACACACACACACACACACACACACACACACACACACAGAGGCCTCTGGCAAGGGGAATTCAGGGATTGGTGATTTACTGAAAGTGAGGGGAACTGCAAGGAGGGCCCTGCAGAAAGCAGCCACCATGGAGGCCTGGAGTCTTGAACAGGGAAAGGGTCCCATAGAAATAGCCTATCCCTGAGCACTGGACCTGAAACTACCAGGACTGGACTTCCTGTGGGGCGGGTGGGCCCCCTTTGACCTTGTGGCCCAAGCAATGGCCCCTACTGGCCCTGCTTAAGGCCAGCTCTTTGTCCAGTCCATTATTATGTAGTTCTATGGCTCCTGAACTGGTGCTTTATGACCCAGGATAAATGGTCGGCAGCTGGTCTGAGAAATTGGTTGCTCCAACTGCACAACAGGCTTCAGTTTTCTCAGCACCAACAGGGCTTAATTTGGGGGGGGGGAGGAGAGGGACTTGCCAGGGCTCAGCCACGGCAATTACATTTAATGGGGGGATTGAACCCTGGGAAACATTCCCACTAGCAGTCTGCACTCAGCAATATGAAAGGCCAGGGAGAGACTGATATTTGCCAGTTCAGAGTTAGAAATGAAAGCCAGAAGGGCCCTGCATAGTTTATTTGGCTTTCTAGGGATGGGAGAACAGATTGCAGTTCGGGTTCGGCCGTTCAGTTCGGCCGTTCAGTTCGGCCGTTCGGTTCAGCTTGTCCGTTCGGTTCCGCAGTTCGGTTAGTTCGCTGGGTTCGGGTTCTGCCGTTCTGTTCTGCCGTTCTGTTCAGCTGTTTGGGAAATGTTATGGGTGGGTTTTTTTGTTTTTTTATATGGTTTTTTGTTTTTTTTATTGGGTTTTATATGGTTTTCTTTTGTTTTTAATTTGGTTTTTTTGTTTTTATATGGGGTTTTTATTTATTTACTTTATTTAATATTATATCTATCTATCTACACTAAATCTAACTGCTATTAACTATTCTAAATGCTATGAACTAAATGGATTATCTAATAAGTACACAGGCC
>QEPC01006354.1:431797-446945 GCA_003113815.1 Sphenodon punctatus
TTTTTAAGCGTGCCATGGCACACACAGAGTGTGTGTGTGTTTGTGTGTGTGTATACACGAGTACACACCAGCGCACACCCATCTCCACCCATCACCCACACACAGAAGCACTGGACAAAATGGAGATGCCTCCATGTGTGGGTGATGGGTGACAGTGGGGGGAGATAGGTGTGCGCTGGTGTGTACTCGGCAGAACCTCCCACCCACCCAGCACACACAGACCATGGCGCACACTGACACCACCTGCACCACAGGCCATGTAAAAAGGGCCAAACTCCAGTTCCAAATGGCTTCAGTACTGTGCTGCTCATGAATGCTCGCAAACTGGACACTTCCCAAGTTACTGCTGCTAAGCTAACAGTCTTACTCTTGCAAAATACGTAGCAGAATTTTTAATGACCACAAGTAGTCATTGCCATCATTATCATATCATGGTCACTGTTATATTAACATTAGATTGAATCTGATATATTTCAGAAGCACCACTGTTTGACACTGATATAGTAATAACTAAGAAGGAAAAGCAATATCTTCTGAGTCACCAACACCCCTTCTTGACACATCTAGGTTTTTCTTGGAAATTTCTCCTTTAATTACTGGTCAAGGTCAACCCTGCTCATTTTATGAGATTTGATAAGATCACAGCTCAGGGTCATATGCCTGTGACATTGACACTAATGGCACTTATGAGCACATACAGTACAGAGTGGAGAAAAGGCCCTGCAGTGCCAATTTTAAAACTGGTTTTCAAGAAATGACGCTCAACATATGATAATTGGTCCTTTTTAGATAAAGGCAGCTTGCTACTTTCACATTTCAAAATGAATAATTTAACTATCTATTCCATTGCCCTTAGTATTGCACAGGGAATTTTGCTCATCCACATCTGCATGTTAAATGCACATCATTGAATGTGCTCTCTGAGAACACTTGTATGTGAGTATATTGTCTTGTATAATAACAAAGAATGAAACATTTAAAAATGATGGTATTGTTTTACCTGAGGACCAGGGTCACCACTATCACCTTTGATACCCGATGAGCCAGGCCCACCCTATATATATAAAAAAAGCAAAACACACTTTTAGGTTAAGTCAACAGCTGCCACACCTTCAAGTTAATAAACCATTAGCTATTTCTTTAACTTAAGTACATGGAGGTTTCATTACTTATTATGAAACTGTGCCAACGAGAAGTGAGCCTTTCCAGGATTAGTTGTTGGGCTAGCCATCACCGAGTTCCTAGTTCAGATGCAGTTGAACAAGTGTAGCTCAGTTAAGCCAATCAAGGGCTATATAGAGAAAAGAAAGTTCTAAGAAGGAGGCTGGGAGAGAAATGGTGGAGCCCATAGGGTCAGAAGCCCAAGAAAGCTGGAAAGTGTCAGAATTGCTTCCAAGAAGAATTAAGGTCCCTCCCCATGAAGTAGAGTGAAGGAATCCTGGGAAGAGATAATGGCCCTTTTCACACAGACACTCTAACATCAATAAAATGGGTGTTACATTTTATTATTCATGTTGCAGGGCACCCATAGAGCACACCTACAGCCCTGAAACATGTATAATAAAATGTAACACCCATTTTATTGATGTTAAAGTGTCTGTGTGAAAAGGGCCTGTGTGTGTATGTGTCCACATGAATGATGTGGGCCTGATCCCCACGTGGTCTCGTTGTGGGCAATCGTCGCCACCAGACAGCGGAGCGAGTACGGCGAGCCAGCCACATGGTTGTGGGGAACCTGGGAGGGCTGGCCCTGTCAGAGCTACTGCCACAGTGGGCGGTGGCACCGGCCAAAAAAACACATACCTGTCCCTGCCTCATCTCCTTTCCCCAGCCAGACCAAACCCTGCCCCCAGCCGTGACAAGTCCATTGCTCATGGCCCCACCACAAAACTCACTGCATGGCAGGCAGAAGGGGCTCAGCCACACAAGTTTCTCAACCCTGGGCAGTCTTACCCCATTTGGGATAAGGCTGCTATGTGACATGTGCAGAGTAGATCTGCAACTGCGTCACGTAGCAGGCAGTTGTCGAACATCTGGTGGCTGCTGCCCACACAATGAACTGCATCATGCAGCTTGGCTACCCAGGGAGGGGTAAGGCTGCCCGAGGCGTGGTAGCCTCCCCTCCCTGTCTTGTCTGGAGAACCCTTGTGTGTGTGTGTAGGGGACTGCATCTCTGGCATCCATACTGAACTTGTAAATATGAAGAAGCATTGTAAATTAAGAAGCACTGCTGTGAAGGGAACCTGGTATCTGGAGACATTGAATTGCAATTGAGCATGGACTCACTCACTCAAGGGCTGCCCCATTACAGAAACCATCCTATACACCTGCACTACTGGAAAAATAGTGTGGTAAAGATCTTGAAAATTCATATAGTATTTTAATATATCCTGGTTAAGGAAAAGCAGGAGTCATTTAAAGTATGGGTCTGCTTCTTGCACCAAAGAAAACCTAGAGAGACATGCCTTGTTGAAACTGTAGGAATCCAACTTAATGTAAATAAATCCTTTTGACTCTGAATCTCCAAAAGAAAAGCCATATCTCTGAGAACACTTTGCTGCAATCCCACCAGGCAGCAATTGCACTAGGCAGCAATTAAACCAAAGCTGCATTCCCTGGACCAAGGAAGAGACGAGGGCCTCATTGCTCATAGGTGGTCAGGAGTGTTCTGGGGAACAGCAGCACTGGAGGCCAATGGTAGGTGCAGGAAGTGGTTGGGAAGGCACAATGGCTGGGCTGCAGATTGGAGGGGGGCTGCAAAATGGCAGGTGTGGAGGGAAGGACAAGGGCAGTAATTGTGGTGCTTGATTTCTGTATGTTCATCACTCCTCTGCTGTGATCATGGAAGGAGAACCATGTGCTGCTCTGATCCCACCGCAGCAACCTCTCCAGCAGCAACCTGGAGTTGGAGTGGAGACAGAACCTCCAGCCACAAGGGTCCAACGGAACCAGGACGTGTGTGTCCACCCCACCTGTTATCTGCAAACTCCTAATTTACTGTAACCAAGCCAAGAACGTATACCTGAGTTCTCTCATCCTCATGAATGTTGCATCCTTTGTCTCTCCCTCTGTTCCCCCTTCCCTTTCTCCCCTCCTCCAGTCTTCTTTAGAATGTAAGCTCTCAGGAATGGACCGTATCTATTTTATTCTCTGTAAAGCACCAGGTACATCTCTGGCGCTATATAAAAGCTAATAATAATAATAATAATAATAATAATAATGGGAAGATGAAGGAAGAGATAAAAGAAAAACATTTTTAAAAAGAAAGGTGGCACTTTGTAGTAAAGTTAACATAAAGTTTTAAAAAATGTAAATTTTCATTGTTTAATAAAGCTGTTATATCCATGGCTTCTGTGCTTATTTTGGGAAATGTGGGAAGTTTGAGTGAGTGGGGGCAGTATGCCTGGTTGCATGACATTTTGGGGGGTTGGAAGGGCTGTCTCTTATACACATCTAGATGTGTATAAGAGACAGGTCCTCTGGTGGTGCACTTGCATACGAGGGTGGAGGAGCACATAGGGGGGACCATGGAGAATGGTGGTATGGCACAGTGAAAAGCGGCTTTGGGCAGGGTGAGAAAGGAGGGGAAAGCAGGGGAGAAGGAAAAGGAGGTCATGGAGAATGGTGGCATGGCATAGTGATAAGCCACTTTGGGGACTGGGGGTTAGAAGCATTTGCACCACGCAGCACCTCTGTGCTTCCTATTGCCATTCTCAGACCCGGCTCACTTGCAAATGTCAATAGGGAATGGAAAGAGGGAAAGGAAATGATTGGAAATAGTAGGGAGGAGCTGGATGGGCCATATGAAAACACAATGACACACTGGAAATGTTTCTGACGGGTTTATTGAACTTTTTTTCTATTAAACATTTTGATTTAATTAAACATTTTTAAAAAACATTTAAACAATTAACATTTTTTCTATTAAACATTTTTAGAAGAGTTTATTAAACTTTTTAAGGGTCATTAAAGAGTTGAATGTTTTAAGCTGTCCAAGTGTCTTAAACTGACAAACTCTCACTGCTGGTGGGTGATGGCATTCCAGAAGATGTGCCAGCACAAGGCCTCCCTCCCTGGTCTCTCCAGCTATGCACTGCTGTTCTCAGTTGTGCTGGTCCCAGAACAGGACAACTGGCTCAGTGGAGCTAACTTGGGAGGGAGGGGGAGGACTTGTCCAAGGTGGTCCAACTCATCTCACAGATATTGTGGAGAACACAAGTGGCAGTGGTTAACAGGGGAGCAGTATCCTGCTGGAAATCAGTCCTTACAGCAATTAATCTCCAAGCTTCTTTAAAAAGCCAAAGTCCTCTCCAGAACAGGGTGGATTGAATTGACCTTCTGGTTAAAGTAATGTTGCTCCAGGATACAGGAATTGCTGTAGGATTTCATGAGCCAGGGCTTCTGTGGGTAGGCAGGGTCCCCCAGAACAAGAGGCTGCATGAGCACCCTCTCAATGCAGGTTTTCAGTGGTGATTCCAAGGCTGCTTTTAGATGAACAAGCTGTGCGCTCGCACGGGGTTTCAAAAACCCCACGAGGAGAGATTACACGTGACGCCGCCGGCAATCACGCACCTGATACGGCACCGTGCATTCTTTTCAAGTCGCAAATGACCTACCTCGATCAGGCTCCCGGTCAGTTCACGACTTGAAAAGAATGCATGGCGTGTATCTGACGCGCGATTGCCGGCGGCATCACGTGTAATCTCTCCTCATGGGGTTTTTGAAACCCCACGCAAGAGCACAGTGTGATCGTCTAAAAGTGGCCCAAGTCCCCAGTGTCCATGCAGATGAAGAAGAGAGACTGATGATAGATGTAGGCATCATGGTTCTTCCTAGACTACCCCACCAGATCATCCAAACCTGGGCACAGTGGTACACTATGACCTGGAGGACCATGGAGAAGAACCCCTTTTTGGTTCAAATTGTCATCCTTGCTGTGGAATGGGTAGATGATGGTGACTTGGCTCCCAATGATCACCCCTATGCAGTTGGGAAGCTCGCACACACGCCAAAAGCTTTCCATTACCTTCATGGAGTCAGCCAACTGTACTACTTGTCCAGCAACACCTCCACTATTGCCATACACACCTTGACAAGGATGGACCCCACCATGCAAAGTCCAAAACTGAATTACTGGTCAGAGTGGGTATTTTCAGACATTACGGGGCTGCTTGGCCCCGTACTGAAAACAACACTTTCATTCCCCGCCGGGGTCACCCCTTCACGCCATATCAGACGTGCCGGGGGGATCCCGGCGGGGAATGTGGGAGGGGCTGGGGCCGCGCGGCGCAACGTGCGGCCGCACGGCCTCGCCCCCTCCACGCACCCTGCCGCCCGCCCTCTGAGGAGACGGGCGGGCGGCGGGGCCAATGCGGCCGCCACGTCCGGCTGAATGCGCCACGGCCCAGGATCCCGTCGGTGATCCAGGGCCGTGGAGAGCGGCCAGACGTTACTTTTCATTGGTCCCTGCCCGGGGTCCGTTTGACCATGCTTCCCAGGACATTCCCCCGGCTAGCCCGGGAAGCGTGGTTCAAATTGACCCCATGTGGGTATTCACCGTGGCGAACATCTGGCGGCCGCCAAACAGACGTTCGAGACACGGTGACCACAGGTGGGTATTCACCGTGGTTCACCGTGATCTCGTAACGTCTGAAAATACCCAGTGGCCTGAGTCTGGAGTGGTGAGGATCTCTGCTATCTGGAGAACAAGGTGCCAAGGCATCCTGAAGTTGGACATCCACTCATCTTCCCAAGACAACAGCATCAAAGCACATTCTCCCACCAGTCTGTGCTTTTCTCATTCACACAGACAAAATTATCAGTGGGTACAGCCATACAGCATTGGTAAGTAAAGCCACATCTCCTGACAGGCAGTTCTTTGCAGGCATCATCTCCCACTGCAGGGCTTCAAACCTCCTCTGCATGGTCCATTGTCACCAGAGAAGGCAAGTCTATGGCGTCAAAGCAGGAGCCCGGCTACCTGCATGCTGTGGTGCATCCCAGTACCATGGTCATAGACTGAGTGAGTGCATGTCTTTGCCTAGAAACCACCTTGATCCAACAGTAGAAGACTGCTTGGAACTCTTGGATTGTGCAGAGATTCTTCTCATTAGCAGCCATGAAGTCCTGGAATGTGATAATGATCACTCTTAAGTTCTCGGGATCCATGGCTCTTTTATTTGTGTCCATGCAGTCTGAAGACCATGCACCAAACTTTTTGAAAAGTTTATAGCACTGGGTGACTGCCAAGCTTGGTTTGGCTGTGTGCTGCATGTGACAAAGTACTTGCTCATGCTGGACTGCCTCTCAAGTCATAATAGCCTGGGAGAAACAGCTGTGATGATTTCTTCTTCCCATAGTTCACCACGGGAAAAGGGTCTGGAGGTGGGGTTGGTGGACAGAGTGCAGTGGGGAAGAATGACTGCCCATCTATTAGATTTGTCAACCCCTGGAGTCTAATGGATCCAACTGGTTTCCAGAAATCTCTGGGGGATATGCCTACTTACCTTGATGACTACTCTGTTAACCTGGTTGCCTTGTGGAATGACATCTTGACCCTGGTTATCAACATGTTTTCACTAAGCACCTGCTCCCACTGCTTCTACAATGTAGCTCCACCTGGTATATGGAGGACCTGAAGTGGTTGAAGCAGGAAGGTAGGTGGTTAGAGCACAGGTGGTGCTCAACTCGCTCTGTTGTGGAGAGGTTCTTCAGTGAGTAGAAAGGTCCCCCAGAACAGCAGCCTGCATGACCATCCCCTCAATGCAGGTTTCAGTGGATAGCAGCTTATGGCAACATTATTTTCCTGCCACTTTTAAAGATATAAAAACAGATAGACTTTTATAAATCCTGTATATCTAAACTATATAACAGTATATAAACTCGCTAGTTTTCATGCAAATACATACACAGATTTTCTTAAAATGCTATAATATCAGCAAGATATTCTATCGTATTGGGGTTAAAGGTATGGGAATATACTCTTGAAAATTGTGGTCTAAGAATCATGATATTTGAAGTTTTCCCCATAGAACTAGAGCTTTCAGATTAAAACCTTTTTAGGGAAGGTTATTGAACAGGTGGTTGCCCGACAGCTCCAGGCTCATCTCAATATCATCGGATTCCTGGACCCATTTCAATCAGGCTTTCGCCATGGGTATGGCGCAGAGACTGCATTTGTGGCCTTAGTCAATGACCTGTGCCTGGAGATTGACAAGGGGAATTCTGCTCTGTTGATCCTGTTAGATCTTTCAGTGGCCTTTGATACAGTTGATCACAAGGTGTTGTTGACGGAAGTGTGGGACCAGGTAGGGGTGTGCGGGACCGCTCAAGTGGTTCCATTCCTGTCAGGGAGGTCTCAGCGGGTGATGATGGGCCCTCGTGTCCCCTCGTGATTTCCCCTGTGGAGTCCCGCAAGGTTCTATTCTGTCTCCCCTCTTTTTCAATTTTTATTGAATTGAGGCTGCTAGGCGAGATCATTTGGAGGACTGGGGTGAAGTGTCATCAATAAGCTGATGACAACCAGCTCTACTTCTCCTTTTCACATCTGATTCATGTCCTGCAGTCTCAGTGCTTACTCAATGCCTGGCTCCGGTCAGGGAATGGATGAGGATGAGCCGATTAAATCTGAATCCTGACAAGACTTAAGTGATTATGGTTGGCTGGCTTTGTGTCTTGAGGGAGATTGGGACTCTTGTTTTTGGTGGAGTCCAGCCCCCTTTGGTCAGACATGTTCGCAACCTTGGAGTGTTTCTGGATCTTCAGTTTGCCACAATGGTCAGGAGCGCTTTTCACCAACTCCATGTGGTGAAGAGGCTGTGGTCTTTGATTTCTGACTCAGATCTGGTCACTGTCATCCATGTTTTCATCACCTCGAGGCTAGATTACTGAAACATACTCTGCGTGGGGCAGCCCTTGATGACTGTTCAGAACCTGCAGCTGGTGCAAAATGTGGCAACTCAGTTCCTTTTGAAGATGCATTTCTGGGTGCACATTATGCCAGTGCTCCGAAGTCTGCACTGGCTGCTTATAGTCTTCCAGGCACAATTCAAGGTACTGGTGTTGATCTTTAAAGCACTAAACAGTCTGGGCCTCACATATCTGAAGGACTGCCTGTCATGTTCCATTGTGACCTCTGCAGTCAGCAGGGACTGGGAGTGCTATTTCACAGGGTCCATCTGTTACTCTTGTCAGTAGGACAGGGACATTCTTGGTTTCTGCCCCAGTTTTGTGGAACTCCCTTCCCTCAGAGGTTTATCTGAGCCCATGCCTAAGCATCTTCCGGAGGCGGACAAAACATTTTTGTTTTAAAAAGCATTTGGCGGGGGTAGGGGAATATGGGTTGATTGGGAGGTTTTGGGTGGGGTTGAAGATTGGGAGAGGGTTTTTGTGGTGAAGGTAGGGTAGGGTGGGGGTGTTGGAGAGGGGTGAGGGAATGGTTTGTGGGGGATGTTTGGAGTTTTTCTGCTGTTTTATATGTTTTTATATGCTGTTTTATGTGTTGTAAGCCACCCTGAACCATTGAAGAAGGGTGGGGTAAAAATCGGGAACAATAAACAAATATAAACCTGTGAGTGTGGGGTGACTGGGGGCTGCAAAAACTGCATGCAGGGGTTGCCCGTCTATTAGGTTGGACATGCTAAACATGTGAGTGGAGGCTACATGGGGGCTGCACGGACCAAATATGGACTCCAGCAGGCTATTGTCTTGTTTATAAATGCCCTAAATGTCCTGAGGATTGAGGCTTCATTTTGTAAAAATTATAAATGTTCATGAGTGAAAATATCTTCAATTCAAATATACTCATTTTTATGTGGAAAATTAATGTGTATGCTGGATGTATTCAATCATTCAAAGCTGAAACTGAACAGAGCAGCAACTCTGCTATATCATACTTTGTTATAGCATCTCAGTGTTATTTATTGGTGGTATTTACTTAACAGACTCTTTGACAAAGCATGTAACAAATGACTTTGGATGCTTTTGTCTTCAAGATTTGCTACTTGGGATGTTGGCAAATTTGAATCTCTTTAAAGGAGTGCTTTGTTTTTTGTTTTTTTTCCAGAAAGCAACTCCATTCTGAAAGCAGGGATCACAGAGGTAGAACACTAAAAATAAGCTCTTTTCTCAGAGACATTCCTCATGGCCAGGTGTAGAGTGACAGAGAACACCTCTGCCTTGCGTTACCATTCTTCCACTTTAAAAGACGACACTTATGAAAAAACATATGGTGTAGGGCTGCATTGATTCCTGTGTAGCCCTGCACATTTTTTCATAGGATCCTCTTTTAAAGCGGAGGTACGGTAACCCTACCTATGCCTGTACTATGCCACTCAGTGTCCAGGTGAGCTAGATTAACAGCTGCTTTGTGCCATCTGTGCAGCACAATCCCACATTAGCTAAGCAAAAGTCCATCGAAAATAGTCAAAGTGCTATGTGCACATTTGTCTGTGTGCTTCTCTACCTACTAGGTCATAGCCCAATCGATATTGTATAGTATGTCCTATATTGAGGAGGACAATGACAAGAAAGGTGGAGAGGGATAGTCTAGCTCTGAAGTTACTGTGCTACCATTCAGTATCAACAATCCATTGATATAAGGGCAGCAAGGGGATACGAGGAGAAGAATGTGGATGAATACTGATGTTTTTCTGATACTAGTTACTAGTATTATCAATATTGGTTACCTCAGTTTATGAGTTATTCTTATTAACGTACCTCATCAACAAACAAAATGTAAACAGATTCGGTGTAAGTGTTTACAATTATATGTTTCTCATAGGTTATTGTCAGGCCTACCCTTGCTTTCATCTGCACTTTGCTCACCATTTTTCTGTGCTCAGAATCCTTAAAGTATAGCTAACATGGATCACAAGGATCACAAAAGAAGGGAAATACGTGCCAATTTGACTGGCCAATGAGGTAGACTAAGTTCTGCATTCCAAGCTAAGTGTATCTTTCCCCCTGTGGATACTATACTTAATTTAGAGACGACCCCTACTGCTTACATCAAAGAA
The DNA here is from genome assembly GCA_003113815.1 of Sphenodon punctatus. Lineage (NCBI taxonomy): Eukaryota > Metazoa > Chordata > Lepidosauria > Sphenodontia > Sphenodontidae > Sphenodon > Sphenodon punctatus. The sequence goes on from QEPC01006354.1 coordinate 441,814, forward strand.
GATAAATATAATTACTGAGATAATTGTAGAAAATGCTACCTTTCTACTAAGCCTGTAATCTTGGTGGTAGCAGCTATCTCTTTCTATCATTGAGGGCATACTTTAATTGCTTTTTAAAAGATGGCAAGTGCTTAACTAAACCATTTAGTGAATCATTTGATTATTTGAGTCAGTGAAGTATCTGCTTCCCCAAAAGAGGAAGTAATAGCAAGGAGATTGGTTAGATGACTTTAAAAGTGTAAAGTATCTTTCCTCGTGTTCTGCTTTTATAATGAATTCTGTACTTTAAAAATATTGATTAGAGATGATGGAAGCCAACTTAATGGCAACATTTAAGATTTCTGGAATGTTTGGGGTGTGGAAAACTATTTTTGTTGTTGTACATATCACACAGACATGATACAGAAATCAGATCTTCTTTTAGTTTGATAAGCATATTGAGAGAAGTCTTTTTCATGGGTATCCAATATGAGCAACTGTGGGTTAGATTCAACCCTGGGATAAATAGGAATTACCCATTAACAATTCTAATGAATTTAGCATTCAGTAGGAGTTGTGCCCACTTACAGCATTGACACTTAAAAATAGGTTAGTTTTATCTAGAATAAAAAGATACGGTTATCCTGAAAGTTCTGTATCTGAAAGATTTCCTTTGAGTTTCTTGAGCCACAAAAGAGGGGGAGGGGCGAATACAAGCACTAAACTGAATTAAACCTAACTGAAAAGAGTTATTACATTTTTCTGTCTATCTGTATGTGGAAGTTTTAAGTCTACACATTACCACTTAAATAGGCTTATAGGGTGTGTACTACAGGTAATGCATAAACATATGGAGCCACATTTTGATCCTAATTATACCCAAGCAACCCTCATTCGAGTTAATGATATTACACAGACATAACTGAGTGGAAAAACTGGACATTTGAAATTTATATATTCAGATTTTTATCCTTGTTCTGTTTAACATACCACAGGACCTGGTCTTCCAGTGAGTCCCATAGGGCCAGGCGGCCCCCTCATAGCAATCTGTGAAATAGAACATAAATAACTATTCAGGACAGAGATAACAAAACTAGTATTTATAACAGTATGCATTGCATGACCAGCTTTTTACTCTTATGTTAGTGGCCAGTCTTTGGTCACTCGGGGTACAGCCAAACGATACAAGAGCTACACCTTGGCCCACTCTGGGTGGTCATGTCGCAGTGCATCGTGTAGCTGACACCTGCCAGATATACCCCTGGCTGTTGCATGATACGTCCTCAGAAAAAGTCTGAGGATGTGTTCCAGAGCAGCCTCACCCAAACTATGGTAAGATTGCCTAAGGCAGGGCAAACAGTGTGCCTGCTCATGGCCAGCACTGCGGCTTTCCCTGGCCATGGCAGTAGCTCCAAGAGCCAGCCAGAGGCCTAGCAGGTAGGGAGCAATCATCTGCCCTTCCCCACCTCCCGCGCTGGTCCCAAGTGTAGCAGCAGCACTTGCTCATCACAGGGATGTTCAGGGGTCTGCAGCTTGTGTGGCCTCACCCTAGGTTGTAATCACTAAGCCATGGGTAGATGGTCATATTTGCTGTGCATAGCAACTGGTAATCCATGCAAAGTTTGGGCAAGATACAATAGATAATAGATTCTGACCTGGCACAAATACATGATGCATATAACATATTATTTAATAATTGTGTACTGACTGTTTAAGAAACAGGATTGGAAAGTTTAACAAAAGAGTGAATAACACGGTCCCAGACCACGGGCTAAATCTGGCCTGTGGCTGTTTTTCTTCCCAGTTCCCGGTTCTGGCCCATGAATCCAGCCCTTACTCTCAAGTTTCTAAAGGAACACTCTCAAGGAGAAGACATCAGGGATGAGAGTGTGCACTCTAGGATAGGATATCTAGGGGATAGTTCCATTGCATAATCCATTATCTAGATTCTATCTTCTCCCTACCCTATTTCCTCCCATCCTGAGCACTCCTCTTAAGTACCCTGCCTCTCCCCATCCCACTCCAACGCCTTTCTAGTCTTTGAAACTTGCTCAGGTTCATTTCTCGATTAGCCCAAAGGAAAGAAAAGGCTCCCCACTCCTGGTCTAAGGAATGTACAGCATATATGCACATAGAGTCATTCATTCATTTGTTCATTCAGATTGATGAACTTATTCCTGTTGTCCCAAATAGAATAGATGCAAACAATAACATAGATCAGGTATGAATAGACCATTGATCACCATATAACATGGATCTGTTTCCAAACTAAGAGAACTGTTCCACTATTGGATCAGACCTGGGACTGGGGGTCAGGATCAGGACCAGAGAATGGAAACAAGAGACAACTCAGGGACCAGGGGGCAAGGTCGAGGGTTAGAGAAGAGGAAGAGATAAGGACTGAGATTGAGACCAAAAACTGGGAGTAGAGGTAGAACAGGAATCGGGCATTACAATAAATTATTCTAAGCAGCTTCTTGTGAAATTTGGGTGGCATTTAAACAGAACTGGGACTAGTAAGGGCTAGGTGGGGGTGTGGCACCAGCAGGCAATAAAGAGTCATGGAGGGAGAGATCTGAGTTCTATAGAGTTAGTTTGTGGCTCTGTGCCAACAGGGCCACCGGACCAGGGCCTTACACTTACTTCCAAAAGCTCTCATTTTGGCATGTACGAATGAATGCCTCTTTTCAGGGAGTGGTGGTGATTATATTACATGAAGCAATAAAATGTCATATTTGACTATTGATTTCCATCCTGTACTGCAAAATTGTCATTTTCTGCATATCTCATGTTTTGTTTTGTTTTTTGTTTTCCCAATATAATAAGGAACTTTACAAAAGCTTTCACCATATTTGAAGTTTTACTTCTAGGGCTATTTTACATTGTTGTTTTGTTCTTACCCTGGCTTGTTGTAGAATAGCTTGAGCTTGTGCCTCCTGAGCTGAGATTGTTGGACCCTTCTCGCCATCTCCACCAAAGCGGAACTACAAGTATTGAAAGAAAAAATAATCAGAATTAATCAAGTTAGAAAGATACTTGTTATTGGAACTAAATGGGTAGTGGGTTTATTATTCACATGTATTATTTACATTTTTGGTATTCCTTTGAGTATGGAAATATTATCTGTGACTGAAACAGATACTCTCATATCTGTTTTTTGAGGTATTCCATTTCAGGGTGGCTAGGGGTTGGTTTGCAGTTTGGTTCTTTCGGTTATTTCAGTTACATCATTTTGACAATTGTGCATATGCAATAGTGCTAATATTGCAAAAAATGACATAACTGAAATACCAAAACAACTAAACTGAAAAACAAACAACCCCCCCAACTCAAAATAACTAAAATGGATACTTGACAGAGCATAAAGATATATTGACTATTGTCCAGACCACTATTTTCAGTTCATGTAAGGTATATTTTAGGACTGCACCGAATAGTAAAAAATAAAAATTGCGAGTAATTCCGAGTTTCTGAGGATTGGCTCCGAGTGTTTGGCCTGTCCTTGATAACTCGACCAAATACTCGACACTCAGTACTAGGTAAAATACTCGGTAAAATAAAACCGAGTACCAAGTATTTTCTGAGTACCAAGTTCCCTTACATTGGACCAAGAAAAACCCCATATGTTGCAGGAAAAGCCCCATATGTTGCCCATCCAAGGATTTACCCAAGTACTGAATACTAGACTGAGTACTGGGTCGATTCCTTGGTTACTTAGTACTCTGTAAAACTGAGTTGAATACCGAGATACTTGGTTTAAACTGAGTAATTTTGAATACCAAGTTTCAGCAGTAGTATAGTTAATGGCTTTAGCCATTTTTAAGGTACTTGTTTCAAATATACTTGTTATTTACAGTACCAACACATAATCAACCACTCTAGATACTGGTCCTGCACTATATCAGTTCCATTATGGTGTCTCAGCATTGTTTTCAGTGCAGTGGTGAATCAGACCTATTGATTTTAGTTTGGTTCCTATGTTTCTGTAAAATGCTCTAACTTGTTCCTTGTTACATAACAGAAAAAATTTCAGTGGAAGTACACCTTGTCCTATCTTCTTCATTTATGCAGCTGTCCATTAAATTAGCAAATAAGGTACTACAATGAATTCCTGCTGTATGTCAAGTAGCATTGACAAATAATATACCAAAGTTCATTAATACCTTGTAGAATGAGAGAATACAACTTTAGTTACCAATAAGACCAAAACAATTAAATTGAAGAAAAGCTTTCACTTGAAAGCTGTTGTATCCCTGTTGAAGAAAAGGATTGTGTCTCAAATTAAGCTGGTGTACGCACTGCTTCCATGTAAGTGCCCAAGTACTTCTTTTTAATATTACTCTATCAATAGGTAGTGGAAAAAGGAAAGGGGAAAGAAAGAGTTGACTTTTGATACCACTGAATGTGTTAAGAATATGTAAAGCAGTCTAAGCTAGGGATGTGTGAACGTGGTTCAGTCGTTCGTGGTTCGACCATAACTCAGGGTGTTCAGCCCGTTCGCAAACACCCCAAATCCAAACCAACCCCCACCCGAAATGACCAAACAAAGTTCAGGTTCAGAATGCATTTGGGAGGGGGGCAGAGGGCAGGGAGGAACCTGGTTTTCCCTCTCCCCTCCAGGCTGCATGCGTGTAAGGGGCACCGGGGAGCACCTCCCCCCCACTCTGCCCAGCCTGGGAAAAAATTTTTTAACCCCCCCACCCCAGGGATCACCCTACCTGGTGGTGCCGGGGCTCTGGCCCTGGGTCCGGTGGCAACAGCGGTGGCAGCAGCGGCAGTGGGTCTGGCAGCAGGGCTACTACTAGGCCTTCCGGGTCAAACCGGAAGGTCTAGTAGCACCCTGAAGTGCTCCAGAGTGCTGCCACTGCTGGATCCACCACCACTGCCGCTGTCACCACCAGACCCAGGGCCAGGGTCCCAGCACATCCAGGTAGGTCGGGGTCCAGGTCTGGGAGTGGCGGCGGCGGCAGAAGCAGTGGGTCTGGCAGTGGCGGCACTCCAGAGTGATACTGCCGCCACCAGACAACCCACTGCTGCCGCCACCACTGCCACCACCGGCGGACCTGGGACCGGAGCCCCGGCACCACCAGGTAGGACGATCCCTGGGATGAGGGGGTTAAAGAAAATAAAATTCCCAGACTGGGCAGGGTGGG
>QEPC01006354.1:455897-478059 GCA_003113815.1 Sphenodon punctatus
CCCAACCATTGACACAATACAATTTACAATATAAATAATAAATGAGCAGTAATTAAATAGTTCCTGCACTTCCCTTCCACTTCCCCATCTCTCACCCAGGAGAGTCCCCATACCAGCGAACTTCACCACCCAACCTATAGCCATGGAGGGGCTGATTCATCTTTTTTTTTTTAATTGTTTCTTGTTAAATATGTTTTAGATTTTATAAAATGGATTATTATTTATAAAATGACTCACCCTAATATAAACTAGTATATATGGTTATAGAGGGGCCTTTGTCTCACCAGACGCTCATTATACAGGCATGTCTCTACCTTTCCTAGGGTTTCATTGTGTGTGTATTATTATGTCAAATATTTGGCCAGATCCTCAGTTAGTGTAAATTGCATAAGTCAAATGCAGAAGCACAAATCAGCCAGTTCCTAATGGTCAATTAAACTAAGTTTACAGCTGCTTTCCTTTACTGTAGCAAGAGAAAAAACAGAGCATGCTCATGAATTGGGCCCTTAGTGTTCTAGTACTTACCCATTGACTTCACCTCAGAGATGCCAGTTTTTATCAACTGAGAATTTGTTCCATTAACTTTTCCAATGCTTGTCAGAGCTAAATACATCATTTAAAAACTGGATAAACCAAAAGATGACTTACCCTATCACCAGGGTCTCCAGGAGGACCCATGGGACCTTGTGAACCTGAGGGACCTGAAAGACCCTATGAACAAATAGACCATAAGTGGTTAAGTAACTGGTAGCAGCCATGTTTTGAAATGTTAAACATCTATGTTCAAGAACCATCCAATGATTGTCTCCCAGTACTAAAGGGACAGACTGCTTTGTATAGGAATAGATGGACAGTTTTTCAAAAATAATGGCCCCTCACAAGTGGGAACAGATTTTCATAAGTGCTCAGCACCCCTTAGGTCCCACTGAATACATGGGGAGTAGACTCTACCAATTGTACTCTTATATTGTTCTATGGGCTGTACTCCTATTCAGCTATAGGGAACACATTAGGAGTAGGAGACTGTTAAACAGCCATTTTAATTTTGCTAGTTCATAGGTACAGAAAACCAATGGGCAGGGGGAAATGCACTAAAATGAAATAAGAAATGAGGAAATTAAAATTAGATGAAAAAAATCAACATACGGCAGGCCCTGGTGGTCCTGGTGGTCCTTCAATAAGCATCCCCTACAGGAAAAATGACACCATACAGATCATCTTTTGTAGAAAGCTTAAAAATACACCATAATTGTAGTAAAACTGGTGAAGGGTGCATTATATCATGCAGAGTTTTAATACTCCCCCAGCCCTACTTCCACATATCATAATATGTTCTTTTCCACACATATTTCATTTAATCTTTCCACAGCTACAAAGAATACAATTTTCTCCTAGGGACAGTCACTGTACTTTCCAGAGTATCTACTGCAGCACATCAAATGATTACACACAGGTTTTCTGAATTACTCTGGACAACAGCATCCTTTCTGGACTACCAATTTTCAAGAAACATAATTAGAAGAATAACAGACATGACTGCAACTTGAATATGCTGATTTCTTCTATGGTAATCTCCATCCCACCCTATACCCTTGATGCTCAAGGCAGTTAACAACATAATACAACACCTGTGGCAGGATGGGCAGGCTATAAATGTTTTAAATAAATAAATAAATAAATAAAATAAAATAAAATAAAATAATCCATTTTACCACATAAACAATTTCACCATCTTGCACACATTTCCTGTGAGGAAAGAATCCAGGAAGTTACGTTCGGAGCATGGGTGAAAAATCAGAAGGTATGCATCCCCCTAAACTTTCAGAACCAGCAACAGATGGAGGAAGAATATAATATGAATGCCCAAGTCTCTTACTACTTCGAAGCCCCAGAAAATGAGCTTCCGACACCTAGTGATCTACCTAGTCTTCAGTAGCAGGAATGAAGTATGGGGGAAAGGTTGTCTGGGGGAGTGGGGGGAAACAACCATTATTTAATGGGCTAATTAGGGATGGGCGAACGCGGTTCGGAACTTCTGCGTTCGGACCGAACTCAACCAGTTCAGTTGACTGAACCAAACTTCCGAACCGAACTCGATTTTCGAACTGAACTGAATTTCCAAACTCGGTTCTGTTTGCCCATCCCTAAAATATAATATTCCATTTAGTTTAATGGGGTTTGAATTTCCAAACTTTGTTTGGAAGTTCGGAGTTCGGACCGAACTCGAATAGTTCGGTCGACCGAACTGAACTTCTGAACCGAATTTCCAAACCAAACCAAATTTCCGAACTTGGTTCTGTTCTCCCATCCCTAGGACTAATTGAATTCTTTAATTTACAGGAGAAATGGTTATTGGCACTTCAGGAAAGGTGGGTGGTAGGAGAAGGGGAGCATACACTCAAGGAAGACTGAATGTGTCTTTCTTCTGAGAGAAGGAAAGGGAACGTTTTCCTTTTTAGCAAAAGGACATTAAGCGTCTATCCTTTGAAGTTAATAACCCAGTTCCCATTGATTTTAATGGATGGAGGATTGTGCCCAGAGGCTTTAAGGGATCCCCACCCACAACAGCAACTACATTTAGCTTAAAGCTACGTCAGTGGCGAAGAGCATCCTTCTGGCATCAAACATCTTTTAGAGTAAGTGGACGATCAAAAGTGTATAATAATTAAATCTTTATCTCAATATTTGCAGTTCTGAAAGTATTATATTTGCCTCAAGAGCTCCCATTTTACACCGTATTCTGTTTGTTTAGCAGGCCAGTGTTTGTACAGCCTTGCTCATAGCTGCTTTCCAAAATATTTCTAGATAATTTGGTATGTTGGGAAAGAGCCAGATATTGTAGGTGAATGCAATGCAAGTTTCTTTCCTTATGTTGTCATTGCATTCCAGTTCTGACCTGCAGCTCCTTTGTTATTGCAGTCTTTCACACTCTATGACCAGCACGTGCCAGAAACACTAAGCTCTACCATAGCTTTGTTCTATAGCACACCTCTCAGGTGTCCCAATCTTTCAGGACATCCTGATTCAGCAAAAAAAATTCAGTCTGCCCCAGACTCCCAGAAAGCTGCTGCAAACGTCTTTACTTCCATCTGTCTGGAAGTTGCCAGGGAAGAAGTAGGTAGTGGATGACTAGGAATTCTTTCTGCATCTGAAGGAACCTGAGCCCAACGTGTTGCACTCCCAGAGTCAGATGGGATGGGGGATAGCTAAAGGGATGAGGCAGACTCAGCACAGCTCTTTAGCATTATATTGGTTGCTGACTCCTGCTAACCATTACAATGCTGAAGGTGTCTGCTGAGTCTGCCCCCTCCATCCTGCTCTCCCCATCCCATCTGGAAAGGACCGATTCTGCTCTCCCTCCAACTCTTCTCCAGACCCCATCCCATTCCTGATCATTCTCTATTGGGAGCTCCCCACAGAGACTGCTCATGGCCTCGGGGTCTGTCCCCTGAGCTGTCAGCCCCCCAAACAATGTAATAGAGCTGGTGAAGGGACAGCATGGCTTTCTCCTCCCTTCCCCCATCAGCACTGGGTATTTTGTTTTTTTGAGATTCTCATTTCTCAGCAAGAATCCAGCCAATTCTCACCTCATTCTTGTTTGTAAGAACAAGATCAGAATTGTAATTCTCATCAAGAAACCAAGAATTGAGTTCCAGCCCTAGATAGGATTGAAATGACAAGGCGTTTGGTTCTAGCGACAATCTCACAAACCCTTAAAACAATCGAGAAACCCGAGTGAGATTTCAGAACAATCACACGAAGGGTTTCAAGAATCTCAAGATTCTTGCTAAAAAATCACTGTGCATGCCCAAAATGGCCACTGGGGTCATTCTGTGAATGTACAGCCCTTTTCTAAGATGGCATGGGCAGCATCAGTGCCATCTTGAAAAAGGGTAGCTGTTCTACACATCTGCAGATTGGCTGCTGTTTTCCAAAATGGTGCTGATGCTGCCCGAACCATTTTGGGAAAGGGCTGCACATGCGTGGAATGGCAGACCAAGTGGCTATTTTGCACATGCACAGTGGGTTTATTGGGGGGGAAGTTATGAAGAAAAAATCTTGACAAGCCATCAAGATTTTTATTTTCTCCATTCTTATTTTTATATTGATTCTCACTGAGAAGTCTGATGCTTCATGAGAATTAAGAAAATATCAAGATATCAAATGGCAGTTCTAGGCTTTGAATGGGCCTAACCAAAATTTTAAACCTTAGCCTATCCCAATGGGGTTTTTTCCATCCCCTGGTGGAAAAAACATGAACAAATATGGTATTTCGTGGCTCTACAAGTTTGAGATTTTAAGACATTATCACCAGCACCTCTGGGCATAACATACTTAAATTTCATCCAGATATCTCTGGATCTTTAGGACAGCTTACTGCTCCTAGCTGGATCAGAGGGAATGCTGTGTTTTGCAAAGGTACATAAACTGAACTGGAAGCAAAGTAAGAGAGGCCACCAGGAGGAAACTAAGCACTAGGAAAGGAATTTCCTTTGGCGAGAGCCTTGCATCACCAGAGGCTGATGGGGAACTCACTTAAACAATGAACCAGAAGCCAATGAAATGCTTCAGAGGGACAGTAGTGGTAGCTGCTAGGGATGTGCGAGCGCGGTTCGGAGTTCAGACTGAACTCGAATAGTTCGGTCGACCAAACCGAACTTTCGAACCAAACTCAAATTGGACTGAACTGTTCGGTCAAATCTGAACCAGTTTGGTAGGCCAAAAAATTCGGTTTTGAATGTACGAACTCGGTTTGAAAGTTTGGAATTCGACCAAACTCGAATAGTTCTGTCGACCGAACTGAACTTTCAAACCAAACTCGATTTTCGAACTGAACTGAACCGAATTTCTGAACTTGGTTCTGCTTGCACATCCCTAGTAGCTGCATGATTAATTAACATACTGGGAGAAAAACCCACAAACTGCAAAGTTTGTGGGCTGAATCCTGGAAGCACTTACAATCATGGCAAGTTGCCCTCTTTCAATGTCCCTTTTACACAAAGAGATTAGCCTATCTTAGAGAAGACGTATTGATTGTATTTGTAGGAGATGGAAGAAGTTTGATGGTAGTGATGTTCTTTAGCTTTTCTGGCTTGTGGTGAACTTACTGATGGCTCATGAGAGAATCATATCTATTGTACTGACTTCGTGTATAACAACTGACATGGTACTTAGCACTCACACAAAATACCCACAGTGGGTCAAACTTCTATGGCACTTTGGGGGGTGGGGGGTGTCTTCCTAAGTACTTACAGGTTCAATCACAGCTGGTTCTCCCTTCTGTCCTTTTTCTCCATAAGCACCATGGCCATTCACCTGATGTGTAAAAAAATCCAAAAAACACAGTTTTCATTAAGCCTAATAATCCTGTGCATGGAGAATTTATACTTAAGGCTAATGCTGGAATAGGCCCAGAAACCATTTTATTTTGTTTTATACACAGAGGTAGTTGTCATAGCCCAACTCAGGCAGCTGTGTGCTAGATCAAGAACCTCAACCTGGGTGCAGCCAGATGAGACAGGGAGAGGTGCTGCCATGCCTTGGGTCGCCTTAGCCCTCCCTGGGCAGCCAGGCCATGCAACACAGTGCATTGTGGGACCAGCAGCAGTCAGATGTTCCCCCCACCCCATGATGGGGTGAACAGCTGCCTGCTACATAATGCGTCTTTGGAAAAATTCCAAGGATGAGTTGCAGAGTAGCCTTCTAAGCCTTACCCCAATTGGAGTAAAGCTGCCCGGGGGGGGGGGGGGGGCTATGTGGCTGTGCTCCTCCCACTTCTTCATGCCACATGGCAAGCTCAGGCTGATACCCATCGAGCACATCCACATCACAGATGAGGGCAGGACATCAGTCTGACCAGGGGAGGGAGGCCGGGCTGGGCACACCTTGTTTGTTGTGGCTGTAGGTCTGACAGGGGTCATCCTGCACAGCTTCCCCATAACCATTTGGCCAGTTCCCCACACTTGCCACACAGTGCAGTGTCAGTGATTTCCTACCACGAGGTTTGGGCCCTCCCCGCTTGTATGGAGACATCCTCTGTGTGTATTGAGAAGAAGCAGAACTACAGCTGTTCCATAGACATGTGGGTAATGGACCTGTGAAAGGTCAAGAATCTTTTGTAAATTATCCTTTTGCCCATCTCCAGATAACTCCCTATGTGAGACTAAGAGATAGAATAAGGAAGACGAGAAAGGGATGGGTTTCAGTTCTCACATCTCCTCTAGTTGTCCTGAAGTTAACATCAGTCAAGTGGGGTCCACACTTTCATTGGCCAAAAGCTGCATGTAATGGTTCTGTCAGCCCCAAACACTTCTCAGCTATTTTTTTTTCCCAACCAGAAAATAACTTGCCCCACCCACAGTGTGATACCATTCCCCTCAACCTACTTCCATTCCTCAGTTAGTATCCAAGCAAGTTCTATCTATGGTAGTCAATTTGTGGCCATACTCTGCTCATATTTAATGCAAATTCACAGTAATTCCATTCATTTCAGAAGAACAAAACTGGATTTATACTGATATAAAAGATAGTGGATTTTGGCCATCTATTATTTATTTATTTATTTATTTATTTATTATGCATATAGCACCAGACAGTTGAGAACTAGAGATAAGATGGACAAGGGAGGGGATCATAGGCAGATACAAATATGCACTCATAAAGCAATATATTTTCCTCCCCCTTTACCATCACCTTTAAAATTGTTTACTTGGGTTTTCCAATGATTTTTGATTATTTTAGTGTATTTTATTTTACTAATATTGTGACGCATCCCAATATATTAATATTATAATAATATAGTAATATTAATAACTTAATATTAAGTGTTATTGTTGTTATTATGTCAAGAGATCACATATGTGTGTGTTTAAGTCACAGGGTGAAAGGTTACCCTAATGCATATAACAGAAATTGAGAATATTAAATTTCACTAGAAATTGTACTTAATGTAATTTAGCTATTGTACTACAGTCATTTTTACATGGATGCCTCCCCCCCCCCCCCACTTAGTGTTCGGGCAGGTGTACGAGGGGGTGTGTTCATGTAAACGGTCGACGGTGGGTGGAGGGATGGGTGTTCGCTCAGTGTTTGTCTATGTGAACACCTGGGGGGATGGGTGGGGGGTGCATGTGCACTCCCACACAACACCCACCTTCACCCATCACCCACCCATCACCCCACCATCTCAACCTATCTCTACACATAGAGCCCTCCAGAAAACCGGAGGAGGCCCTGTGGGTGGAGGTGAGTGGAGATGGGTGAAGGTGTGTGCGTGTCCGTGTAAAGGGACACACAACCACCTCCCCTCACCAAGCCAGAACACCCATCCCCCCACCCACCCCCGTCCAAGTAAAAACAGCCTATTTTCCATTTACCCTGTGTCAACCTCCAACATGTGCCATTCTTTTGTGTTAAATTTCAGTTCTGTGTTGCTTGGAGAAGTGGCTATATAATCCTGTACTGAGAGCTCACAGAAGAACCATCGGGGAAGAAGTTGGGAGCTCCAAGAAGAAAGCTTGTCTCTAACTGGAGCCTTCTGGACAGGAGAACCAGAATGAAGATCTGGGTTGAGGAACAGTCCCAGAGATGGAGGCCCAAGAGAAGGAAGCCTGAGACAAGGTTTGGAATTGTATATATACAATGAACTGTAAATAAACCACTTTAGGCTGATGAAGGAAGAGACAAGCCCACTGGATCTGTGTGAGCACGAAAAGGCAACAGATTGAGAAGGGAGTAAGGAATGTGTAGACAGACTGAAATGGGCTCCTCATCCAGATCCAGACCATACCTACTCTTCCACAAAACTCAGTGAACTCTAGTAGGACTCATACAGATCTTTCAAGCAAATTCTAGTGTCTATGATGATAGATTTGCCTGTTCTGATTGATAAAATGGGGTCTGGCAAAATGGGGACATATCACAATCCACTTCCCGTTTTGTTGGACATCAGTCTGGACTGTTCTGGCTCAGCCACACCAGCTTTTTTTTCCATCTGCAAATGTGTAATTGCTAAATGTATTTTTGTGCATGCACAAATAGACAAAATGCAATTCTGCATTTTGTGAATGTGCAAAAATGTAGTTTGGGTATTGCACATGGACAAAACCTGTTGCACATGGGCAAGATGGTGAAATGTGGAGGTATGTGAAACAGAGCATCTGATAGCAGGGATGTGCCTGGAGATCTGCCATGGCTTCAGAAGAACAGTATCTCTGTGCATTGTTTTGAAAACACGGTTAATATATGTGGATATGGAACAGGTGATCTGTGTCAACATCATAATCTAAGTATGCAATTTATAAAATTGTCAGTGCTTTTATTTGTCTTTTGCAGTTATGCACACATACTGCCTGACCCCAAATATGGGGGCCCCCAAGCCAAGGTACAGGGGGCATGCTGTAGTGATTTAAATGTAATGGCTAATCTAACTGTAGTCCTGAGTCTGTAATAACTTATGATGAGTGCCCTATTATTTATTACACCATCTCAAAGCAGATGCTTTACAGACTAATCTACTTTATAACCACTAGAGGCATTTAACTCAGGATTTAGCATCTGGATTTGTATTGTCAAACTTGAGTTTTAAATGCACTACTGATGAAACATAAAGAAGCTCTCCTAAATAATGTTTCTTCTGTAAAATAATGAGAACACACATGGTCTCAGACACTGTCCTTCTCACAGAAGAGGACAAGAAATTACCATACAAAAATCACCTCCTACCATGGTATTTTTAAATGCCATGCTGCCTAAAATTGCTACTGACAAATGGAAAGAATTAGATTTAAAGTGTCTGCATGTGTATCAGAAAGGTGCTCAAGGATTCAAGTTTCTGGGCTTGTGTTAATTTCCTGGGTTGTTTTAATGTCTTAAAGAGCCATTTATATTGATTCAAAAAATCTGATACACTTCAGTTAGAAGTCTGAAATAATGAAAGTTCCTGTGTTATTTCAAACATGTACCAGCTCTCTGGGTAGTTTAAAACATCAGGAGAAAATGTGAGCACAAGAAAAAAAAAGACGACAAAAAAGAAAAAGAAATTTAAATTTCAAATGCAAATTAGGGATGGGCGAACAGAACCGAGTTCGGAAATTCAGTCCGGTTAGGAAGTTCAGTTCAGTCGACCGAACTATTTGAGTTTGGTCTGAACTCCGAAATTCCGAACAGAGTTCAGAAATTCAAACCCTATTGAACTAAATGGAATATTGGGTATTTTCAGACGTTACGAGATCACAGTCAACCACAGTGAACCACAGTCAATTTCACTGAGGGGCCAAAGCACCCTGAACGTCTGTTTGGCGGCCACCAGATGTTCACCATGGCCGATTCCCACATGGGGTCAATTTAAACCACGCTTCCCAGGCTCCCAGCGGGCTGAGCTCCTAAAGCGTGGTCAAAGTGATTCCCAGCAGGAAGCAATAAAAAGTAACATCTGGCCAGCAATCACGGCCCGGAATCCCCGGCGGGATTCCGGGCTAAGGTCAAAGTGGCTGGGCGCTGTGGCTGCACTGGACGCAGTGCCTGCCTGTCTCTCCAGAGGGCTGGCGGCGGGGGAGTGGGGGGAGGCAGGGTCGTGTGGCCTCACGTTGCACCACACAACCACGCCCCCTCCCCGATTCCCTGCCGGGATCTGCTGGCACATCTATTCAGGGCATTATTTGACCACGGGGGGTGGTTATTTCATTCACCCCCGCCGGGGATTCACTGGGATGAATCGGGACTGCGTAACGTCTGAAATCACCCATTATCTTATAGGGATGGGCGGACAGAACCGAGTTCAGAAATTTGGTTCGGTTCAAAAATCGAGTTCGGTTCGGAAGTTCGGTTCGGTCAACTGAACTGGTCAAGTTCAGTTCGAACTCCGAACTTCCAAACTGCGTTTGCCCATCCCTAATGCAAATAGCTATTCTTATAAACCAACTGAAACAGTAGTCTTTTGTGAACACTTCACAATGTGAGTATTTCAATACTGTGAAAGAGAAACTTGTCAAATTATTTTTAAAAAACACATCCCTCCCCCCACCCCCAAAGACACATGTTAACCTAAGGACCAATCCAAAGTATGCACATGCACACCAAGTACATGGTATGCATGTATTATGCATAGTGCACATATGATGTGTACACTTCCTGTGCTTGATGCATGCACACAACATGCTCTTTGTGCATGTGTGTACCTTAGAATGGGTCCCTAATGGTATGATATACATCAAGAGCCTGGCTTCAGAAACGTTGACCATAATTACAAGTACATCCTTATTTAACTTATTAGTCCCATTGAGGCCCACTTCTTGCATGAGTAAGTGCTGATCCTTGGGAAGAGAATGGGAAATTGGTCTATAATGTTATTGTGGTTTTATATACCTGTGACGGGGGGGGGGGATTTGGGGGCCTCTTTGGGTGTTGTTGCTGTTGTTTGTTTGTTTGTTTGTTTGTTTGTTTTTTAAATAGCCAGGTTTATTATAGATCAGTATCATTGATGTGTTTTAACATAGCATGCCAACAAAATGAAAAATACTGTGTTGATTTTTAGCGGCGTAAATAATATTTAAAGAAGAATCACTCAGTAATGCGTGACTTTCAAAAGTCAAATGAATTGTTCCTTTGTCTCTACTGTGTCTTTTAAGATTTTTTTCCACTTCCATCAAGACACAGCATGTATAAACAGCTGTTTGGATAGACACTCATGAGAACAGACTTCATCCATGAACCAAAATCATTTAACTTTCCCTGCAACTGAAAAATGATGCTCTTATATGAATATCATTGCCCATAAATCTAATGTATAATTTAAAGTATGGCATCTTAAAGTATGGCAATATTAATATAGTGCAGTTACTTTTTTTTTTATATACTTTTAGATAATCCTGATCCATATTCCTCCTGATAGGTATAGGGAATGGGTGCACAAGTTGATCCTGTCTTACTTGCTGCTAAAATGGTCAGAGATTACTTTCTAACTGTGCACTCGTTGTGCTCAAGAATACTAAAATCAAGACATGCATAGTGCCAGATTCTGATATCCCTATGATGAGTAACTTCTCAGTGCTGACACTCTTCTGGATGCAAAATGGGTGGGATAGCAGACTCATGACCAATAAATAAAGTAAGATATACAAAGAGGTCGATTCTGCCTCCACTGAAGTCAGGAGAAGTCTAATCCAAAGAGCAAGTGTTGATTAAGAATGACCTAGCAAAGTGAAAGATTATTTTTGCAGCATTCTGTTTATGAGACTGTTGACACTTATATTTTATCCTCTGGCATTTCCATTAAAAGCCCTACTTTTGCTCAGTTTAATTTGCTCCAGGTTAAATAAGCATAAGAGCATTTCTCTTCTAAATGTTGCTGAAATCCCTTTTTAGATCTTCATCTGTTTGGGTTTTTTTCTTTGTTTGTTTTGTTTTTGTTTTTAAAAACTGTGTTTGTGGCTACCCTTGGTCACTGCACTTGCATGCTGCTGCTGTTGCTGTAGCCCAACTGCACCACCACCTGAGGTCACCACAGCAGCCCCACCTCTCCAAGGAGCAAAGCTGCAGTGGCAGCCTCAGATGGCAGCCCGGCCAGACTGCAGCAGCAGCACCAAAGTTGTTTTTAAATTAAGAAGACTGTGGGCGGAAGCGTGGCCGCTGAGTGGCACAGCTGCAGAGCATCCGCTAAGGTGGAGTGCATGTAGAGGTATTTTAATGGGCCGCTCCCAGTGTGACTCCGAGTGCTTGCAGCCAGTTCCTGTGACTTGCAAAGGCCGTATCCCCCACCCACAGTGCCTATGAGTCAGGGACCTTTCTGCTGGCATGGCTGGCTGCCCCAGTTCATATGAGCTAGGGATGCGTGGTGGCCTATTGCCACACACTTTTTTGGCTTCTCCCACATGGCTCAATCTGGATTTTTAGCAGTGCACCATGAGTGGGCATGAATGAGTATTGTGTGGCTCGTGGAAGCACATTTCCCCCCATTCCAACTTCAGACAGGCCATCAGATGAGTGGCTCCTGGGTGGCCTTGTGTGGTAACATCTTGTATTAAAAACAGCCCATGTGTCCACGCACAGTGGGTGCAAGCCTCTGGTGTGTGTGCACCGCCCATATGTGCAGTGCACGAGCCAGAACACGCACTTGCACAGCATGCACAGCACAGACACATGGGGCAAAGATTCAAGCCAGACTGACACAAACTCCGCATCCACACATCTTGCAGCCCAGGAGACAGAGCAGGTGGTTCCTGCTCCATCCCCCAGGCCTCTAGGTGTTTGGGCGTGGAGGGTCAGGTTAGCTTAGGTTGCATCTTTGCCTGTGTTTCATCTGCGCTGCATGTACCGTGCATGTGCACGCCTATAGCGCACACGTTCTGGCTCATGTACTCTGCATACAGGTGGTGCACGCATGCCAGAGGATTGCACCTTGCGTGTGTGCATGCACATATTGTCGGTTTGGCCCATGTGCTGCATGCACACAGACCTGGCCTGGGGCCTCAGTTTTGAATTTTTCAGTGACCATGCATAACTTTGATAAGAAATGTTTTCTATAAATGCTATCTGAGCAGGAGGGTGCGGTATAAAAATACTTTGCAATAAATAAAATATAAATAAAATAAATCCTGACATGTTGCAGAACCTAAAGAATAAGCTTTCAGCAAACTGTAAGGAGATCCAGCAAACTCCATTAGCCTCAAGAAGAGTCCTGCAATCATGGGTGATTTCAGACATAACAGGGGCCCTATTGGCCCCATCATGGAATCACCCAAATGATTCCCCAGTGGAATCAGACTGGCCCGTCAACAGAAGAGCCAGCAGATTGTGCCGGGGAATCGGAGAGGGGGCGGGGCTGCGCGGCGCAATGTGCGGCCACACAGCCCCTCCCCCCAAACTTCTGAGGCCTCCCGCCCTCTGGGAGAAGGTCGGGCGCAGGGGCCAATGCGGCCGCAGCGCCCGCCCGCCTACCCCCCGGGGTATTGACCATGGCCAAGAATCGGTGGCTCACATGGCCACTGATTCCAGGCCATGGTCAGGGGCCAGACAAGATGTTGGGTATTGTCAGACATTACGAGATCACAGTGAACCACGGTGAATACGTACCAATGGCCAATGTGTCTCGCACGTCTGTTTGGCGGCCGCCAGATGTTCGCCACGGTCAATCCGCACATGGGGTCAATTTGAACCACACTTCCCGGGCTAGCCGGTGGAATGTCCCAGGAAGCGTGGTCAAAAAGATCCCCAGCGGGGACCAAAAAAAAGTAACATCTGGCTGGTTGCCATGGCCCGGGATCCCCGGTGGGATCCCGGACCATGGCGAATCCGGCCCGATGCAGCAGCTGCATTGGCCCCACCACCCGCCCGTCTCCCCAGAGGGTGGGCGGCGGGGTGCGTGGAGGGGGCGGGGCCGTGCGGCCGCACATTGCGCCGCGCGGCCCTGCCCCCTCCCAGATTCCCCACCGGGATCCCCCCGGCACGTCTGATATGGAGTGACGGGGGGACCCCAGCGGGGAATGAATGGGTTGTTTTCGGTACGGGGCCAAGCGGCCCCGTAACATCTGAAAACACCCATTATCACCCTCAACCACGGTGAATTCCACCATGGTTGAGTGTGGTAACATCATGTCTGTTATGGGCACAAAGTGATTCCCACCGGGTGTTCACCCCCGGCGGGAATCACTTTGACCATGCTTTCGGAGATCGTTCCTGAACCATCCTCAAAAGTGTGGTTATTTTGATCCCCGCCGGTGGTTCACTGTGGTGAACATCTGGCAGGGATCAAACAGACGTTACGGGACCATTCCCCACCACAGCGGATTGTCTGTGGTTGAGCGTGATCTCGTAACGTCTGAAAATACTCCATGTTTTCTTGCAAAATTAACAGAACATGTCAATTTTATCCTCTTTTTTTATATTTGAGGGTGAAATGTACTCTTACATTTCAAGTATGGTATGACTGTTCATTCCCTACTTTTATTTTGTCTTATTCTTTTGCCTAATTCTATGAGTTCTACTGAATTTCCTATTAGGTTTGGGGATATGGTATTATACCAGCACTTTAAAACAAATACAATCTTGTACTCATAGGGAATGAACATCAATGGGGGTAATAAGTTGGATTCTCCAGCCTGAAAGTGCTAACCAAATTTCTCCAGGCAGGCTCAAAGCTGCCCTTCCCATGCTATAGATAAGGGATTCTCTATTGTCCTCTTCTTGATTACTCTTAGTCTTCCCCTTGCAGTCTTTGTATTTAAAAAAACAAAACAAAACAAAACCACAACACTACACAATAGGGATGTGCAAACCCCCGGGGGTTCAGCCCATTTGGGGTTTGGCTGAACCTGAAACTGTTCAGTTCAGCCCATTTGGGTCGAACCCATTCAGGGGGGCCAAACCCGTTCAGGGGGCCAAACCCATTTGGGCAGGGGTGGTGATTTTCCCTCCCCCTCCCCACTCCAGACTGCACAGGTGGAAGGGGTGCCGGGGAGCACCTCCCCCCCCACCCTGCCAAGCTTGGGATTATTTTTTTTAACCCCCCCACTCAAGGGATCACCCTACCTGGTGGTGCCAGGGCTCTGGCCCTGGTTCTGGCGGCAGCAGCAGTGGTGGCGCTCCAGACCGCTTCAGGCCACTACAAGGCCTTCTGGGTCAAACCGGAAGGCCTTGTAGCGGCCTGAAGCACTCCAGAGTTCTTCCACCACCAGACCCACTGGACCCACCATCGCTGCCACTACTGGACCCAGTCCCGGACCCTGGCCACAACACCACCAAGTAGGTTGGGGACTGGGTCCAGTAGTGGCTGCGGCAGCAATGGCGGGTCTGGTAGTGGTAGCACTCCGAAGCACTTCAGGCCTCTACTAGGCCTTCCGGATTGACCTGGAAGGCGTAGTAGCGGCCTGAAGCACTCTGGAGCACCACCGGACCTGCCAGCACTGCCGCCGCTGGACCCAAGACAGAAATCCCGGCACCACCAGGTAGTGCGATCCCTGGGGTGAGGGGGTTAAAAAAAAATTCCCAGGCTGGGCGGGAGGGGAGGGAGGTGCTCCCCGGCATGCCTTCCACCTGTGCAGCCTGGAGGGGGGAGGGAAAAACAGGTTCCTCCCTGCCCCCCGCCCCCTCCAGAACACGTTCGTAACCCTAACTTTGTTCAGTCAGTTTGGGCAGCGGGCGGTTTGGATTTGGGGTGTTCACAAACAGGCCAGATACCCCAAGTTTGGGCTGAACCCTGAACCTCTGAACCGCGTTCGCATATCCCTACAATACAACACACTTTTTGGGAGCATCAGTGTGAAGCTATAATTTCTAATTGTTTCTCTTGAAAGAAATCAGCAGGTCAAGGCTTCAGACCTGGACCCCCATCTGGGGCTAATATGGTGGTTTCTTTAATTAAGTTTCCATTTTAAAACAATACTATTTCAGACCAGTTTCTCCATTAGGCTCATCTGTCAAAAAGAATCCACCCAGGATGGGAAATGGCTGGAGTAGGGGAAATGCTTTACTTGCAGATGGAGTGCTGTGTAAACAATAAAACTTACTTGACATTGGGGTGTAGAGGCCATACAGTTAAAGGAAGTGTTGGGATAGAACTCTGACATAAGGACTGGCAGGACAAGGGTTTGTATGGCTTATGAGAGAGATTATTGTACGGATATGAGAGCCCTGAACTTTTAAAGATTTCTTTATTTTCCAGCCCAGCCTCACAGGGTAAAAACAGGTGTATGATACTGGGTCACTGTGGCCAGCTTTGACCCACTTTGCAGTGTACCCCATCTTCACATTCATACAGGTGCCATTAGATCTTGGTCCAGGATTTCCCCAGACCATGTCAGTGGCTAGCCTGAGCTCTCACCCCTGGACTATGAACAAGTTACAGTCTGGGCTAAGATCTGCCTGATCAGGCCAAATCAGGCTACACTGGGCTGTCATATAGGCTGTGACCCAAGAGACACGGCGTGGATCAGGTCTGCCTCAGCCAGCTGTCATTGCAGGACATCATTGGCTGCAATGGCTGCCCATCATGACAGGGAGACGGGGAGCTAGAATCAGCATGCTGAGTGCAGCATGGGGGCAGGCTACCCAGCTACACGTTCATGCATCTGCCCGCCCTCCCTAGCAGCTCAGCTGCAGGCATGTTTCTTGTGCAGTCCAACCTTGTCTAGACTGTGTCTGCTGTCGCAACTGCACAGCCATCACTTCTGTTTCCAACCATAGCTAAGCAATGGACTATGCTAAATGTACCTGTATGCAAATTATATGCAAATTATGTCCTGCATAATCCTGCATTTTGAGAGTCATTGTCCCTTGTTTCAGAGTTCTGGGGGTTGGGAGGTATGAGTTGATAGTATGCCACACTGAATGGAGAGAGGAAACCAATGAAAATAAGGCTACAAACAAACAAAATGATTCTGCCAGGGGAAAGGGGCTGATTTTACAGCTCAAACTAATACCAAATTTGGCTGTTTTGGTATATTCATTTTATTTTGAGCAAAGGGGATATGAAGCGCTATTCACTTCTTGCTTTGTTCACAGAAACAAATATTCTTTTAGGGTATTTTGTTGTTGTTGTTATTTTGGTTATTTAGTTCACTTAGTTATTTTTTTTGTTATTTTAAAATAACAGAAATAACTAAGACAAAATAAATGAAATAGTTGAAATTAATGATCAAAGTGATGAATATGCACAGAATATAATTCAGATATTAAATGGTGCATCCAGATATGAAAATTATATCTGCCAATACAAAATGGCATATTTGTTTTAGCTCTAGTCCCTATCTATCAGCACAGAGGAAAAGGTCAGGATCCACAGGATTGTGTTGCTTTATCTTATTGGTAGGGATGTGCAAACGCAGTTCGGAAGTTCGGAGTTTGGACCGAACTCGAATAGTTCGGTCAACCAAACTTTCAAACCGAACTCGAATTCGACCGAACTGTTCTGTCAAATCCGAACCAGTTCAGAAGGCAAAAAACCCCGGTTTTCAATGTACGAACTCAGTTTGGAAGTTCAGAATTCGACCAAATTCGAATAGTTCGGTCAACTGAACCGAACTTTCGAACTGAACTTGATTTTCGAACCGAACCAAACCAAACTGAATTTCCAACTCGGTTCTGTTCTCACATTCCTACTTAGTGGGCACTTAGAATCCACAAAGTTGGCAGGCCATTTCTTCAACCTCATCTGCGCATGACTGGGTGTTTTTAAACAAGGAAGACGAAGTGCATGGGGATGGATTCAAACAGGTTGTTCTCAGTGTGGCTACCCCAGACATGGAGGCAGCCGTTACGCACTCCCTCTGCCACAGACCAATGAGGGAGAGGGAAGCATGCTGGACTGGCCTTTGCAATTGACATGTCCATGGCATGAGCGCTGGGGAACCCGAGCTCCTCAACACTCCTGACCAGTTCTTGTGACTTGAGAAGGCTGTGTTCCCTGCCCACAGTGTTTATGAGCGGCGGACCAATCTGCTGGCATGTCTGGCTTCCCCAGTTCATATGAAGTGGGTGAAGGTGGGCAAGGGTGTGTGGGGAGGATGGGTTTTTAATTTTCTTTTATGCCTCCCTTTTATGTATTTTATATACTTTATGTATATTTTTAAATATTTTAATTTTTGTAAGCCCCCTGGAGCTGCTTAGGCAGGAGAGGCAGGATATAAATAAATAAATAAAATATGAGCAGTGGCTCCATAGTTACCCGTTGCCACAGTGCTATTTTGCTTCCCCACATGGAGCACTACAGATTTCTCGGCAGTGCTTTGTGAGTGGACATGAGTGGGTGCTCCATGGCTCATGGGAACACACATCCCTCTGTACCCCCTTAGATGGGCTGTTAGATGGGTGGCTCCTGGGTGGTCATGCAGGGTAACATCGCGCTTAAAAACACCCCAAGTATGCACGCATGGTGGGCACAATAAAAGAATGAGTTGCCTCACATAAAGTTTTGGGCTCCTGTGGATTTTCAGATGGTAGGCAGGATCAGCTTAGTACACTCAGTCAATCAGATGTTTCAAAATCAATTACATTACTTCATAAATCTCATTACTTCAGAAAAGTACCAGAACAGATTATAATTCATGCTCTCATATTCAATACATAAGCCTTTCATCAGCTTTTACCCACTTTCATTTGTTATCCCCTTTGTTGTCCCCCTCATCCGTTCTGACTCTTATCATGACTGTATAGTGCAAGGGACATTGCTGGCAATAATAATAATAATAATAATAATAATAATAATAATAATAATTTTAAAAATCATCTCTTAAAAGTCTTCCAAAACAGAAACCACCCCCCCCCCAAAGTTATTGATGTAAATGTTAAATGTAAAGCAAAATCCTAATGTGTATCAAGAAAGGTCAATGCAGACTTGTTCAAAGCTCAATGAAGTAAATAGGAGTCTGTCCCTTGATTTCAGTGGCTTTGGATATACACTGATATGCTGCAAAACCCCAGAGAATAATTTAAATACATCAAACATTGAACTTACACATCTCGCCCGAAAAACAACTTACACTTGTTTCTGTGATATCAGTCTCTGCTGGAACACCTGGGCCAAACTCCTCGTTAGTAGGATTGGTTGGTCTTTCTTCATTATATTCCTTATATTCATAAAAATCATATTCGCCTAAATCTCCATCTACCAGAAGATCAGATTCACTGAGGTCTACTCCTTCTCTGCTTCCATACACTGTTTCCTCAGGTTTTTTATTCTCTGTATTATAATCCTCTCCAGTTATGTATTCTTCAGTAAACACTTCTTCAACAGGATTTTGCTATTCACATAAGTAGTGAAGATTTGGGAACAGGAGGAATATGTGTATTACTGTTAGTAAAGCAGTGTAAGCATTTGGTAACTGACTGTCATGATTTGTCAAAAAGAAAAAAAAGATGACAGAACAGTAAAACTACAGCATGTCTTCTTTTAATTGGATTCTGAAACACTGGCAAGCCAGTATTTCAGAGTAATTAAAAGATCATTCAATGTAAGCAAGTATGTACAACAAAGTAATGCTTTCATACACTTTATTGCAGTTTCTTTTCAAAAACATTTCATGAAATCTTGGCTTCAGTGAAGACAGTGGAAAATTCCCTTTAACTTCAGGTGAGTCAGGATTTCACCCATTGAATTTAGTACTACCTGCACAACACACTATATGCATTTGCTAGGTTATTGTTGCTTCTCTGGTAAGTGCATCTATGTTTTCCTGCTTGGTTTCACACTTTTAATGCCATCCATTCATGGATCATGTGAAATATAATTTAATACAGGCATTCCAATGGGCTGTGAACTAATTTAAATTTGTTTCAGAAATAACACTGTAATCTGCAACGTTCCAAACTTGTGATTGTTGCCGTATGTCCAGCATTCTTGACTATCTCATGTCAATAGAAAACAATGCAAAGCCAAATCTTTTAACACCCTTCCCTTTATGATTTTGCAGCATATTTATCACCTCAACAAGTAATGACTTATGTCTTTCACAATAGATTGCACATATACTTTTTTGGATGTGTATCATTCCATCTGCAAAATCCATAGAAGATTAAGTTGAAAACGTCTGAAAGCTAAGTACTGCTTGAAGTTTCCAGAGAAATATTATGAAAACAGTGTAAAACCAAACATTCCACTTAGAAGCACCAAAACTATTCAAAGAGCATTTGTTGAAGATGTACAAAATCAAATAGAATTAAAAATGGATTTCTTTAGAAGACAGGTTGCTTGGAAAGAGAATGAAAAAGTTCTTGAACAAATTTTGCATGTTTAACTGTCAGTTCAGGTGATTTCCCTCCCCTACCTTAAATAGTACTTTATGTAGGCTTTCATAATGATGATATAATTGAAATAAAAATACATGTTTTTTTTTTTCTAACTTTACATCTATTGTAATTAAACTAACTACAACAGAGTTAATTCTGTTTTTTACCAGTATATTCCAGAACTGGGATCAATATATTCAGCGATCTAACTTGTCAGACAAGACCTGAATTAAGAGTTGTGAGCCAAACTGTGACCTGTTTATAGACTTGTGTACAACATCCACCGTGGGAAGGGTATGGCACTTCGAATCTGCCATTCTACACTGGAAAACATCAGCTATTGTCTAAAGCAGAGGTTCCCAAAGTTAGCTGGAGCCCCAAATGGGGTATGGATGAGGTCATGATCCCAACTGATGTTTGATACACTTTGCATGGCTTTGTTGTTCTCTGGAACTGTTCTTTTATCTTTAAGTTTCAAAATGGGGTCATGAAGGCAAAATCTTTGGGAAACACTGGCCCAAAGCATTGTTAAAATACACGGAGTTTACCCATAACTCCCTCCAAAGTTCCAGCTGTTGTAGAATAAACATGGTATTTGAATTCAGTTAATCACAGGTTAGAAAAACTGATTGCCATTCACTTTTAAATTCCACAAAGCATGATATGGGAATGTTCTATTGAACCAATTTGTGCCTTCTCTGTTCTTTCTTGTGTTATCAAAATCGGATGAACTCTAATGCAACAATTTTCCAAATTATAGTCTGGAATGAATACGCTAAGCAATTTCAGAATTTCTTTTCATACTCATGTTGAATGAACTATGATTGGCTTAAAAAGCAAAACTGGGTTTTGTACATCTTTTAAGAGTTACACATTCATTTTGAAAGGATTATGTAAAAGAACAATGAAACCTCATTTTTACCATAATTAGCCATCTCTTTGCTAAAACTAGTGTTGATTTATACTATATATATACATATATATACATACATATATATACATATATATACATACATATATATACATACATATACATACATATATATACATACATATATATACATATATATACATACATATATATACATATATATACATACATATATATATATTAGGAATAATATTTATGCTTTTGATGGCAGCCATATATAAGCATCAATTTTAGCCTAATTTGTCGCCATCCTTTGCATTTTGTGCACATGTAGCTAAAGCGTGTAATTACTGAATAAAATGTGCAAGTAATTCTCAGAAATAAATAGAGCCACCACAAAATGCAAAAGGTTTGCTTGTTTGTCTTTTCTGAGTTGTTAAAGGAAATGATGGCTTCCAACACATTTCAAAATGCTGGTGTTTACACCAAGCAAAACATCTATATTCATAAATGTCAGTTGGCTGAATATCGAAAGAATCCATTTCAAGCAATAGCAAACCAGTGTTAGTTTCTATCATAGCTTTTTGGCTCAGAGAAGCTTCAAAGATCCTGGTGAATAGCTGTCAAACTGGGTTTGCTCAACACAGCAGTGGTGCAGAGTTTTGAGCATTGGTTAAGAAGTAATGAAGAGTTTGGGTGAAAATGGAAATCAATCCTGCATTAATGAGATTGACGTTTATATACTCCTGCCTGCTAGCAGATATAAGGGCATGTAGCTAAGGGTGTATTCTCATGATCTTCTCTTCCAAATTAACTATTGCATTGTTCTCACGATCTAGGTGATTATAAAACATGGTTGAATGCGGTATTTGTACCACTTCTCAAAATATTGGTTCACGGGTCAGTTATTCTGGAATAAATAACACTAATTGTGGAAGTTTTAAAACATACCCTAAACACTTTATTTGCAGTTTATGAATCACATTCCAGCCCATATCACCTTAGGTATGTACATTCTCTGCTCTCTGGTAGCCATGTGCATTGCTTATGAGTATGCCTAATACTAACTTGCATCAGGCCGTGGGTATTTTCAGACGTGACGTTGACATGGTGAACCACGGTGAATACCCACCTGTGGTCACCGTGTCCCGTACGTCTGTTTGGCGGCCGCGGGGTGACCCCAGCGGGGAACGAAGCCGGTGGTGCCGGTACGGGGCCAAAGGGCCCCGTATCGTCTGAAAGTACCCATAGTCACCACTCAC
The DNA here is from genome assembly GCA_003113815.1 of Sphenodon punctatus. Taxonomy (NCBI): domain Eukaryota; kingdom Metazoa; phylum Chordata; class Lepidosauria; order Sphenodontia; family Sphenodontidae; genus Sphenodon; species Sphenodon punctatus. Next base: position 477,750 of record QEPC01006354.1, read on the forward strand.
ACTTCAGCTTGGTTGTGCAAACATTATTCCATGTTGCATAAAATGGGAGGATTAACAGGATAAAGCTCCTAGAGGAAGGATTTCTTGTCCTTAACTGGCCAAACTTACTAATATAGTCAATGGGAGGATAGTCTAAGTGAATCTTCCACTTAGAATCATTCACTTTGGGTGTTTTCAGATGTGACAAGATCACAGTGAACCATGCTGAATACCTACATGTGGTCACTGTGCCCTGCATGTCTGTTCGGCGGCCGCCAGATGTTCGCCACACTGAATACCCACATGCGGTCAATTTCAACCACGCTTCCCG
>QEPC01006354.1:478608-496218 GCA_003113815.1 Sphenodon punctatus
CCATCCTGGATCATGGCAAACCTAACCATGGTTCTGGAGGTGAGGCCAGCCTCACCTCCAGAACTATGGTTAGCTTTGAACCCCGCCAGATATTCACTGTGGTGAACATCTGGTGGGGCTCAAGTAGACGTTATGGCACTCACAGCCACCACCCTGAATCTACTGTGATTCAGGGTGGTTGACTGTGATCACGTAACATCTGAATTAGCCTTGGACACTGATGTGCTTGGATAAGAGTTACAGTTACTTGGATAATTCCTATTAATAAGAGACAACAGGAGTTTTTAAATGAGCGCTGCGGGAGTTAGAGATGCATGGCCACTGAGTGGCATGGCTGCAAGGTGCCCAGAGATGCAACATGTGTGACGAATTCTTCAAACGAGTGGCTCCCAGCATGGCTGCCCCATCCACAAAGGTGGCTACCCTGGTCTGTATGGGCCACTCCAAATTTTTCAGGGGTGCTCCATGCGTAGCCATGCATGGCCGCAGTGTCGTTCACGGGAGCATGCCTCCCCATTCACCACTGTCACGTGAGCAGTTGTATGCCTGGACAGTGGGGGGCCATGCATGGACAGGTCTCATTTAAAGTTTCCCTCCTAAGTGTTCTTTAAAAAATAAATAAACAATAAAGATTGTGATGTGTTAAATACTTGTGTTTGACATGAGTGTGTTTGCCTGGACACTTTCCCAGCATTTTCCTCATTACCTCATTTGGGCTAGTTGTCTGACTGGGCGTCTCAGTCTGGTAACCTTCTGAAGTCCCATAGTCTGTTTCAGCCACGCTGTATTCTTGAAATTCATCAACAATGTTGGCCTAATATTAAAAAGAAAGCAGAGTGTTAAACATGAAATAAAAGGCAAGCATACAGTAGGAATCTTTGTTTAATCAGGTTATGGCATTCGCCAGAGATGTATTCATCTAGTGGGGTTAGGGCTATTTGTGTCTCATGATCAGAGATCTTCCAGTCTTATTCTGGGAAAGATCTTGATTATTTCTTTGCTACCTTTACCCCTAGTTTGCCTTTTGCTGCCGCTTGGTAACTTTTCTTCTTCTTGGATGTAAATTTTTCAGATTTTTTGGTTGTGACCTTTTGGGGTTTGTCCTTTGAGTTAGTGGTCACTGTCCTCTTCTTCTTTTGGGCTTTGGCTTTCTTTTTCTGCAAAATGTGGTGAAAGATGGAATGGGAAAACATAAATAAAGGGGGGAAATGCAGAAAGGAGGTAGGGTAAGCAAAGGCAAAATGATTGCTGTTGGTCATCAGACCTTCCATGGTTAGATGAAAATGAGTGTCATAAACATATGGAGAAAGATTAAGTGAAAGGAATATGATGCGTTTGACAAAGAAATTACACAAAACAACAACAAGCTACACGGGAATAGACAGTGGGACACCACACAACACGGAGACCAGAGTTTGTTACCTCAGTTTGTGCTATTGTCTCTTCATATATTGGGGGTCCCTCTGTTACAATGTCAGTCTCTTTATAATCTGGCTCCCCATACTCATAGTCATACTCGATTAAATCCTCAGGTGTATACTACATTCCAAAGGGAAAAACATTAGGCATTCCTACGTTAGTGGCAGAAAACTATATTAGAAAGACTGAAAAGCAGTTTCTTAAACGTTACTTGGGAGTAAAGTTTAAGAGAACTAAGGCAATATGAGCAGTTAATCATACTTATTCAATGAAAAAACATCACACTCTCTTTCTTTTCTTAACTTCATACAATATATATGTATTGAAAAAGCAAGTATGGTGGATAGGAAAATAAGCTCCTTGACTAGGCTAGTCAGAAAGATCAGCTACAATATGGAGGAGATATTTCCAACTGTCATTTAACGAAATATAGAATGTATTAAATACAACTAACTTGCTGGTAAAATCTCCCCTACATCTTCCAACCAGTCTTTTACTAGGGCTGAAATGAATATTCAGAATGAATTCAGACTATGACAAATTCAGTATATTCCTTTCTGTTTAAACAAAGAGATAAGGAAGTGATATCAATTTCCCGCTTTGTTTATAGAACCAAATATTTGTTTCAGTAATTTCACTTAGCTTGTTTGGTTTTTAAAAAAAAATTATCCAGTTTTTTGTTTTTTCAGTATTCACTTTATTTGGTATTTTGTTAACCTCTGTAGGAATAATTAGTACCAAACAGAGCTAAATATGATTACCAAAGTTAACAAAATATTGAATAAACCAGGCGAGGAACCTATAAACCTCCACTGGCCTGGTTAGAAGATGGGGCAGGTACAGCTGAAAGAGTGAACACTCTTGGGCCAGAGGGTAGATCAATGAGGCAGCACTGGCCACAGGCCAGCAGATCATCAGACCAGGGGATGGGACAGGAGATGGATCTTTTGGGACAGGGAAAATGGGACCACACGGGGGGGGCTGAATGGGGCATGATGGAATGCAAGAGGGTGGGGAGCCGGAACCACTAGAGCAGGAAGTGGGGCCTGGTAGGCCCAAATGAGCAGTTTATGAGTGGGGTGAGGTAGGACCACCAGCATACAGAGTGCTCAACGAGCCTGACAGGTCCGGTGTCCCTGCCCTGGTATGACAAGTCTTTCCACTAAGGTAAGCTATGACCCTCATTGTTATCCAGGAGCTGCCTTAGGGCTACTCTAAATTTTGCTATCTTGAATGCCTGGTTGGGGATTATCAAAGTTCTATGGACCCCAGTAATGTCTCCTCCTATCCGAATATGTCTTTTATGCGGTAAGATTAATAAAGGGTAATTGATTGATTGATTGATTGATTGATTGATTGATTGATTGTATTTGAACCTCGTACCTCCTGCTAATAGCAGCTTCGGGCAGCTAACAAATCCATAAAATAAACAATATAAAATACAATTAAAATATAAAAACAGTAATAAAACAAAAAATGGGGCACCACAGAATATAAAAAAAAATCTATAACTGAGGAATTCCAGGCTGCCCAGAAAAGGCATATTTCCAATCTATTTCCACCACCACAGTGAGGCAAAGGGCATGGGCAGTGGCTAGGATGTGACTAATAGTAGTTCTTGACTAAGCTATTTTGGAAGGTGGGAAGATTTTCAAAGACACCTTCTGAAATTCACATCCATTTTGCCTTCAAAAATCCCTTTTGTAAAAGAGAGAGACAATAGTATTTGCCTGTCATGTCATACGTTACAAAGATTGATTTGATATTTACTAAACATTTTAAAATGTATTGAAGGACAATAAGGATTATTAACATCCTAAAATAATCCAAGACTTTATGCGAAATTTTCATCATTCAGAACCCACATTACCATCATTCAGCCAAAGATGCTCATTTATCGGTTTGTGCAGGCCAAGGTTCTTTGACTCAGCCATTTTTTTGCATGGTTGAAGACTTTTTAGTAAGAAGCAAATATCTTCACAGTTATGAAGCTTTACATAGAGTTGCTACTTCTCCAGGTTTGATTTAGAGGCTTCAGGATTTGATCCAGAGTCTTCAGGTTCCAGGGGAATCCCTGATTTCTCCCAGTCAGCCAGGGGTGCCTCTGGATAACCAAGGGTCATGGGAGGATGGTTTCTTCAGAAATTGGGTAGGTGGGAAATTGGGTGATTTCCTGCCATCCTTTCCAATGTGCCCCTGCTTCTATGGAGCATAGTATCATGCTAATGCTCTGCAAGGGTGTGATTATGTAAGAAAGAGGACATGATAGCTTCATTGTCCTGACTTCCAACGCGGCCTTGCAGAACACTGGGACATCATGCTACTCCATAAGTGGTGGAGTTATGTCAGAAAAGGGCATGATAGTGCTTTCTCCGGATCTCCTTTCTGACATGGCTCTGCCCCCTGTACAGCATTGAGAAATCATGACACTCAGTAAGGGGCAAGTTAACATTGGGAGGAGGCATGAAAACACATTTGCCCCACTTCCTCTGACATGGTCCCACTCCTCTAATTTCCTCCCAGAAGGAAGTGGCAACCCTACCCTCCTATTTGCCTTTGACTTGACTTTTATCATTTTGGTTCTTAAACAACTCTATTTGTTCAGAGGTGTTCGAAGAAAACTTTGTTATCATTCTCTTAAGAATTTGAGATCAGCCCCTCAAAATAACTTGCTTTTTCATGAAACTGAATGATTGTATTTATAGTCTGTCAGAAGAAAAAGAAGAAAAAGAAAATAGAGTGTTTTTCCTTAAAGTACATAATAGTCATTTCCAAACAGAAAAAAAGTTTTCCCCCGAATTACACTATGAAACTAAGTATTTATTTATTTTGTTTTTTTTGTTTCTTTGCTTATTCCACCCTGCTCCTCCCTTAAGATTCCAGGCAGCTTACTTAATAAAACACACATAATAAAAAATACAATAAAAGTCTATTTAAAATCCTCGTTAAAAACCACCCTCACCTATAAACCCTCCCACCTCAACCCATAATCCCACCTGGCAAATGCTATGCCAAAAAGAAAAGTTTTGCCCTGTCTCAAGATAATACTCAGGCTTGGACTCTGACAGACCTCTGACGGGGGGAAGGAGTTCCATAATATAGGCCCTTTTCACACGGACCGCGGTGTGTGTGTGTGTGTGTCAGTGTGCACTGCAGTGTGAGTGTGCGCTGGGTGGGTGGGCAGTTCTGATGGGCGTACAATGGCACACACTGGCCTCTCCCCACCGCTACCCACCCATGCACGGAGGCACGTCCGTTTTGTCTAGTGCCTCCATGCATGGGAGATGGGTGTGCATGGGAGCACGCACGCACTCCCACCCACCCACCCACCCATGGAACACTTCAAAGGAGACTCACCCATGCATGAACACCACAGATTTCTAGATGTTCATGTGTGAGTTCTGCCCATATGAAAAGGGCCATAGGGTCAGCAACTAAGAACACCTTTCTGCAGGCTGTTGTCGTATGAACAAGATTAGTAGGGGTGTGCATGTCATTTTAACAAAAATTGTTGTTTTCATTTTCTTTATTACAATAATGAAAACGACAAATAATAATAACAAAAAAACCCTGGCTTTTTGTTTTTGAAATAATGGGAAAAAACTGAAAAGATATTACCGGCTATAACGTTTTTGTTTCTTACTCAATTCTTATTAAACTTGGGTGGATCATACCCTCATTGGAGTGCACTTTGTGTACCAAAGTTCAAAAGATTTTGATAAAGAGGACCGATTTTAAAAGTAATTGAACGTTGTGATTTTATGAAAAACTCCATACACATTCCTGGATACAACTTCTTTTTTTTCCATCTAATTTACATGGAACATGGAGATACTATGTCCATCCACAAGTTCAACACTCCTGCCAAATTTCAGAATGATTGGATAAATTGTTCTGATGTTATAAGCTATTAACTTGAAAATGTACTTCTGGCTGTAACATTTTTATATCCCATGCTGTTTAGAAGAAATTGGCAGAAATGTATCCCATATCTTCCCTGTCATGTCTACAAAAGTTCAGAACAATTTGATAAAGGGGCCCAATTTTATAAGCACTTGAAGTTGTCCCTTTGAAGACCATTATTCAGATAAATGGCAGCACATACAGAGCCAGACAGAAGCAGGCACCTGGCATGGCAGGGGGAGGGAGACTGTAGGAGGGAGTATGGGGAACAACCCAACAGACTGACAGACACATTCACTAGCCAATTACTGCATGCTTCCAGCTTTACAGGACCAATCTGTGGTGGCTTCAAGGTGGGCATAGGGAGCCGCCCTCAGGCGGGCATAGAAGGGACATAACTGGGACTTTGGGGATAGCATCCCAGAAATCAGGAAACATAGGGTATTTTCAGATGTTACAAGATCACAGTGAACCACGGTGAATACCCACCTGTGGTCAATGTGTCTCGAACGTCTGTTTGGCGGCCGCCAGATGTTCGCCACGGTCAATACCCGCATGGGGTCAATTTGAACCACGCTTCCTGGGCTAGCGGGGGGAATGTCCCGGGAAGCATGGTCAAAGAGATCCCCAGCAGGGACCAAAAAAAAGTAACATCGGGCTGTGGCGAATTCGGCCCGACGCAGCGGCCGCATTGGCCCCACTGCCCGCCCGTCTCCCCAGAGGGCAGGCGGCGGGGAGCGTGGAGGGGGCGGGGCCATGCAGCCACACATTGCGCCGCGCAGCCCTGCCCCCTCCCAGATTCCCCACTGGGATCCCCCCGGCACGTCTGATACGGCATGATGGGGTGATCCCAGCGGGGAATGAATAGGGTAATTTCGGTACGGGGCCAACGGGCCCCATAATGTCTGAAATCACCCCTAGTTTACACATCCAGGATGGCCAATTATCATCACAATCACATGCTGAGCACTGTGACAGAGGACATAAGAGAATCTCTATTGGCTCTTTCCTAAACAGATGCTTCCAACTTCCTAGTAACAAGTGCGGGAAATCAGTTGGGATGATCACCGCACAGAATGAGGATATTTGGCTGACATTTCTGCTGACCAATTGACATCACAAACCGATCTTATACTACAGTGACACGTAAGAGAATCCCTGGCATAGGCTCCATCTTTGCATATGCTGTGCAGGCTTATAAAATTGTGACCCTTTATCACATCTTTCTGATATTAGTCAGAGATGATCCTAAACATGTGAGATACAGTTCATGTACACTGGTTGGACTATAAAGATGTTACAGACAGACATACATTTATATGTTAATTACTTATATCACTGGGTTAGTTTATCCAATCCTTCTGAAGTTGGCATAGATAGTAATCATAAGAGGTGGGATAAAATTGCCAAGTCTCTCATCCACATTAGATGAGAGACAAAGATGTTATAGTCATGGATGTATATGCAGATATTTTCAAAATAGCACAATTCAACTGCTTATAGAATCGGATTCCTTTATCTAATCTTTCTGATATTTGGTACACTTAATGCCTTCCATTTGGGGTACAATCCCCCCACCCCCAGTTTCATCTGCATATAATGGAAAACAAAAATGCTACAGCCAAAAATCTGTTTTCCATCTAAACCAATGGAAATTGAAAACAAAAGCAAAAAAAAATATGACATTTTGATATTTATGAAAAACCCCACAGATTTCAGTAAGAAAAACAAAAAATGAATAATGAAAGACAACATGGGTCCCTAGTGCACACTTCTAAAGATTAGCAGGTGGTATCCACAAGACAGTGCTCCAGGACACCAAATGTTACAGCCAAAAATCTGTTTTTCATTGAAACCAATGGAAATCGAAAATAAAACCAAAAACGGCATTTTGATATTTATGAAAAAAACAACAACAACAGATTTCAGTAACACAAATAAAAAAAGAAATACAACATGGGTTCCTGGTGCACACTTCTAAAGATTAGCAGGTGGTATCCACAAGAGTGCTCCAGGACACCAAATATTGAAACAAGTTTTTAAAGATTTAAACTTCCACCATAGATTTATATAAGTCTTGAATCTGATTTTATACTGTTAGATCTGGTGAAGTAATCTTTTGAATATATTAACTGCTTCTTGTTTATCATGGGGTGTCAAGAGTATATGAAGCAAGTCATGCTTTGCTTTCCTACTATGGTAAATCTCACTAATCCGAATAGGGCTGAGAGTATAGATAAGATGATCAGTATTTGGCATTAAGTACACACAATGCAAGATAGCCAAGTAGCCCCCAAGTTAGATTAATATTCTTAACATAATATGTAAATACTCTTCCCTGCTGCCTTGCAGTAAGCGATTAGGGCTCACTCCAACTCTTACAGGAAGACTTTTATTGCTTTTAATGGGTGCTGCTTTGTGCCTTTAGAAAGCAAGTGATATTGTCAGCTCTATACACATTTGTGACCAGAGTACTGCTGCTACTGTTGTACAGAAGAGGATGTAAATAAAAGGCAGTTCAACTGTCTGCAAAGGTTGGAAACCAGGTATTGAGAAACTTCTCCTTGTGACGGACAAAATTAATAATAATCAGAAAGGAAACTGAATTTTCAAGCTTCTCTGTGGTTACAAAGCACAGTAACAAAGCAAAGTAAAAAAAATAAATGAGATGCTTGCAACACTTATAAGACTAATGGCATATGAACATCCAGGAGAATCCCCTCTAATTTGAGCAATGCTACTACTACTGCTGCTGCTGCTGCTGCTGGCACCCCCGCCTGCACTTCCCCAACTCAGGCATGTCACCAGAAGAGAGTTGAGACATCACTATTGTCTTCTGGCACTGCTACCCTGACCACCACAGGGTAGCACTGCTACCCTGACCACCACATTTTTCTCCCCTGACAGTTTAGAGATATGGGGGTAGAGATTACATGTGTTGGCATCCACCGTACATTTTAGTCCCAAATTACTCCTGTACTGTCTACTAATTTTAAAACCACAGAGAGGCATATGTAGAAGCAGGCAGTGGATCAGTAGATGGAAGAGAAGGAAAAGGAGGACTGACAGAGACAAGAGGTGGTAGAAGCATCAGAAAAGTGAAAAGAGCCCTCTGCCCTCGGATAGAGGCGGGGTGAGGTTGCCAGCCCCCCCTTTTTTCTTCCAGGAGTGGCGCAGAGATGTGCAGGGTGAAAACCCTATGGGTCAGCCTGGGCCCGGTTGATAGGTGGCCCAGGCATCAGGTGCCCGTGTACGGGGCACCTGATTGGTCAGCATGGGGGCAGTATCTCTTCTTTGCTAGGAGGGGGAGGAGACAGGCTGTCACCCATGTGTTTCCCTGCATCAGCCTTCATTCACGCCTTCACTCCCAGTAGAAGAGAGCAGTGGGACAATGCTGCTGCAGGACAGAAGCACCACAATGGGCTGGCAGAAGAAGAAAGCGGCTGTGGCTGAGAAGGAAAAGCGGGTAAAGAAATGCCTGGCACAGGCTGCCAACACACAGTCCCCAGCTCTGGTCTCAAGCGGGGGGGGAGGTGAGTGAGGCACACACCCCCGCCCTCCAGACAAGTAATGTGGAACCACCTCCATGCCTGTGAGGCCCTTGCAGGGGCACTCCACGAGCGAGGGACAAGGGAAGGTGCAGGGGAAATCCCCACGGGAGGCCACAGGATGGGCAAGGACCTGGAGAGTGCCCCAGAAGCATTGTGGGGGCGAGGTATTCAGCAACCAGGCAGGGCGATGACACGGGGGGTGTTCGAATTATTGCCCCACCTGTCAAGTTTCGGGATGGCACCAGAGTGGGGGACTACCTTCCTCCCCGGCCTATCAGCAGGTTGACTGTCCCCCATCAGGCTCAGCTACCCATTGACCCCTGAGGGGTTCAGGAGCATGCACCCAACAAAGAGGGGCAGGGTACCCAATGGACCAGAGGATGGCACAGGAACCTGCCCATAACCTTGGGGACCCAGGACAGCCAGCATGGGCCTGCACCGAGCAGCAATCATGGGAGACATGGGCTGGACTAGGGTTCTGACATCATCGGCGCTGGGTGCGCCCCTGGATGGGGACCCCCAGCCTTCGGGAGGTAGCACTTACACACCAACCGGTGGGGACCTGGGGCAGCCAGCATGGGCCCACCAGCAATCGGGCTGGGGGTCCCTCAATGGGGACCCCCAGCCCTCCAGGGGTAGTACTTATGCACCAGCAGGTGGTGATCAGGGACCATCGGAAGACTCACCAGGGGATGCCAGTGGAAAAGAGGGAGATGCTGGTAACCATGCCATGTGGGACCGAATACAGGCATTAGAGAAGGAGCTGGAGCAGATGGCAGAATGTAGAGCAGATGCCCCGGTCAGGACAAGGAAAGAGACATGGTGGTTATTGGAACACGAGGACGGGAAAGCCCCCATGATTTGTTTTGGGGAGGGGGATGTGCAACTAACAGTAATGCACTGGCTAGCTAGCTACGACTGCCAGCTGCAGCAACAGTTAGTGCTGGCTAGGGCACAAGGGGCCAACAGGGTGGGAGCAGGGCCATTTTATCAGCTTAGGATGCATCAAACCTTACTGGATCTGGCACAACAACCCCAGACAGTAAGCCCACACCCTGCTCCACAAATGTTGTGGTGGAACGGAGCATGGGTCAAGGTCACACCAGTCCCTCCCCCAGGGGGAACCACTTGGTAGGGAGTGGTTTCCTCCCGGATATTGCAAAAAAAACAAAGGAGGGGGCTATGACACTGGAGACGAGCCCCAAGTACCTATAGCGCAAAGCCATGACCTAGGTAACCGGCCCTCACCACCCATGTGAGGGGGTTATTCTGATCTATCTGCCCCCATGGGAGAACACCTCGCCTATTCTACCAAGGAAAAGATATGGAAGGGTGAGTATATAGATATCTCTGCCTTTTTATACAGCAACTCGATAGTGGATCCGACCCTGAAGGATGATAGCAAGGACAAGGAGAAGTTCCAAAGGCCCATATGCGGATATAGTCAAGAGGGCATATGGGGTGGGCCCCCTGGGAGCGTGGCTTTGGTTCGATGAGGTCTTCAGACACAGGGCATCATTTACGCCGGGGTTGTGCTGGGACCGCCACACTCAGGACCTATGGCTAGATTGAATGGTTGGTACGGCCAATGCACCCATGACCAACAGTGGTCACATCCTGATAAAAGGGGGGGGGGTGTAGCGCCAGCAAATTATTCTTATAGGACCAACAACAGACGGGGTGGGGCCTCCACTTATTGAGAATACAACAGGAATGGGTGGTGCTGATGAGGTACCTGTAAATTCCGACATGCTTGTGCAGTTTGTGGAGGAGCCCACTCTGTTTCGACATGTTACAGGGGGAGAGCACGAGGTAGTAGAAGGAATTAGTCTGGAGCGGGACCGGTTCCAACCAGTAAAGGCGGGCAACAAGGGGTCGGAAAGGAAAAAGGGCCCATCCCCAATTGATGTAAAGAGACTGGAGAAGGCTTTGGCCCACCATCCGGATAGGGCTGAGGTTAAATATGTTGTTCAAGTTTTTTAGTTGGGTTTTGTTATTCTGGCAGGAGAGGTCAGACAGGAGCGCGAACCACCTAATCTGAAGTCAGTCAAGGGGATGGAGGATGTGGTCAGGGCCAAGATCATGATGGAAGTAACTGAGGGATGGATAGAGGACCCATTTGCTGAGCCCCCCTTCAGGGACCTTGTGGTATCCCCTTTAGGGATAGTGCAAAAAAAGGCACCTGGAGAGTTTCGGCTCATCCACCACCTTTCTTACCCGAGGGGGCGTTCAGTAATTGATGCAATCCTGAAGGAACTGTCAACAGTGTGGTATACGTCATTTGACCAGGCCATAGACCATGTGATGGCATATGGACAGGGGGCACGTTTAGCGAAATGTGACGTGAAGTCAGCATTCTGGCTCTTGCCTGTTCATCCTAGCAGCTTACAACTCCTGGTAATGAAATTTGAGGGATCCTATTAATATGATAGGGCCATGCCGATGGGTTGTGCAGTTTCCTGCTCGGAATTCGAGCACTTTAGCTCTATGGTGGAATGGGTGTTCAGACAATGCATGGAATGTGGGGACGTCTCCATATATCTGGACAATTTTTTTATAATCACACCCCCCCAGCCCCAGGTGTATGTGAACAGTTACTGGCAGAATTCCAATGCTTGTCTGAACACCTGGGTCTTTCACTAGCCCTGGAAAAAAATGAGGGCCCAGCCACCAGGATCACTTACTTGGGGATAGAGATAGATACGGAGCATATGCAGTCACGTTTGCCTGATGATAAGTTAGAAGAATTGAAAGCAAAGGTAGCAGTATGCAGGGCAGCCAAAAAGGTCATGATACGAACTTTACAGTCGCTTTTGGGTAGCCTACATTTTGCTTGCTGGGTTGTCGCACCAGGGTGGGCATTCCTGTCCAGACTGTACACCCCACTGACAGGAAACTCCCCACAGTACCACCACATCCGAGTCACTTGTGAGATAAAGGATGACTTAGGGATTTGGGAGGATTTCCTTGCAAAATTTAACGGAGTAAGTTTCTGGCAGAACAACACTAAGTATGGGGCCCAACTTCTAGTGCATTCTGATTCTGTGGGGGGTGTCAGTTTTGGAGTGTACTTCAAAGGGCATTGGAGTGCTGCCCTATGGCCCTCCTCGTGGACTCAATCTGGAGTGACCAGCGTCCCTGCTATATTGGCTAAGTGCAGAGTGTTTGCTTCTGGGGACAAGTGAACCCCATCTCTCGTAAAAAGCTCTGGATGTGTATAATTGATTTCTCTATGCTGCACACAGCTACCTCCTGAACCCACCCATCACTTGTGGGAAAAACCCCTTAATTATTGGCAGCTGGAATTTGATCTTTATCTCTAGGTTAACACTGGTTCCGACACGTATGTCATTTTCTCCCACATGAATGATCATAATGTCAGGGTGATTGTTAGATAAAAAATACTGGACCCATGATTGCTTAGACACAATCCCACCAACATCCTTGATTTGTTCATGAAAGAGTGTGGACATTTAAATCCAGTTATTGTGTCCATGTCTCATTCCTGGGAGGGTGTGTGCCGGCAAGAGGTGTTTGGGAGGAAAAAGTCCAGGGAAAAGGGTCAGGGCCATGGCAAGTTTTAAGCTAGATGAGGTAGAGAAAACTGACCAGACCAGGCAGTGGACACAAGGCTATAGGTGTGAGGACATAAGAATGGAATGTGGGCAGCTGGGGCAGAGCGGGCTGAATTGAGGTAGGGGTTGGGGCAGAGAAGGGGGCGGCCAGTGGCATCCAGGGTTGGATAATTCCCCCCTTGCTTGGAACCTTGTTCTCCTTTTGGCAATATCCTTTAACATATCAAGTGAACATTACATATTTTCTTAGAAGTGATTTTTAAAAAGTATAAATCCTTAAGTAAACATTTGCCTTCTGTCAGTATCTCTGTGAATGTTCTATTGATAGAAAACAAGAACGCTGTGTCTGAGGAGGAATGTTACATCTCAGACTCAGAGTCTCTGGCTGGCTAACTAAGCAGGATCAATTGGATTCATTCACATGCTTCATCTGTAGTCAAACAAAATGACCAAATTCACCAATGGTGTAATTTCTATTGAGATCAATACAGTTACTTTAAGTTAAATGGGATTCATCAGAAAACTAAGGGTGGAAAGAAGGGGCAGAGATGTACATATGGAATAAAATATTTATTTAATGGGACTATGAAAATAATACTCTTACCAGTTTTATTTGTTTGTTTTTTTGTTTCAGTGGTTCCACATTACTCCCTTAAAATTTACTCTCCACAATATACTCTCCACAGAGAACATTCTGAAATGAAGAGCATTTAAACTCTAACACTTCAATCTGAATTCATTCATCAATTAAGATACAATTACGCTTTGTTTAATATTTAAATTATCTCACAAACATCATCCGTATCTGTCAGAAGGTAAAATGAATGACTGTGAGGGCCTGTGCCAATGTTGTGGCTAATAAAATTACAAGGACAGGTTAGAAAAAGCTCTGCAGAGGCCACAAACCAAACAGAAATGTTGTCTGAAACAAAACTGGGTGCCAAGTATGTTAGTTTGAAAAAGGCGTGTGGTGAGTAAATTGATATTTATGCTAAATTTGTGCCCGAGGCATGGTCTGAAAAGGCAGGCGTTTATGAATGAGAGCTAGAAAGTGCACATATGAAACTATGGAGATGTGGAGGCCCAATTGCCTTATATATAATCAGATCGAAAGTATCTTAGCTTTTAGGACTGGGCTTTAGCCATTTCAGCTAATAACAATGAAACATTCCTTAAATATGCGTTGTGCATTCACAAAAGCAGAGCCTCATCTTGGCTGCCATTTCTATGCACAAACAGAAATATCTGGGTAGATAGGAAATGAGGGGGATACATTTCCATTCCAGATTCAGATTAATCCAAAAACTGATGAGGCCTATGTATAAACTCTGTGAGAGGACAAAGCCTCAATGAATATTTTGGGCTGGGGCCTTTATGCTATGAGATGTGATCCACATATCTATGCACACTGCACACACAGAGGACCACATTACATCAGCCTTTGCAAAGGTGGGTAACAAATGGATGCAAGGGGTCTACTCTTTCCCACTGCCAAAGAACCCTTTCCTTTGTGAGACTCTATTGCTGACCATTTCCAGACTGCAAAATATTAAAGTCAAATGCTCCAATTTAAAGTCTTGTTCTCCGAAGCAAAGTCCATTGCCGAGCTCCCTCTACAGCAGCTTGGTTTCAAAGAGGTATGTGCTCAGGGTGTTACAAAAAAACAGCATGGTAACCACACTGTGACTTGCATTCACCCTCATGCTGGGATTGTCGAACCTAATAAACAGTCTGCAATGACGTTTGTGAACATGGTTTGAAGGGGAGGAGGGCAGAAAATGCCCTGAGATGCAGCGGAGAGGCTGGAGAGCTAGGCACTGCTGCTTTCCTCCCCTTCCTCTCAGACACACTAGCAACTAAGGAAGCTGGCATCTGTCTCTTACAAATGCTGTGCAGTCACTTTGAGGTAGAGAGGATGAAATGGGGGCAGGGAATGCTGGGGGAAAGAGAGATGCCGGTGTGTGGGGGGAGGAGGGAAAGAGAGAGGAGAGATATCCTGAGCGGGGGGGCGGGGATCTGAGCACAAACCAAAACCAAATCTGATTTGATGATCAATTCACACACCCAAGCCAGCCCCACCCTTCTCCAGCCATCTGTTTCTTATCAAAGTGCAGCACCCTATTACTTACCCCTTCCTGAACACACACAACTTAACTGACATTATGCCAAGACGTGAGTGCACGTTAGGCTGCATCAGTCCACATGTGAACTCCACATCCTCTAAATGGTTGGTGGGTTGGGTTAATGGCAACTCATGGTGGCCATGTGTAGGGTGATCCTGACTCCCTAATAGATGACCATGAAAACACACACTTGTGGGGAATTAATTGTGCTGCTTGTTAAAACCCTTATAAGCATAATCCTTATTAATTGTTCTGAATAAGTGATGGGGGTAATGGAGAGAAAGTGAATGCATTATACATAAATGTGACAATTAATACTGTTGTAATTAATTTACAAAACTTAAATAGTACAATTGACATTTCTGAATACTTTACTTCCTGCAGTCCACAGTGACAAATAAATAAACACATGGGGGTGGGAAAGGCTACTCAGCTAGGATTTAAATTTAAAAGCTGTTCATGTCTTCAACCTGAAAAATATAGGACTTTTAAAAATCTGATGCTGGGCAGCAGAAATCAAGGATGCTAAATCATGCCATACTTTTGAAAAAGCAGGCCGAATTCCCTGGAATTTCAGAATGCATTATCAGAAAAAAAATATCTGGCTAAGAATATGAGTCTCTTACTAATTGTAACCAAACCTGTCCATATATTTGGAGGAACACATGCCATAGGTAAGATCCTATAATTTTCACCTCTTGGATGGAACAAGTCACCATTCTGGATGGACATAAGCCATTCATGGTGGAACAAATATAGGTAGGTTGTTCTCTTAAGACACATTGGGTTTAAACTGGTTAGAAATTCACAGATAGTGGATCTTCACCTTAAATTTCACTTGGAAGTTTATTGTCAGGGAGAGAATAGCATCACAGATGTGGTATCTTCTTGCTGGCTCATCCTTTCTTAGGGCCTTTTCAAAGGGACCAGGGCCCCCACAGGTGTGTGTGTGGGAGCAGCACGGTGGGTGGAGATGGGCGTGGGGCCATTCCCACGGGCGCACACCCATTTCCACCCATCTCCATGCATGGAGGCATCTCAATTTTCCCCAAAGCCTCCATGTGTGGGTGATGGGTGTAGCGTATGCACATGCACACACCTCCACCCATCCGCTGCAGCATTCCCATGGGCGCCCTTTACTGATCTCCATGCAGAGAAACTGCGTGGAGATGGGTGGAGGCATCTTGTGTGAAAAAGGTTGTGCAGATGACTTCTGCATCAAGTTAGTTAGTTAGTTAGTTAGTTAGTTAGTTACAGCCAAAAGCCAGATCAAAATATAAACATGCAAGGTTTAAAAACATGTATTGTACATCAATACATTTTGTTGTAATCAAGAGTATTATACAAACATAATAATAATACCAACCTAAAAATAGCAGGATAATAGTGCCAGAAAAATTATATATCAATCGATTTACAATCTGCCCCAGAGTATAAATAGAACTGCTAATATAAAAAATATACAAGTTAAAACATAATTAAAACTAGGAAGGTTTATTAACTACCCCAGCAAATCAGCAGGGAAAGTGAGCATCTTGGATGTAATTAAATATGTTCATAATACGAGAATGATGTAAAAAACAACAACCAAAACAGGTAGCAAACTAATAATGCCAGGGAATCAAAATACAACCAACCACCTACCCCCATAGGAACAGTTAGTTCACTTGAATGGCACACTTAGAATCTACCCCACCTATTTATATAAGCATATAGCACTCAAAAACCAAACTGAAACCAGGAGGGGAGTGGTGGAAAAAGGGGATCAAGTTGCAGCCTATCCCACCAAGGTCAAAAAAGCATAGTGAACCTTACAGATGTAAATAATGTGCTCATAATGCAGAAGCTACTACAAAGAGTCATACTGACCTGGTGGGCACATGTCATTAAGTATCAAACCTTTTCATTTTTCTAATCTTCTCCAATGAAATAAAAAAGTTGCCCAGTGATGCCAAAGTAGACAACGATCTGTTTTGTGAGAGCCAAATTGTCTGTCCAGCCATAAATTTGAACCAGAAGAAGCAAAAGAAAAGCAGTCCTTTCTTTAGTATAGAAGGGGCATTGCCACAGAATGTGCTCTGTGTCCTCAACTACACCCACTGGTCAAGTACAGAGACGTTCACTATAGGCAATTTTATTCCATCTCCCTACAAGAACTGTAGATTTAATTTGATTAAATCTCAACTTTACGATCAATCTTCTATGCTGATGGTGCGCAACTGCGCACTAATGCCAGATAGGGGGAAAGGCATGCCTTGACTTTAAATAATCAAAAAAGCGGTGACCATTTTTCATGTCTAATTATAGCAAAATCTGATTGAATACCTATGCCAGTCATCCACAAAGCAATAGGAGATTTATCAGAAGGGAGCTGCAATTTATCCATTGAGTTCCAGTGGTCTGGATCCTGAAACCAGTGCCAAAAAGAGCCTTCTTAATTTTCTCCATCCATTTAAAATGGGGATTTGAAGTACTCAAATATTCTAGAAGGCACTGTCTGAGATACCTATTAGGGGACTGAGCTCCAATTTTATTATTATTATTAATTATTATTATTAGCATTTATATAGCACCAGCGATGTACCTGGTGCTTTACAAAGAATAAGAAAGACATGGTCCCTGCCCGAGAGCTTACAATCTAAAGACAGGGAGAGGGGAGACATGGAAGGGGGAACAGAAGGACAGACAAGGGATGCAACATTCATGAGGATGTGAGAGCTCAGGTGCACATTCTTGGCTTGGTTACAGTAATTGGAAGTATGCAGATAACAAGTGGGGATAATCCTGGGTGGGGATGCTTAGCAGGAGTTAGGAAGGGTGGAGCAGAAGAGGTGGGTTTTGAGGAGGGACTTGAAGGCGTGGAGAGTGGTATCAAGGCAGATTTGGCCAGAAAGGGAGTTCCAGGTGTGTGGGGCAGCGAGGGAAAAGGGACGAAGGCAGTTGGGGGAACAGGGGAGGCATGGGAGGGTGAGGGAGGAGATGGAAGAGGAGCGGAGTGCATGACCAGGGGTTTGGAGGGAGATCAGGGCAGAGAGGTAG
>QEPC01006354.1:497169-509441 GCA_003113815.1 Sphenodon punctatus
AAGCCAGATTGGAGGGGGTCAAGGGAGGAGTTGGCGGAGAGGAGGTCGAGGCAATGGGAGTAGACAGCCCGTTCCAGGAGATTGGAAGCAAAAGGGAGGAGAGACAGGACGGTAATTAGAGGGTTCAGAGGGATCCAGGGTGGACTTTTTGAGGATGGGGGAGACAGTGGAGTGTTTAAAGGCAGAGGGGATGGAGCCGGTAGAGAGGGAGAGGGAGAGGTTCAAGAGGCGGAAAGGAATGGGTTCAAGAGGGCAATTGGAGGGGTTGGAGGAGGAGAGCAGGGAGGATATTTCCTCAAGGGAAGTGGGAGTGAAGGAGGACAGGAAAGAGGTGGGAGGAGGAGGGAGAGCAGGGGGAGAGGTAGGGGGAGAGGACTTGGAAGCGATATCCAGGTGGATCTTGTCAATCATTAGAGGTGAAAAAGAGAGCAAGATCCTGAGCAGAGAGAGAAGAGGGGGGAGGAGGACAGGGAGTTTTGAGAAGGGAGTCAAAGGTGGAAAAGAGACTGCGAGGGTCCCGGAAGCAGGACTCAACATGGGAGGTATAGTACTGCTTTCTAGCAAGGGAGATTGCAGAGTTGAGCGATGAGAGGCAGAATTTGAAGTGGAGGAAGTCAGTGCGGTAGAGGAATTTGCACCAGAGGCGTTCAGCAACCCAGGTGCAGGAGCGGAGATGGTGAATGGTGGGGGTGAGCCAAGGGCAAGGGTTACAGGGGTCAGCCGGGCGGGAGGAGAGGGGAGCAAGGGAGTCGAGGGTGGAGGTGAGAGAGGACAGCCGAACAGCTGAACCGAACGGCTGAACCCGAACCCGGCGAACTAACTGAACTGCCGAACCGAACGGACGAACCAAACGCGGCCGAACCGAACGGCCGAACTCGAACCGCGATCTGTTCGCCCATCCCTAGTGTTTACACAGATGCCTCCACCCATTTCCACCCAGAAAAACTGGGTGGAGGTATCTCGTGTGAAAAGGGCCCATGTTGCAGGGCTGCAGTGTTGCCCTGTACCATGTATAATAAAATGTAACACCTATTTTATTGGTGTTAGAGCGTCTGTGTAAAAAGGGTCTAAGTAGATGTCTCAAAAACATATTTTGGGCACATCCAACCTTCCTACCATAAACTTCATTAAATCCACAAATCTCAGCCCCATAATGTACTGTGGAGGGCATTTTAAGGCTTCCCACTTTTAATGCCTCTTTCCATGACTTTTCCCCAAAACTATTGTAAAAAGTAAAAATCCGTGCACAGGACTGGCGAGATTTAATTACCAATCTCTCCATATGGCTGGCCCAGATCAGAGAGCTCAAAAATGTTACACCCAAATAAGTAAATTTAACAACCATCTCCAATGGTTTTCCCCAAAAAAACTATTTATGCAATTTCTTCTCTCCAAATGACATAACCTTTGATTTCTGGACATTAACCTCTAATTTATTCACAGCACAGTAGGAGTAAAATTTATCCAAGAGGCGCTGCAAGCCAATCTTCAAAAAGGCTAATTAAACAGTGTTGTCTGCATATAATAAGCATGGCACTGGTTGGCCGAGAAGCTTCGGGGCATGTCTGCATCATCTCTAGCTTGCTCTGAGTGGCTTTTTAGAGCCTATTGAAAAATCAAGTTTAGGCGTCATTAAGGCATGGATGAATAAGATGAAGGTTAAACAGGAACTTAAACAGACTCTGTTTAACAGAGGTTAAACAGAGAACAACTTCTTTGTCATCCACAAAGGAAGATGTTCCTGGTCAATGGTTTAATCAGAGAATCCAGAAGCAGAGAGAACCCATGTGGAGCACTCTGCAATGACCAGGCACATACTCTTAACTGATAGACTGTCAGGGTGATTGTTTTCTAAAGGCCACTGATATTATCTCAGCTGATAAACATTAGCCCTGTCATGAGGGGATGAGGTTTTTTTCTGCTAGCTTGAATCCCACTCCAAATGTTTGGCAACAGTTTGGGAGCTTGACAAGGGCCATGTGTATACGGGCCCAACAAAAAGAAGATATATGGGTACATTTACAGTGTGTTTTGAACCTCTGTTCCAATTGTATCTCTGAAAACCCACCCCAGAATTCTGAGGTTCACCAAAATGCTGAAGCCAATGCAGCTATTAATGGTATCTTTCTCAGCAGCTTTCCACAGATATTGAAAAGGAGAAAATGTGGCCATTTGCAGCATAGCTATCACTTCCAAATGGGAGAAGAGTTGGAACTGAGTGAGAGTTTCAGATGACTTCCATTGCAAACAAAATATGATTTTCTGTTGTCTTTCTCTCCTCAGTTGTACGACCACCAATAGATACAGCACAGCTCTCCTTGTAATGACTATTGCATATGGGTATTTTCACACAAGTCAAAGGAAAAATAAAACCTGGTGTTCCTTGATGAGATGAAGTCTTTCCATTATGACCTCATGCTTTCTTTAGAGTGAGCAGAATGATTATATTTCATGCAGTTTCAATTAGAGATGCACTGTTTTCTTCATTAAATGCATTGCAGGAGCACGAGATCACCAGGATAAAAGAAGGTGTCTAACCGTACAAAGCAGCCTGAAGGCAGCCTTATTTTGAAGATGGATCTTGCTGTTGTCAGTTCGGAAAAAACGTTATACTTTTTTTCATAAATTTAAAAATATAAAAAAATTTATTAGAGAAAAATTTCAAGCAGTGAAAGGGAACAATTAACAAAACTATGGTATTCAAGATGGATGCTAATCTAAAATGAGATACAAGAGTCCAAGTTATAGGATGAAACATTCTCTTATGGATAAATTTGCTTATCACCATATAGAGGGTAAACCTTCCTGCCCAGCAAATAAACAACAAAGAACTCCATGCGCGTAGTTCAGGTGATACCATTAGCACTTTGTAAAATTAAATAGGATACAATGGATGTTACCAGACATAACAGTAAACATGTGCAAATCTCACACATATTGAATTTACTTATATTAGCCCTGGACTCTTAGTCGCATGAACAGATATTTTTGCCGCTGCATGTTTTTGGGTATTTGATAGTCTCCTCCCAGGTGTTTCCCAGATTATATCCCTTGGTACAAACCTGACTGCTGGAGAGAGAAGCAGGCTGGCAAAAGGCTGGCAGCCACAGAAGAGAAACTGCTGGGATTGTGTGGGCAAAGCTTTGTTCCAGAGAATACATCTGTGAAAGCACTTCTGCCCCCTGCAGTAGGTCCCTTTCCTGCCTATTTTAGTGTTTTTGATTCCACCTGGCCACACCTCCCTTGCCAGAAACTAGGGATGGGTGAACAGGACCAAGTTTGGAAATTCAGTTTGGTTCGGTTCAGTTCAGAAATTCAGTTCGGTTCGGAAGTTCGGTTCGGTTGACCGAACTGGTTGAGTTCGGTCCGAACTCCGAACTTCCAAACAAAGTTCGGAAATTCAAACCCCGTTGAAATAAATGGAATATTATATTTTAGGGATGGGCAAACAGAGCTGAGTTCAGAAATTTGGTTCGATTAGAAAATCGAGTTCAGTTTGGAAATTCGGTTCGGTCGACCGAACTGGTCGAGTTCGGTCCGAACTTCGAACTTCTGAACCATCCCTACCAGAAACATCATGGAGATGTGAGGAGGCCAGCCCTTCATGAAATTCCATGTCTCTATGGTCCTTTGTAGCAGGGTCCTACCCCTGGCCCAGTGTTTGCCCTTGTTTGTCCCGTTATCCTCACTCTTGGCGCCAGTTGTGCACTGTCTATCCCATGATCAGGTCCCCAAAGTACCTGATTTACCCTGCTCTGTCTCAGTTCCCATCTCCTCAGGCAAGTCTCATGGCTGTGCCCCAGTCTAGCCCTGCTAAGTGAGCCTGAGCCACTCTAGCCCTGTCAGGTGAGCCTCTTGTGCCATGTATCTGGCTACTCCATGCTCTGTTCCACACCCCTCCGGCTCTTTCCTAGCTCCTTCCTAGCTCATGGCTGCCAGCCTGGTTCTAGCCCCACAGTCCGGGGCAAGCCTCGGTCCATCCCTCGGGACTCTGTGATGTTCTGCTCCCAGTGGTGTAGTGGAGCAGGAAAGCAGGGGAACAGAGTTCTGGAACTTTTCCTGCAGCCCCCCTCATTAGCCTTGGAGACTTTGCGGGGGCTCTCATGAAGAGTTTCTGCACTTTTAAAATTACCACTACACCACTGTCTGCTTCCCTCTGCCTCAGTGTACTCCTCCACTCTGCCTGGCACAGGTGCTGTAGGCATGGCCCTGCCTTCCTCCCACAGGTGCTAGTTGTACCCTTCTTGTCCTCATGCACCTGTCCCACCTTGCTCTTCAGGGCTCCCTGCACTCTGCGGCTTGCCCTCTCATTACTTTTGTTCTCCCCCTCTCCTGGCTTCCTGTCAGCTCTTTTAAAGCCCCCCACCTCCCATTAGCCCAGGTGCTGGCCTCTTAAAGGGCCAGGGAATCCATCCCGTTATATTCCTGGATAACAAAAAAACTGGTAGGAGAGCATTGCACATCTCTAAACGTAAGAGCAGCTATATGCTAGCTTCAATTACATTGTTTGCAGTCATGATTTTTCAGATCCCAAACCGTGTTAAGCATCCACATTTGTACAAATGGACATAATGACCAAATGTTTGCTTACAGCTGAAACAAGAAGCTAGCTTTACGTCTGGTAACAGTCCATCATTAGAATTGCCACCTCTGGTGTTTTTTTACCTGACACTCACATAGGCCAAAATAGAAGTGTCAGGTAAAAAAACAAACAGAAGAATTGGCTACTGGGGGAAATGTTAAAAAAACTGTATAATTTCAAAAATAAATTTATATAAACTTTTTAAAATAATGTTATAAAAATAAGTTTATATAAACAGGAACAACAAACTAGGGATCGAATAGGGTGCTGGAGCAGGCCTTTGGGCCTATGTTGGAGAGTATATTGTGATTCCCATAGAATATTATTCTGCATACAAATTTTATTGCATACCTCCGAGGAAGGACATTGTTGCTCAAAACGCATAGGGTAATTTTTGAGTCGTATTCTGTTCTACATGTGATTTGTTACTCCTGTTGATAGAACCTTATTTTTGATGTTATACAGTTGGATTGATTATTACTACGGCCGTTTTTACATGGACTGCCCACCCCCGCGCCACTTGGTGTTCAGGCGTGTGTGCGGCGGGGGAGGGGCAGTCCATGTAAACAGCCACCAGGAGGTGGGGGGATGGATGCGTGGTGGGTGTGTGTCCCTGTAAATGCCACAGGCAGTGGGTGTTTGTGCATGCACTCTCCCACCACACACCCACCAACACCCATCGCACATCCACCCACACCCGTCTCCACCCATAGAACCCTCTGACAGAACGGAGGAAGCTCCGTGGGTGGAGATGGGTGTCGGTAGGTGCAGGTGGGTGGGTGTCCATGTAAGCGGGCACACACCCACCTACACCCGCTGCGCCTACACACCCACCCAGGTCCATGTAAAAATGGCCTACATCATAGGAGTTTTTTACATTTCCCCCAGTAGTCAATTTTTCTGTTTTATTTGGTCGTTTTTTGTGTTACTTTTGTTCCCTTGTTTGTGTGATGTCAGGTAAAAAAACACACCAGAGGTGGCAACCCTACCCACGATACCAAGCACAAAGATTTTTTTTTAAATAAAGTCTGATGCTGCATTCACATCAGATGGTTAGATCAGCAGAAAACACTTCGCATGGCTTAATGTTGATCGTGTGAAAGATTTATGATGGAACATGCACTGGCTGTAATATGGGGGAAATGCTAAAAGTTACACCAGAAAAATATCTGTTGATAATCGGACTAAATTCCTCATCTGTATTTCCCTATAATGTGTGACTGGATTAATTCACATATTAGTCATGCTGTAGAGGAGAATAGAGGTGATTCCCCTGCTCTGGGGATAAATCTTCACTGCCTGCCAAATGGGGAAAAAGTATTTCTGGTAAGAAAAACAAACCAAACCTGGGGTGTGTCTGTGTGTGTGGAGGGGGAGAGCCTAATATTGGGATACTTATTATTATGGCACAGCACGACTGTTATAAGTTTTAAAACAGGAGGGAACGTGTGAAGTGAGGGAGGGGAACTTGTGAATAGTTCAAATGCAGGAATGCAAACTTTTGCATCAAATAATACACCAGGGAGAAAGTTTGGGTGTGCTCTCATGTGATTGGGACCTGACAAACTAACATAAATAGATGGCCTCATGTCACCATACCACTAGTGAAAAAGTATCTGTAACAGATTATTTGAATCACATTACCTGAGCATTTGTGCCATGAAACAGAAGTGTCAAGGCAAATAATCATAAAATAAATAAAAAACTATAATGGCAAACTCTTCTTTTATACGGATCATATACAAACAAGCAGTTATAGGCATGCATTTTATATTTCAGTGATGTAATTACTAATTACCTTAAGAAGACCAAGCTCTTTATTACCTAGAACGATTATTACGTCTACAGCCTCTCAACCCTTCCAGGTACAATTGAATAGCATACACTAGCCAGGAAAATGTAACCTTGCCCAAACTCCATGGAAAAGTAACTATTGTCAGCAAAATGACTGAGAGAAGGGGGATTAAATTAGGATTGTCGAGGGGGGTGGGGGGAGTGTGTGAAATCCTGCAAGAGTGTGGGCATAAGTTTCATTTGG
Organism: Sphenodon punctatus; assembly: GCA_003113815.1. NCBI lineage: Eukaryota > Metazoa > Chordata > Lepidosauria > Sphenodontia > Sphenodontidae > Sphenodon > Sphenodon punctatus. The sequence goes on from QEPC01006354.1 coordinate 503,790, forward strand.
ATCTTCACTTCTAAATGCATTTAATTAAATGCATACATATCATTTCTGTCAAACAACCAATGTGCTTGGGGCAGGGCCAAAAAAATTAAGTAGAGCTCCCTTTCGGGAGCAATTTCTCCATCACAAATCAGACATTGAGATTTATGAGGTTATGGAATAACATTCTTGTAGAAGGAGTGAAAACCCCATAGCTGAGGCCATGTAAAACTAGACTAGACAATGAACAAGAAAATATTCTATAGGGAACAATCCAGCATACAGGAAGAACATGTCTGAATAGGCCTCTTCCTCCTCTAATTTCTAAGAGGTGGCTAAACTAATGTGATTGAGTTGGAATAGAGTTTAACACATTTTAGTATACAATTCAGGTAGGATTTTGACAAATGGGAAGGCTGAAATTTTGGAAGTAAGGTTAGATTACTGTTTCAGTGCTTGAGGGTAGGGTCTAAGATTCCAGAATTTGAAGGGGGTCATAGGGCAAATAAAAAACATCTTTGAGCCAGATTTGGCCCACAGGCTGAATGCACCACAACTAGACTTAGACAGTAAAAGAACATAAGGGGTACCGTACTGGGCCAGGACAATGGTCCATTGAGCAGCCTCCTGTCCCTGACAGTGGCTGCTTTCAGTCACTTCACCAAAGTATACAACAGGTCATAACAGAATGATCCATTTCCTGCTGTTTACTTCCTGCTTCTGACACTCAGAGGTTATGTCTCCTGTCCAGCTTGACTAATAGTCTTTTATGGACTTATCTTCCAAGAATGTAGCCTGTTAAAACCCAGCTATGCTATTGGCTTTAACAATATCTTCTGGCAACAAGTTCCACAAATAAATTGTACATTGAGTGAAAAACTATAATCTTTTCTTTATTTTAAATCTGCCACCAAATAGTTTCAGCGTTCCCTACTTGTGGTATTGTTTGAGAGGGTAAATAATAATTCCTTATTTACTTATTTCACACTACTCAAGATTTTGTAAACTTCTACTATACTCCTCTCAGTCATCTCGTCTTCAAGATGAGGACCCTAGCCTCTCAAACCACTCTTCATCAGATATGTCCAATGTGAATCCGGATTAATCTGTAACTGCCTGAAATGGACTGTCATGGATTAATTCGTACCAATCAACATTCAGTCTGCGTAAATGTTGCAAATCCCCACTCTCATCCCATGGGCCTGGGCATATTTACCGGCCTCGGAGGAGTTGATTGAAGCTCTGCTGGGCCACTGCTACTGTTGTGGTGGTGTGGGTTCCCGGCAGGCCCCCTCACCACAGAGCACTGCTGAACTCCCTGCTTGACATTGTGCATGTGCAAAATGGCTGCTGCCCTTAACCAAAAGGGTGGCAGCCAAAATGATGTTGCCACCATTTTGGTTAAGGGTAGCCGGGGCTGAATTGTGCATGCGCAAAATGGCCAGCACCATTTTGGTTATTTTATTTTGGTCACTGCTATTTTGGTTAAGAGCGGTAGTCATTTTGTGCATGCACAAAACATCTCCAGCAGCCATTCTGTACAAGCGCGCTGCTGAGCAGGGAGTTCAGCAGCACACTGTAGTAAGGAGGCCTGCCAGGAGGCACCCCCACTCCCCCAACAGTGGTGGCCCAGCAGAGCTTCAATCAACTCCTCCAAGGCTGATAAGTACATACAAGCATCCCAGGAGGTGGGATTGGTGTGAAATAGGGCCCCGAGGGATGGGGTGGGGGAGTTCGGACTTGGACCTGGACTGGTTTTGCACTGAGTTCAATGGGAACATTCTCCCATTGACTTCAATGGGATCCAAATATGAACCATAACGGATCCACAAAATGCAGAATCGAATCTGCAATAGATCCATATACATAATTTAATCTGAATGGTCATCCCTGCTCTTCATACAGAAGCAATTCTATAACTTTGATTATTTTTGTTGCCATTTTTTGTACCTTTTCCAGTTCAACTATATCTTTGCTGTTTAATGGGCTAGTTTTGGTTGTTAAACAGACCATGAATTAAGGGAACCTACAGGGAGAATGGACTCAATATGTATTGTACCTCTGGGAAGTTAGCGAACACAGCCCACCAGCCTACAGAGGGCTCTGAGAAAATATATGCACCTAACCATGCATGAAATATGAAGTTTGCATGAACTAAAACAGTACTTGCACTAGCTTTTGTTAATACTCTAATTGTATAAGGAATTAATTCTCACTACAAAGCTCTACATCTTATGGGATTTATCACAAGTCAATTAAACTCAGTGCTTAGCAGAGCATCAAAATATGCAGCAGGATAGCAGATATGAAAAAAGCTAGGCAAATGCCCCAGAAGTGACTTAGGCATAAGTATCATCAGATAAACTCTTCAGAGCCCAACCTAAGTAGATTGGGAAAGTATGATCACAGCTTCTCACTCCAACTAAATAATCCAAAATGTCTGATCGCATTCTATCAATGACTGAACCCCCTAAGAATGACAGTAGTGTGTTTGTACGTTGGATTCTAAAATGAGGGATTGCAGCCTAGTAAGGAGAACTCTGGTTTCTCCATTCTACCCAGAGGTCCAACAGGCACCATTCTTCTCTCCCTCTCCTTTTCCTCATCTTCCCTCCATTTTTTCTTGATTGTGCAATCATATACATCAGTGGTTCCGTCCTACGCATTTGGTCTGTGATCGCATATTGAGACTGCAGCATAATTCTTCAGCCAGACAACAAAAAAGACATGCAAACTATATGAAATATCAATGAAGATTATGACCCAATGAAGATTATGACCCCATATGCAGATGGTGTGACTAGAACGTAAAAGAGTAATCACAAAAATGGGTATATCCATTGAAATTGTGGTACCCAAACTGGCTTGGATGGATGGATTAAATGATACTGGTTTCATGCCCAATAAGTTACCTGAATTACCAAGGGTGTTAACAAACATGATAGCAGAGCACTACTGTCACAACCCGGTCTGGGTTGGGGAATCGTCACCAACATGGTCCAGACTGGGTTGGGCCGCCAACCAAATGTGCCAGCTGCTGGGCCATTGGGGAGAGCAAGGAGCCACATGAATGTGTGGTCAGCCACTCCCCATACTGTGCCCAGAACCCTGCCCCCTGCCTTCACATGCAGCCATAGTGGCCAAGGAAGGCCACCATGGCTGGGCCATGTCATGGCGAACCATAAAAAAAGTTATAGCCTGCTGTGGTCCACTTTGGCCCAATAACACAGACTTTTGCCCAGGTTGTGACCCCAGAGGTCTCTGGGATCAGAGCCTGGGCTAGCCGCTGACACAGCCCAGGTAATCCCAGGTCAACATCTGGTGGCACTGCACAAACATGCAGGTGAAGTCCGGGCCAAAGCATGACAAAGCAAGCTAAAGCAGCCCACCATCACATTTGTTAGCACCCCAAGTTACTCAATTCCATTAGTAAGTTCATTCATTTATTTATTAGTTTCAGGACACTAGTTTCCACCATGGTCCAAAAGGAACATTCAGTCAAACGATCAAGATATTATACTGAATGAACAAGATAAAATCTAAATAAATTAATACAAATGTAACATTGGGTATTTTCAGACGATACGGGGCCCTTTGGCCCCGTACCGGAACCACCGGCTTCGTTCCCCGCCGGGGTCACCCCGTAACGGCACAACAGATGTGCCGGGGGGATCCCGGTGGGGAAAGTGGGAGGGGCCAGGGCCGCGTGGCGCAACGTGAGGCCGCACGGCCCCGCCCCCTCCACGCACCCCACCGCCCGCCCTCCGAGGAGACGGGCGGGCGGCGGGGCCAATGCGGCTGCCGCGTCCGGCCGAACATGCCACGGACCGGGATCCCGCCGGGGATCCCGGGCCGTGGCGCGCGGCCAGACGTGACTTTTCCTTGGTCACGGCCCAGGGTCCGTTTGACCACGCTTCCCGGGACCTTCCCCCGGCTAGCCCGGGAAGCGTGGTTCAAATGGACCCCATGTGGGGATTCACCGTGGCCAACATCTGGCGCGCTGCAAACAGACATACGAGACACGGTGACCACAGGTGGGTATTCACCGTGGTTCACCGTGATCTCGTAACGTCTGAAGACACCCATTGTATATACAAAATTACATCAAATGGAGCATACCCAGGTAAACTAAATTTGAGGGGGGGGAGGGAGAGAAAAAGAAACTAACCCAATTATAAAGAGTAAGATCTAAATAGAAAGGTCTTTCATTATTTGTTGTCTAATTGCCTCCACTATGTAGCAAAAGTAGCAAGGTCTACTAAGTTCTTACAATCCTTCTGCTGAAATAGCCATATCAGTAATTCATGGCAAGTTAGAAAACCAAGTCTTGTTATGTGTGGAGACAAGTAAAAATTTCTAATTTCATTAAAACGAGGACAATGGAAAACATAATGAATAATATCCTCGACAACCCCAACCCCACCACAGACCCTCAGTTCTTGAGGGATATGATTTCTCCTTCCTTCCAATACAGCTGATGGCATCTGCTCAAGGCAGAGCCTACAAAGAGCCATTGTTCACTTACTGCTCAATTCCATGGTTAAATATTTTTCAGTCCCTATGTCTGCCTTCCATAGACAGTAGAGGGGGGCAATATTTCTCAGCCGGGAAGCTGCAAAATCCTCCTGTCAAAAGATATCGCATAACCTCTGAAAAATCAAAGTCCTCTCCTCTGGGGCAAAAAATCTACTACCACTGATAATATAATAATCAAGACCAGTTCTTCTAAGAGAATTACAAAGGAACCTCAACCAAGGTTAGTATTAGGAGTGGCCATAGTTAATATCCTCTAATAAACACAACTTGGGGTATCTTGAAGGTGAATAAGCAAGCATTTTAAACCAATACCCCGGGAGTTTACTTATTGTTATGATAGCCAAATTCTCCATCCTTGTCTCTAATCTTAAATAGACTGCCAGAGTAGACTGAGGAAGCCCAAGAACCCCTCTCAAAATCTTATTTTGGGGAATGTTGATGGATCATCTGTATCAAATCCCCAGATGTCCGCCCTATAAGTAATTTGAGATATAACCTTTGTGCAGTAGACCAGCAATGTAGCCACTACAGATTTTCCCACGTAGGTATCCCAGAATTTCTTAATTGCAACAGCTGACCACATGGCTTTGATCTTGGTTGCCTGGAAGTGATTTCTCCATGTTGTGGATCTTGATAACAACAATACTAAATATCTAAATTACTTCACAACCTCAAGAGGATGATTATCCATATAGCAATGAGACCTCAAACATATTCCCTAAGTTATTATTTTAGACTTAGAATAATTCCCTCCACCGCAAATGCAGGTGGGGTGGGGTTTGCTGCGCCCCCCCCTTCTCCCCTCCACGACAAGCTGGGGGGGAAGGATTGCAAGCCGCCGCTCTTGCGGTGCTTGCAGAGAGGATTTTTGCTGCCGTGTTGCAGGGATTTCAGCTGGGGTTGCCACAGCAACCCTTGTTGCAGGCGGGAAGGGGCTAGGGTGCTGATTGGGTGCTCACGTGGGAGCAATCAGCAGCCCCAGAGGCTTTCCCCGCTCAGTCCAGGACGAGCGGGGAAAGAAGAAGCAGGCCGCTTGGATCCAGAGCTCAGAGGGAGCCTCGTGAAGTGGCCTGCTGGTTTAAGCAAGGATTTTCCAGCCATTTGGGGCAGAGGAGCCCAAGAACAGGGAGTAGACAGCTT
>QEPC01006354.1:514985-591941 GCA_003113815.1 Sphenodon punctatus
AGAGTGGCAGGGCATTGTAAGGCCTCCCACTGTCAGACACCTCAATTCTTACTCAGGTCCGGATGGACAATGTCCCTTTTGGCCGCGCCCCCGGCGCTGGACGAAAGGGAGACGTTTACTGTTGAGGAGGCTGGCGAAGGCATTTTGCAACCCCCTCTGTTGAAGTTATGGGTTATGATTGATACTGGACCTGTATCGCAATAGGCGATGTCACCCCCCTCACCTAATTTGACTGTTGTAATTGGATAATAAAGGGTGCGGCCATGTAAATCCAAATCGTGTCCTGTCTTGCTTTCGGGGGGAGGGAGTGGGTGCGCCGGCAATTTACACACAGTTTGCTCTTACGAAAAAGTTGTGAAATTTTTGTTAACGCTCTTTGGAGACCTATTGGGGTCCTAGAAATAATCATAGTATCATCCACATACATTAGGACCCCAATAGGGGTTGTCAACAATTTGGGGGTGGTGGAATTCGGGTCATTCATGTTACCAATAATATCGTTCACATAAAGATTGAATAAAACAGTTGCTAAAACGCAGCTCTGGTATATGCCCTTGTGTGTACCAAACTTAGGTGTCAGTTCTCCCTGCAGGTTATACCTGACCTGTGCCCATGTATCCTCATGGTATGCAATTATCAACTTCAAATGTGAAAATTCAATTCACATAAGCACTAGTTTTTGCCACAAAATATTTTTTTCTATCGTGTCAAAAGCTGCAGTTAAATCAATAAATGCAGCATATAAAGCTGAATTAAGCACTTTTGTATACTTGTGGCAAATATACTGAATTGTAAATAGATGATTTAGTGTGGAAAAACCTTCCCTGAACCCTGCTTGAGAGTCTGGGAGTAGATTTGCAGCTTTGGCCAAACTTGTCAGGTGGTATAACAGATGTCACCCAAATATTTTCACAGAAATATTAATCAAACTTATTGGGTGGTATGAGTTGGGCATATCCTTGGAGTGCTTCTTATAAATTGGGATAATAATATTTACCCTCTAGGAGTCAGGGATGATACAGGTCCTAGTAATACGATTGCATCAAGCGGTCAGTACCAGTTCCCACCAATCCAGATTAGATATATAGACCTCAGTGGGAATGCCGTCTGGTCCTGGAGCCTTGTTCTTTTTCTGTTAGCTTACTAGATATCTGACCTGGTCTTCTGTCACAAGGTAAAAAGTAGTATCAATGCTAGACTCAGCAATCTTATCCGTAGGGAAAGAATCCTCAGATAAAGAAAACTGATCAGAGATGTAACTAACCCACAGTTCTGGGGAGATGTTACAATCCAAATAATTACTATAGGTGGTTGTGCCTATTGCCATCAGAAGCCAGAATGCCCTACAGTCCTTTTTAAACACAGCATCTCTTAGCTTCGTCCATTAGTGGTTATAACAGGACTTCTTTTTAGATTATATCAACATCCTATACTCCATCCTTATCTTATAAAAGGCACCAGACCACTTGCCATTTCAGTTCCCCACAATTTAAACATTTCTTCCCTAAAAGTAATGCCATCATTGGCTCATCTTTAAGCTCCAAAAAAATGTCTTATCCATTCAGTTTGAGTTAAAAGCGAATTGGGCTTTGGATAATTAATAAAAACTAGCTGAGACCTAATCAATTGTAAATTCCAGCTAGTCTCAATATAAGGTGACTTGGGAGACATTTTACTATTATTTGCCTCCCCAATAACTAGGACATGGGCCCATGGATCTTGTATTATCTCATCCTGCCTTACCTGTAATAAAATTCCACTATCAACCAATCTCGAACCAATGGGGGAATACATCTTCATTTATAACTTCAATAGCTGTCTTGTTCTGCTCACTAGACAAACCCAACTGCAAGAATTTTGTTCTTTGATGAGGTCATTTTGTTTGTCTCTCTGAGTATACAGTAGATAACACAACTTTTAAAAAAGGTATGCCTACTGGATCGAGTTGCAGTTCTTAAGCCACGTATCCCAATTTTAATACTTTTACTTTTACTTTAGAGCTGGAAGTTTCCCCTTCTATTTTACCCCTCTAGACCTCACAGGATCATGATGGTTTGAAAAAGGCAGGTGTTGGATCAGTTCCCCCATAGCAGCAGCTTTAACAGAAAAATCATTTCCATGGATTATAAACTCTGAAAGCATGGCTAAAAGATCTATAGATTCAAAAATGACTTTCCTTATTGCATCAATGTCCTTTAAAATAGAGTTGTTTTCACATTTTGCTCAATAGAGTTTTCCATGGACTGTTCCTTTTCCTTTGTTATAAAGAAATCAGTAATCTTAGGTTGAGTAGGCACCGATAGCTGGTCAATCTGTATGCCCAGCTTCCTACAAGTATGTCTGGTAAATTCCATGATTAGTCACAATAATACCACAATAATACAGACTCTAAGTAGTTAATAAGGTAAATTTTGATACAACAAAATAAAACTACCAAATCCAAATAAAATCAAAACATAAAAATTCCAGACTCAACTACAAAATGTGGGTAAGCTCAAATAAAGTTACTAGAGAATAATACAAAGTCCAAACTTAGTCCTAAAGACAGAATCAACCTCAGGGCTATGTAAGCTAGCAACAGTCCCAGCAAAAAAATATTATCACCCAGTGCCACTCTCCCAACAATGCAGGAACCACAACACATTGCTTTACTGGAATCAGTCCTGGCCATTAAGAGAGGGGAAATTCTGGGATGTTTCCCACATCAGACTATATATCCTTCTTCTTCCACGTAGGACAAGAGCAGAAAAGCTTATCCCCTGAAGGTCTGTATTCAAGGTCTTTGATTCTTCTTAAGGCCGTAGACTCTACAGTTGTTTAAATCAGTCCCCCAGCTGGAGGTCTACAGGCAAACCTGGTTCAGCCATTCAAAGTGGCCCTCTGGGGATAACACAGGGTCAGTTCTCACACATCTGAGGGAATCTCCTGGGGATGTCTAATAGGGGAGGCACTCCTCAGTTTCCAACAGGGGCTGGCAGTCACAGGTAGCGGCCCTCAGCTACTACGTCGGTGCCACCTGGCACCACTCTCCAATCCATCCCCTTCTCCTTCAGAGTAACAAGCTGCCTTCACTGCCTCTGTTGCTCAAATGGGCTGCCAACGGGCCTGTGCCCTTTGGTAATGCCCAAAGGCCTTCGCTTTCAGGGCGCCAATCCCAATATGTTATAGGTACCTCTGTTTGTGAGAAAATAAAGGTTAGCTCCTATATTCCAAATTCATATACCAATTCATCTGCTTTAGCAACCTTGCTCTCTCACTTTGTCTTCAGAGTTCATGGCATGTAGACTTTCTGGTCCCGGGGGTGGGGGGAGGAGGTTGAAGCTGGAAGTTTGCCTCCTGCAATCTAGGCTGGCTGGCTCAGCAGTCCTAACATCAGCTTTTCTCCTCAAGCTCCCATTAGCAAGTTACAATTTTTCCATTTTGTGCCATTTATCCCAATTTACCATTTTTCTATCCATTACCATTTGTCCATTATATGTTCCGTGGCTGCCCTTGTTACGTGCATGCACATTAGCAAAAATGACAACATGCAGACATTTGGGACGACACTAAAACGGTAACCAGGTAAGTCAGAATGGGCTGGTAAAACAGAAATTTTGGGTAGCCAGTTACCCATCTCAGTATGCAGATACCAATCTGGAAACTGATAGGCTACCTGAAACTGTGGGTATTATAAGCCAGTAAAATGTTTGCTACCTGTTTCAGTTCCAGGAATGAACTCATTTGGAGTCCTTAACCACTACTCTAGGATCTCCCTTGTGTCCCCCCAAAAAAGCCAGAGGGGAGTCCTCTGCTATTGAGGTGACTGTGGTTTCTAATATCAGATTGTGTCTGTTTTGATCTATTTATAGGCAGCACATGTTGAATTGGGTTTTTTTAAGCCATTCTTTGCTTAAAAAGGGGGAGAACAGATGCTTCTAGGAATACAAAACTAGACTGAAATTCTTGTTATTGTTTCTGCAAGAGCAATACTGGAAAATTTCCAAAGACTTGGATTTAGAAAGTGATTATCTTTTGGTTTCTCACAAGGAGCTTCACCTTTTACAGTGGTCATCATAAAAATATCATTCATCAGTGGTTACTACATAATGTTATCTTAGATAACAATTTCTATATGTTTCACAGAAGAAATAAATGGAGTAACTCAATAACTGTTGGAATATACAGTGCTTTATATAGTGATATTACTGTTGCAACTTTTACTTCTAAAAACCACTCAAAATATCTAGGGTTGTGTTGCTTACAGAGGCTGGTTGTTGTTTTCTCTCTATCTCAGGCTGATGTAGAGGAGAGAGACACTGGGTGAAAACAGACATGACGCTAACCACCCTTTAACCACCCTTGGTGGTTATTTATGCATGTTGCAGGGCTGTATTGGTGCCCTAGGCAGCCCTGAAACATGCATAAATGACCACCAAGGGTGGTTAACGGGTGGTTAGCGTCATGTCTGTTTTCACCCACTATCCTCTGTCTTATGAAAATATTACTTTTCTCCTTTTCTTCTTTGCATTATGTGAAAACATCATTTAGACTCTCAGTTAGGTTGGTTCCCCTATATGACCTATATGGATTGCAGTAGCCAAAAATAAGAGGCTTTGTGTGGCATTCCCCTGCCCCGGACAATAATTTATTTACCTTATTCCTAGAATTTCTAAACCAAGGTCTGAAAAACCTCTGGCTCTTGGGCCAAATCTGGCCTGCAACTATTTTTTATTTGACTCCTTTCTAATTCCTGAATCTGGACCATGGGTCTGATCCCTATCCAAAACTACCAAACTGGACCTGAGGGGGGGGGGAGGGAGGGGCAACGAATGAAACCCCCAGCTCGGTACATCGAGGACCCCCCGCGCCCAGGCGCATGCGGGTCAGGACACAAGACCAGGCCGGGGAGGGCACTCAGGCCCCACCTGAATCAACAACTGACCTGAACAGAACCTTGAATCCTGAGGGCAGTGGGGGTTGGCAGCCGGGTTCCCTGGCCCAGGGAGTCCCATGGCCCAGCCCTCAGGTACAGTTGGCCCTCCTGGGGCAGCCTGGGTGGGGCCGGGGCTGGCCAGCAGCTGGGTTGGCATATCTGCCGGTCCCTGAAAGTGTGCCTGCCTTCGGGACAGGTATGGGGGTGGGCTGGGGCTTCCCCCTCCCCCCCCGCCATCTCTTGGGAACAGGGATAATGTAAGCCAACCTTTGGGACCAGGAGCACACCAGAAGAATGCGGAGGTACCAGGTAGCGTGCCCACCCTTGGGGCAGGTATAGGGGCAAGGTGGGGCTTCCCCCCTCCCCCCCATCATCTTTTGGGAACAGGGACAGTGGAAGTCAACCCTCAGAACCAGGAGCACCCCAGCAGAATTAGGAGAATGACAAGCTGCGCCAAAGGGTAACCGCGTTGGAGCAAGCCATCCACACCATGGTCGAACAGCGAGGTGGCGGTGGGGCAAGAACCGAGGCATCAACAGCTAGGTCAGCACCGGGTATGGAAGGAGTTTTTACCCCCACAGTAACGGTGACCAGGAGCGATGGGGCATACATCCTGGCAGGGTGGGGGTTGAACCTACTGGGAGGGTGGGGTTTGAACTCTAGTTGGGGAGCTCACAGGCTCGTGGGGGTCCCGCCATATTCCGCTTTGGCCCTGGGGCAGCAGGCTATGGCTGTAGGAGGTGGAGTCAGCTCGACCGCTGAATCGACCACCCATTTAGTGTGGTGGAATGGAGCCTGGGTGCTGGCATACCACCCTCCAACACCCCAGTAGAAGGGGGCAGGCCCCCAGCATGGTGAAGCCCCCCCATATAGGTGGGGCAAGTGCTTCAAGTGTGAGGGGGACATGGGGCTCAGTTGGCCCTGGGGTACAATCAGCATCATGAGATTGGACAGAACACATTCCCAAGGGTGGGCTATGCAGCAGTGTCAGCCCCCATCGTGGCACACCTCCTGCCAGCCACCTGAGAGAAGATATGGAGGGGTGAGTTTGTAGGTTTGTTTGCCCTCCTGTTCTGGAACCCGTTAGTAGACCCATCAGACTCCGAGGAAAAGAAGGAGAAGGAGCGCTTCAAGCACCCCAAGGCCAACAGGAAATGGACCAACTGGACCGCGGCCTTTGCGATTTATCAGGGAGTCGTGATGCAGGCATATCCAAGCAAGGCTCCCAAGCTCCTCAATTACACGGACATAGTCCACTGGGCATATGAGTCAGTACCACCAGGGGCCTGGCTTCGATATGACGAGGAGTTTCATCATCGGGCAGCCTTTACCCCAGGCATGCGCTGGGATTCCCATGAACCCGACTTGTGGTTGGATTGCATGGTGGACACAGCTAGGGCTCCCAGGTCTCATAGCAGCCTCTTACTGGCAAAAGGAGGAGTGGCACCCGCTAATGATCTTTTTCGTGGCGAAGGCAAGCGGTCGACAGCCAGCCAGGCAAACCAATGCTGGGAGTTTGATCCTGTCTCTTATACACATCTAGATGTGTATAAGAGACAGGCCACATAGTGACCTTTTGGTGTGACAACCAGGCCGTGGTCCACATAGTCGATGCCCTGTCTCTTATACACATCTAGATGTGTATAAGAGACAGTCCTGATAGTGTTGGCCATCCACCTCTGACCTGGGGAGTTTGCCAACCACATAGTGACCTTTTGGTGTGACAACCAGGCCGTGGTCCACATAGTCAATGCTCAATCGTCATGCTCGCTCAGGGTAATGGGGTTAGTTAAAACTTTTGTGCTAGTCTGCCTATGCAATAACATCATATTCAAAGCTCGCCATGTTCCTGGGGTTAACAATGGAGTGGCTGATGCCATATCTCGCTTCCAGATGGAACGGTTTTACTCGCTCGCACCTGGAGCCAGACAGGACCCAGAGTCCTTACCCCTGTGGGCATGGAACCTTGGATCGTAGACCTCTATAACACTGTACAAAGATCCTTGGCCCCACAAACCAGGACTGCGTACCACAGGGTCTTCAACGAATTTCAGGGCTATCGTTTGTCCCAGGGTTGGCATACAGGTTTTCCCATTCTGCAACCCCAGGTCCTTAAGTTCATGCTGGCTATCAGACAATGGCTGCGGTAGGCACTATTAGTGGCAAGCTGGCAGCAGTGGCTTTTATGAGCTGGTTGGCAGGCTGCCCCTCGCCGGATGGTGGATTTTTCGCCCGGCGCATGTTGGAGGCATGGGCCAGAGAACCAGGCAGCCTGAAAGACAGCAGGCCACCCATTACACCACAGCTCCTGGTGAGCATGTCCAGGACACTCCCCCACATCTGCCCATCAGGGGGGGAAGGCAAACTGTTCACAGCAGCATTCACAGTGGCCTTTTTTGGAGTATTTAGGGTTAGTGAGTTGGTCGCTAATTTGATCAGGGATAGGGCCGCCCACGCTCTAGCTATAGAGGATGTATCCATCAGAGAACATGGGGTGGCCTTGCGCTTGCACCAAACAAAGACCGACCAGCAGGGCAGGGGAGTCACAGTTCAGTTGGCACTGGTGGGGGTGGTGGCCTTATGCCCGGTCCAGACTTTGCTACAATATTTGTCTGTGCGGCCTCCCGTCCCTGGCGTGTTGTTCCAGCATGCAGATGGCAGCCCCCTCACCAGGTACCAATTTACGTCCATGATGCAAGCTTCCCTTTCAGCCCTCGATCTCCCAGCTAGGCTGTTCGGGACTCACTCATTTCGGATAGGGGCAGCCACATTTGCTGTGGTGGTGGGTCTCAGGGAACGGGAAGTTCAAGTGATTGGCCGGTGGCATAGCAGGGTGTACAGAGCATACCTCAGATCACCCCTGTCCCTGCAGCATGAGTAACTATTTCTGTTTCCCTAGGTCCTTGGCGTCATCCAAAGTACAAAGTCTGAATAGTGGGGGTATGCATTGGTGCCAGCTGATTCCCACCCTGAGTAAGTAAAAAGGGGCCCAGCCAGATATATTAGTTATCCACCAGGGGGAAAATGATTTAGGGGAAATAAAAGGGGTCCAAATGTTGAAGGAAATAAGAAGCTACATTTGGGCAATTAAGTTCATGTTCCCCGGAGTGATTATTCTGTGGAACAATTGGGTTGAGAGAATATCCTGGGGCCCAGGGGTGCCACCACGTAAGATAGACAAGACCAGGTGAACAGTTAATAGGGAAATAGGGAGATGGCTGAAGGACATTGGTGGGGCAACCATTCCTCATCAAGCAATCACGCATCGGAGGGTGGATTTATATAGGTTAGATGGGGTGCATTTGTCTCCCATGGGGAACGAGTGGTACCTGGTGGCATTACAAGAGAAATTGAGGGAAGTTCTAGTTAAAAGTTTATAGGTGGCGGGGGGGTCGGGTCTGTCCATGAGGCCTGGCAGACCCTAAGTGGCAGGGGTCCAGCACCTGAGTTAGGCAGGTTAGAATATTGATTGGGAGCATCTCCATAAGAGATGGGGGGGTGGGGATCCCAGATGCAATTGCAGGGTATGGCAAGTGGCAGAGTCAACCCCTTGGGAGAAGTGACCACAAGAGCCATAGGGACACGTACTGTCCCCGGTTTGGGGGCACTGTCCTCATTCCTCCGGCCCACACGGGCCATGGTCCCTTTCCCATGACTTTGGTAGTGGGAGGGGGAGATGTTTAGAACAGTTAAGAAGGATTGGTACCTGATGGAATACCGGGCTGATCCCTGAGTTATGTTTTATGTTTGGTTAGGGGTGCTGGACCCAATTCACTATAGCGAATAGCCCCCCACCATTACAATTTGGACACAAGATAAGTTTTTGAATAAAGTGTGTGGCTATTTTGAATTCCAACTTTCTGGTGTCATGTCTTATTTGGGGTGTGTGCCGTGAAGGCCAATTTGTCGTGCCCTGGTCCTAGCCAGGCAAATGGGGCATGATGGTGTAAAGGGGATAGGTGCTGGCTCCTCGCACCACTCCCCTTACCTAGCCATCTGGCAACTCCCGCAGGAGTATGGTGCACCACGGGGGTGAAGGTCTCCAAAGAGGTGACCGCATGGTGGGAAGGAACATGACCCGGCTGGGGTTGCTAGGCAACCCTCACCGGGAAGAGCACGGCGAGCACGCAACTGATTGGTGCACCGCCAAAGGGGTGGTGCAGTAAGTGAATTATGCCACTCGCCTCCTCAGTCAGGAGGCGGTGGTGAATAGAGCAGCACCCTCCCACCTATCCCATTCAACACTATGGCTGAGCGATCGCTTAGTAGGGCCAGGAAGGAATTTTTTGCAAGCAGCATTATTGGGCCTGTTGTTGCTCATTTTTTCGCCTTCCTCATAGTCTTAGGGGGACATTTGACTAATTGAATCTAACCCTTAGAATTTGTTTATGGCTGCTAAGTTTTAATTTGTTGTACTTTGCAGGGGTCCAGCACCTGAGTTAAGTAGGTTAGAATACTGATTGGGGCATCTCCATGAGAGATGAGGGGGGGATCCCAGCCGCAATTGCAGGGTATGGCAAGCGGCGGAGTCAACCCCTTGGGAGAAGTAACCACGAGAGTCGTAGGGACACGTACTGTCCCAGGTTTGGGGGCACTATCCTCCTTCCTCCGGCCCACACAGGCCATGGTTCCTCTCCCACAATTTGTTTTCATATTTTTTTTTTTAATCTTTCATTTTTTTCTTTGTAAATATCATAATTGTGTTTTCATTTTTGCTTTTGTTTTCTATTTCCATTGATTTCAATGGAAAACACATATTTGGCTGTATCTTTTTTGTTTTTTATTATATTTAGATGAAACATGGAGGGATTATACCTACATTGAAATGTATTATATGTACCAAATTTCAGAAAGATATAATAAAGGAATCCAATTTTATACACAGGTGAATTGTGTTATTTTGCAAAAATCTGCACATAAACATCTGGCTGTAACATCTTTGTCTCCTATCTAATGCTGATTAAACTTCGCATGATTATACCCCTTCCCAAACTTTCATAAGGATTAGCTAAAGGGTCCTGGTGGTATAAGCAATTAACTTATTCATTTATGTCTGACTGTAACATCTTTGCAGTCCAAACAGTGTACATGAAATTTGGCATGGCTATATAAAACACTTTCTCCAGCTTTTTAAAAAACTTCCAATGATGGATATCACACCACTTCCTTTTATAGCTTGTTCCAATACCAAACCACTCTAGTTATAGCTGGAACCTTTTTCTAAATATTCCTTGGTACTAACTACATATATTGCTTCTTGTCTGGCACTCTGTGGTCAAAGTTCCTGTTCCCGTTTAATTTCATTATTGTTCTGACAAATAGCCATGACAACTTTACACTTCACAAAGTATACAAAAATACACTATAATTAAACATAGATAACTCAGTCAAAATGTCATACTACAGCAAACTAAAAAGGGACAATAATAAGGGTAAACTAATACTTTAATTAAAATAAGAACCATTTAAGAGGTGAGACCATCCTGAAGTTTCACCTGCTGTGTTGTCAAAGGTGAGCAACAGATTCCTAGTCTCTTTATACTTAATGTAAGCAAGGGCAGAATGTCAGAGCTCTTGGTTATGCTCTTGAGTCTGAGTCTTAACACATCATGTTGGGCATGCATCCCTTTCAGTCTTTAGCATGGCTCTACAAGTGAATCAATGCTGATCAAAATGTGAACCACAGGTTGGGGAACACTGCTTTAAAATAAGGGACATCTGGAAACCTTAAGGCAGAGTGATACTTTGCCTATATTATTTTAGATTTCTCCTTCAAATTCAGTTCAATTTTCATATAAAAAGTTATGGTTTTCAAATGGTTAACTTTTTCATCTTTATACCACTAGGTACCACTAGACATCCCAGAAATATTATAAATAATTTTTAGTTTCTGGAGTGGAACAAGAAAATGAAACAAAATAGTGGCCCTTCCCATGCACCCCTGAAATCAATGGGAGTGTAACCAATAACCATTGAATTCAATGGACTAAGATCATGTTTCAAAGGAGGAAGATGAAATAGGTTCCGAGGCTTCAACTGAATGCCATTTAAGTCAATAAAAGAAGTCCCATGGAGTTAAAAAGATTAGGCTCTAAATGCTGATAAGAGTCTTACTGTAGTGTCAACAAAAATAATACAAAAGTATCATAAATTGCAGTTTTTTTCTCAGCCTTTTTTATTTTGTTTAGCACTCAAACACTGTACTAAGTGTATAGACTTATGAAAAGTACTGGCTAGTGATTGGCTAAAAACAGTAAGGTTGGGAATCAGCAAGTTTCTAATGTTCACTTCCTCAAAGCCCAACAGTACAGTTAACCAGTGAGTGCAACTTGATTGGCTGCAACTGATTTCAGGACCAAATGTTTTATCTCTACTGAGTCAATAAAGGAAAATATACAAATTTTGCATATTAATTAGGTCATCAGAAGTACAACAAAGTTCAATTATTTTTCTGGACAGTGTGGCACCTCTCCACTTCCACGGGACACACTGTAATGTACATTGACAAGCTGGCCAGGACTGTCATTCCATTCTACATCCACGGAGGTACGGCTGAGGTAGAAGCAACTTGCCCAGGGCCCCCATAACCACCCACTGAGATCAGTATTCAAGTTCAAGAATTCCAGTTACAGCTCCAGCATGCTATGTCATTGGCTCCCTTGAGAGGAGCAGGTAGGTAGTAAAGCATGCATACTGTTTAGCTGCAATTAATATTCCCACAACAGTATGTAGCCTACCCCACCTCTAATGTGTAATAAATCGAGTAAAACACAAATCATTACTCACCTCATCAATTTGAGGTTCTTGAGCCTGTGCAGCATTGGGCACAGGGGAATCACAGTCTGGGCTGTAATGCTCACAATAGTCATACGCTGCTCTCGGATCACCGACAATCAACAGCTGCTGAATATCACCCTGCCAATAAACATAATGAGATTAAATTAACAACAGCAAGTGCCATCCATTACAGGTCACTGAAAATAATTAAAAGGAATCATTCTTATTTACAGAACAATGCAGTTAAGTGTAATATATGCATTGCATGTTTCATTATTTTGTACTATCATGTAATTTACCTCAGTAATTCAGACATGAATCCATATTATCCTTGCTTTAACATGGTGAGAATTTAAATCATCTTTGGAATTTCCCCTTGTTCTAGGATATTAGAGTAAAATGCAGTCATTTTACATCAATTCTTTGATGATAATCTAAAATATTGGACGATTAACAAGAAAACTATATGGTTCTTAACTAACAACTTCTTGCCTGTGAGGAAGATTTGTTGCACAGGCACAAAAAACAAGGCTAATATTACAGGAGCGTGAATTACTATAATATTTTGATTATGCTTATTTTACCAACATTCTTTTTCTTATAACTATATTCAAAATGACTGATATATTTGGCATAAGCCAAA
Source organism: Sphenodon punctatus (assembly GCA_003113815.1). Classification (NCBI taxonomy): domain Eukaryota; kingdom Metazoa; phylum Chordata; class Lepidosauria; order Sphenodontia; family Sphenodontidae; genus Sphenodon; species Sphenodon punctatus. Next base: position 527,321 of record QEPC01006354.1, read on the forward strand.
CATCACCCCTAGTGCTGAAACTCGGTCTTCGTTGTTCCATGGAAAATATCGAGGATCGAGGTACTCAGATTGATTTTCAGAGCCCCTCCGAAGGATGAGTACTCTACCCCTGAGCCCCTGCTAGACCACCACCCCCTCTTCCACAGTCCATTCACTCGCCCACCTAAGCACCCTCTAGCCTCTGGCCCCCTCCTCAGCCCCCGCACATGGAATTTCAGAGTTTTTTCTGACAGTCCAAGTTCCAATGTCCAAGTCCTCGGAAAAAGTTCAGACTGACAGCCAAGGACTCAGTCCTGGTACTCAAAATCTCAGAAATCCTTGTAAGTACTTGGAGCACCTATTTGGTGCAGTCCTAATCTCTCTCTCTCTCTCTCTCTCTCTCTCTCTCTCTCACACACACACACACACACACACACACACGCGCACATTACAACCACCACTACTACAATCATTTCAAGAGCTAATATTTGAGGAAACTCAGAGATTTCTTGAATAAGGATTTAAAAAATCATCATCCCTTCCCTCAATTGGAGGGGAGCACATTTGTCCTGCCGCCCCGCCCATTGGTGGAAGATAGTCAGTCAGGGCTGTGTGTGGGGTTGCACTTGTGCTGCAAGCAAGTGGAGGCTGCTATGGCAACCCCCCACTCATGGGGCAATGGGAAGTCTCGTCTCAGAAGGCTTCCCTGAGGCAATTTTGGGGCTCCACCAGCCATCTCATCATTCTGGCTGACTGGTGGATCCCTTGCAGCTGGATGTGCAGACACCCACCTAAGCTTTAGTCTTGCTGCACCATGAGCCATGGTGAGTCTCCAGTTGATGGGACCAGGAAGGAATTTTCCAGTTACCTCTGATTAGCCAAGAGGCAGCTGTTGGTTTTTTGTGGGTTTTTTTCCTTCCCCATAGTGCTTGTTATAAATAGGTACACACTATTCTGCTTTGCTACTCATCATGCTCATTGGGTCCAGTGGAAAGTTGGTCAAGTTCATAGTTAATTTTACAATAGGTAAACATCTCCTTATGAGATGGGGAAGGGCTTAGGGTGCAGTTCAGCACTCAATCCTTCCCAGGGTCACAAGTGGGTGAGGTCATTAATCTGCAGGACCCCTGGAGGTTCTGGATAAGGCACATCACTTGCTTCTGCTCTTGAGGCCTCACTAAGCGAGCCCAGCAGGAATAAGTAACACATAACGCCCCCTGCCTCAGTCCAAGCTGTGTGGCCTTGTTACATCCAACTAATTGGGTTCTGGCTTCCTCCTGGGTTGCAGCGAGAAATGTTCCAAAATCATCTAAGTCTCATTTTCAAAAGTGGTTTAGATATTTTTGAAAATGTTATCCCCAATAACTATCCAGTAACTTTTTTTTAGGATTTGACCCTTGAAGCAGTAACTCATGGTACTGAAAGTAGCAAGAGCTATATATTTTTTCTTTTCTTTTTTTTTAAAACAAACCAAAAAGTTTTATTAAGAAACATAACAGAGATATATCAACAAAAATTATATACCTTATACATTGCGCTATGCTTACTCAGGATACATAGCATTTTAATTAAACCATAAAGGTCAGAGGCCCAACCCAAGGGTGAAGTTTCAGTATTATATTTGAGGGTTAAAAATCATCAAAGAATTAATATACAGTAATAAAATGAACACCACACAATAGAAAACAAATCCTAAGGACTCAGGGAGAAATTATGCCAGTGGAAGTTTAACTATTAAATACAGCCAGCAACCCTCAAGCAAGCACTGTTAAAGATGGTGGAAGCATGCACCTGTTCTAATGTTAGGGAAATGTATAAGAATTTGAATGTTTAGACAGAGGACCATGTTTTTAAGGTGGGTGTCAGCTAGAAAAAGCAATGAAATGGGGGGAATTATGAAACGTATTTCCCAGTTTTGTTAAAATACCATTTTAACAAAACTGGAAAATACGTTTCATAAAAAAAGACAATATTGTTTGACCATTATTTGTGAAGGAAATACTTTATTTGAGTTAAACAGACCAGTATGATCCACATATAGGACACTGACTATGGCGCAACTGACTCCCAAGCAGGAACTCTATATAAACCACTCCTGAAAATACTGTTCCTAAAGATATAGTGTGTAGGGATTTGGATAAGGTACGGGACGGGAAATACATGGTATGATAATATGCAACACTAGATAGGTATATTTGTACGTTCTCCTTTGATTTATCAATAAAGAAAAAATGTATATTAAAAATACCATTTTGATTTTCATTTTGAAGTAAAATTTCAAGCTACTTCTATTCTTAGTTATACATTCTACAATACGCACATTTCTTAAGATGAAGAGTTGGTTCAATCTGTGAGGATGGGAGCTTTCTACAATCCTGCTTGTCTGCCTGCTCAGCTTAGCCCTGCAGATGTACCTACGATGTTGCATTTATATGGGAGGGTGTCAGCCGCCGTAGCCGCTGCCGGGCGCGGCGGCCCCCCCAGCAACACGAGATCCCCACTCCCCTTACCCGCAGCGACAGCCCGACGCTGCCTCCATTGCCGACGCCCCCAGCCGGAGGCACCAACGGCGGCGACGGCGAAGGAAAAAGCCCCAGGGCCGTGCGGGACGCAGAAGAGCCCCACCCCCCGTTACAAGAGCCGGCACTGCCAGAGTAACAGTTCCGGTGAACAGAGCTGCAGACCCTGGAGAGACTGGCCCCCTGAGCTAAGTAGCGAGATTGACTACCTGCTTGTGTTTTGATTCCTGTGTGTTGTTCCCTTGCCCTGCTCCCCTCCAGTGTGTATAAGCAGCGAGTGCTTCTGTCCTTCCTGGTATAGTTGGGTGTGCGTGAACCCGGTTACCCCTTGACCTAGAGTGCAAAGTGAGTGTCTGGGAGCCTGCGGGCTCGCCTGGTTGGGCTTCCCCCCCCTCTGCCCTGGGACCATCCCTACCTTCCCCGGGAGAGAGAGTGAGCCCCGTGAACCCTACCTGCGAACCTGGGATCCCCTCCCCTGTGGCCCTGGCACTTCCCCCCACGTATCCTCCTTGTCCTTGCCCGGTCGAGTGCAAGTAGAGAGTCTGAGAACCCCATCCTTACCCCCCAGCTCTGCGCCCTATGATGATAGGGGTCAATGTTCAGAGTGCGTGAGCACACGAACAGACCCAAATACGATCCTGACGGGCCTCCTTCCTTTCGCACCTCGCAAGCAGAGCCCCCTCGTGTGTGAGTTGCGTGAGTGGGTGGCGCTTCTCCCCTTCATACCCCCTCCCACTGACAGAGGGGCAGTAAGAACCAAATATCATGAGCAACAGATTCCAGACACAGAGTATGGGTAAAATGTTTTATAAACACTATTTCCCTCATGCTCTCTAATTCGTCTCCTTTCTGAAAAACATACCAGACACCACACAATGCTAGGCCCTTTTTACACAGGCCGAGGCTGCGTGGGGGTCAGTGTGTACCGCGGGCCGTGTGCAGTGAGTGGGGGGAGGGTTCTGACAGGGCACATACCCATCTCCATGCATCACCACACATGGAGGCACCTCCGTTTTTTACGGTGCCTCTGTGTGTGGGGATGCATGTGAGCAGGACCATGCACACCCACCCCTGCAGGATTTACATGGGTGGCACCCATGCTAGAACACCCAGGGTGTTCTAGCTTGGGTGCCACCTGTGTAAAAGGCAGCCTTACTGACATCTGAATGTGTATTTCTTGCATCAACTGTTGAAAACCAAGGAGGAGAGACTAGCAAGATCCTTCACCAATCAACAGGAAGCAGCTGAAAGTTCAATTTAGTGGAGATCAAAGTTACCACAACACAACTACACTGCTGGTAGGATGGTGTGGACATACCTTGCTACTGTTTTAAGAAACCTTGCTATGGGAGTGTGGTACAGACTATCATGTGGGGAGCCACAAACATCATATAGTGAGTTGCTCCACATCATAAAGTGTGGAGCAGTTTGCCAAACACTTATCACTTACTGATATATTTGGCCACACACTCATTTTATTTTATTTATTTGTTTATTTATTCAAATGTATATGCTGCCCTTCCCACAGAGGCTCAGGGCAGTTTACAATAATAAAACAGTAATAAAAAATCATTAAAATTATTATTACAAATAATAATTATTGTTATTATTATTATTATTATTATTATTATTATTATTATTGTTATTCTTAATAAATCCCCTTGTCATCCCACCCAGACCTCCCCTACACCCTCACCCAATTCCATTCCACCCTATCCCTGTCTGCCAAATGCCTGGCCAAATAAAAAGGTCTTACAGTGGGTGATTTCAGACGTTCCGGGGCCCGTTGTCCCGTACCGAAATCACCCTATTCATTCCCCGCCGGGGTCAACCCGTAACGCCACAACAGATGTTCCGGGGGGATCCCGGCGGGGAATCTGGGAGGGGGCGGGGCCACGCGGCGCAACGTGCGGCCTCACGGCCCCGCCCCCTCCACGCTCCCGTCGCCTGCCCTCCGGGGAGATGGGCAGGTGGCGGGGCCAATGCGGCTGCCGCATTGGGCCAGATTCGCCACGGCCCGGGATCCCACCGGGGATCCCAGGCCGTGGCGCCCGGCCAGACATTACTTTTTTTTGGTCCCCGCTAGGGATCTCTTTGACCACGTTTCCCGGGACATTACCCCTGCTAGCCCGGGAAGCGTGGTTCAAATTGACCCCATGTGGGTATTGACCATGGCGAACATCTGGCAGCCGCTAAACAGACGTTCGAGACACATTGACCACAGGTGGGTATTCACCGTGGTTCACTGTGATCTCATAACATCTGAAAATACCCAGTGTTTCTGGAAGATGATCAGGCTCGGACTTAGGTGGACCCCCAGCGGAATGGAGTTCCATAATCACAGAGCAGCCACCAAGAATGCCTCCTGTGCACACCCTAGTTGTAAAAACATCTTGGAGAGATGGCACTTGCAAGAGGGTGCCCCTGGATGATCTCAGGGACTGTGAAGGGACATGAGGGAGGAGGTGGTCTTTCAGATACCTGGGACGCAAGCCATTTAAGGATTTATAAGCTAAAATTGGTGATATGTTGTGCATACCCAACTATCCTACNGCCTCCATTGCCGACGCCCCCAGCCGGAGGCACCAACGGCGGCGACGGCGAAGGAAAAAGCCCCAGGGCCGTGCGGGACGCAGAAGAGCCCCACCCCCCGTTACAAGAGCCGGCACTGCCAGAGTAACAGTTCCGGTGAACAGAGCTGCAGACCCTGGAGAGACTGGCCCCCTGAGCTAAGTAGCGAGATTGACTACCTGCTTGTGTTTTGATTCCTGTGTGTTGTTCCCTTGCCCTGCTCCCCTCCAGTGTGTATAAGCAGCGAGTGCTTCTGTCCTTCCTGGTATAGTTGGGTGTGCGTGAACCCGGTTACCCCTTGACCTAGAGTGCAAAGTGAGTGTCTGGGAGCCTGCGGGCTCGCCTGGTTGGGCTTCCCCCCCCTCTGCCCTGGGACCATCCCTACCTTTCCCGGGAGAGAGAGTGAGCCCCGTGAACCCTACCTGCGAACCTGGGATCCCCTCCCCTGTGGCCCTGGCACTTCCCCCCACGTATCCTCCTTGTCCTTGCCCGGTCGAGTGCAAGTAGAGAGTCTGAGAACCCCATCCTTACCCCCCAGCTCTGCGCCCTATGATGATAGGGGTCAATGTTCAGAGTGCGTGAGCACACGAACAGACCCAAATACGATCCTGACGGGCCTCCTTCCTTTCGCACCTCGCAAGCAGAGCCCCCTCGTGTGTGAGTTGCGTGAGTGGGTGGCGCTTCTCCCCTTCATACCCCCTCCCACTGACAGAGGGGCAGTAAGAACCAAATATCATGAGCAACAGATTCCAGACACAGAGTATGGGTAAAATGTTTTATAAACACTATTTCCCTCATGCTCTCTAATTCGTCTCCTTTCTGAAAAACATACCAGACACCACACAATGCTAGGCCCTTTTTACACAGGCCGAGGCTGCGTGGGGGTCAGTGTGTACCGCGGGCCGTGTGCAGTGAGTGGGGGGAGGGTTCTGACAGGGCACATACCCATCTCCATGCATCACCACACATGGAGGCACCTCCGTTTTTTACGGTGCCTCTGTGTGTGGGGATGCATGTGAGCAGGACCATGCACACCCACCCCTGCAGGATTTACATGGGTGGCACCCATGCTAGAACACCCAGGGTGTTCTAGCTTGGGTGCCACCTGTGTAAAAGGCAGCCTTACTGACATCTGAATGTGTATTTCTTGCATCAACTGTTGAAAACCAAGGAGGAGAGACTAGCAAGATCCTTCACCAATCAACAGGAAGCATCTGAAAGTTCAATTTAGTGGAGATCAAAGTTACCACAACACATCTACACTGCTGGTAGGATGGTGTGGACATACCTTGCTACTGTTTTAAGAAACCTTGCTATGGGAGTGTGGTACAGACTATCATGTGGGGAGCCACAAACATCATATAGTGAGTTGCTCCACATCATAAAGTGTGGAGCAGTTTGCCACACACTTATCACTTACTGATATATTTGGCCACACACTCATTTTATTTTATTTATTTGTTTATTTATTCAAATGTATATGCTGCCCTTCCCACAGAGGCTCAGGGCAGTTTACAATAATAAAACAGTAATAAAAAATCATTAAAATTATTATTACAAATAATAATTATTGTTATTATTATTATTATTATTATTATTATTGTTATTCTTAATAAATCCCCTTGTCATCCCACCCAGACCTCCCCTACACCCTCACCCAATTCCATTCCACCCTATCCCTGTCTGCCAAATGCCTGGCCAAATAAAAAGGTCTTACAGTGGGTGATTTCAGACGTTCCGGGGCCCGTTGTCCCGTACCGAAATCACCCTATTCATTCCCCGCCGGGGTCACCCCGTAACGCCACAACAGATGTTCCGGGGGGATCCCGGCGGGGAATCTGGGAGGGGGCGGGGCCACGCGGCGCAACGTGCGGCCTCACGGCCCCGCCCCCTCCATGCTCCCGTCGCCTGCCCTCCGGGGAGATGGGCAGGTGGCGGGGCCAATGCGGCTGCCGCATTGGGCCAGATTCGCCACGGCCCGGGATCCCACCGGGGATCCCAGGCCGTGGCGCCCGGCCAGACATTACTTTTTTTTGGTCCCCGCTAGGGATCTCTTTGACCACGTTTCCCGGGACATTACCCCTGCTAGCCCGGGAAGCGTGGTTCAAATTGACCCCATGTGGGTATTGACCATGGCGAACATCTGGCAGCCGCTAAACAGACGTTCGAGACACATTGACCACAGGTGGGTATTCACCGTGGTTCACTGTGATCTCGTAACATCTGAAAATACCCAGTGTTTCTGGAAGATGATCAGGCTCGGACTTAGGTGGACCCCCAGCGGAATGGAGTTCCATAATCACAGAGCAGCCACCAAGAATGCCTCCTGTGCACACCCTAGTTGTAAAAACATCTTGGAGAGATGGCACTTGCAAGAGGGTGCCCCTGGATGATCTCAGGGACTGTGAAGGGACATGAGGGAGGAGGTGGTCTTTCAGATACCTGGGACGCAAGCCATTTAAGGATTTATAAGCTAAAATTGGTGATATGTTGTGCATACCCAACTATCCTACAGATAAACTAACTAAACAACAGTGTGAAAAATTACTAAAGCTTATTAATAACTAGAGCTGAAATGAGAACCCCCAAAATGTAAACCTGTTGAATATGTCCTGCCCAAACTGAAAATGGCAAGTTGAACAATTACTGATGTCTTTTTATGCTCAATTTGGTATCCATCTTGATTATTGCACACGGCTTTTGGGGGGAGTTGGGGAGGGGGGTCAGTATTCTGGTTATATTATTAAGGTAATATTAGCACTACTGTACATACACAATTGCTGAAAATGATGTGAAAGAAATCCCAAAAGTGTCTGAAAAAATGAAGTAACCAAACCAAAAACAAAAGAAATCTGAAATAGAACACCCAAAATGAGGGATATGGGAGTACTGATTTCTGCCATGGATATTATTCAGGTATTTGAATGGTACCTGAAAATGCAAATAATTTTAGGTGTGAAACAAGAAGCTAAATTGCTGATCATGAGAAATTTCACCATATCGGGAAATGAGATCCATTTCCTGATAAAGAAGAAGTTTCTCAAGTCTTGCGATACCATGAGACACCATCCTGATTTACCAACTTTCCACTGACTGTTTACCATGTACTGTCCACTTACTGCCTAATGCATTGCCAAGAATACTGTTTTACGTCTGGGTTCATTGTTTCAATAATTCTGAGCCAATCACTGTGCGAATAGTCCACCGCTAATGCTTAACCTTATTCCAGTGTCTCTTAACTTTCATTCCAGTCAGAATTGTTATTCTATATAGTGTTTGGGGAAGTCCTCTTTTTGAGGAAATGGGACTCACGCACACCCTTTTTTTTAGTAGGTCCGCGGAGATCCCCAGGACGAGAATTGCGGGAACTCTGGACAAGGAGCATGATGGCTCAAAAATCAGGTCAGGCTGGGAATCCCAGGATTGACACATTAGACAAACCCTGCATACACAAATTAATTTGATCCTGGAGAAATGAGTTTAGCAGGGAGTTGCCTGTGTTATAGAGCAATCAGAAATTGTATGGTCAATTCCTCCCTTGCTTTGGAGAAGGGCCCCAGGTGTTCAGACAATGGCTCCTATCTAGCAATGGAAATTAGTCACATCCCCTCCCTGTCCAAAACTCCTTGGTAACCCTAACGTCACAGACCTGTTTTCTCGGTTTTGGATGGCGGGATGCATACAGGAGTGTCTAAATTCTTCAGTTATGACAATGGACTTGCCATTAAGAACCAAGAAAGTCTTGCATCCCACCCTGGAATCCATTGTCATGGACCCTAGCTCCCTCGTCCAAACCATCCTCAATCTTTTGACACATCCAAGCATCCATTGTCCCCAGTTCCAATCCTTTGTGCCAGTGGGATACAATTGGGCTCTTCCCCTACCCTTCATTGAGTCACTTTTGATTTGGAACTGAGTGCAGTCTCTGTACTTTTCCATCTTAAAGGTTTCTCCCAGACCCCAGCATCTGCCCCGCTCCCCAGCTTCCAAGGATCATCGCCACAGCAGATAATGGAGAGGTAACGAGCTTTGATTTCTTTTCCCCTAGAAGGCTTGTACCCCTATGCCCCCCTTTATCTGTGCACACACACACCCCACCTTGCCCAGCTACGTTCACTCTTAGTAGTGGTTGTGCCAGACCGTGGGTTTCTTTGTGCATGTGTGTGTGTGTGTCATTTGTATCCCATACATTTGAATAAAATACCTCTGGTTGTAATAGCACCCTGTTTTCTGTGTCTGGGTTGTGGGGAAGGGAATTCCAGCCGCAGTCAGTGCACGTTGTCCTCAGACTGATCCTTAAATGAATCACGTGGACCACTTGGGACTACATTTCGCTAATTCCCCTAAATTTGAGAAACAATTTAATATTGGGGTACTGGCTCCTGGTGTTCACCTGTGAAGCAGATCATGTGTCCTAACAATTGTTCCCTTTGCTTTGAAAAATCTGCAACTGTAATGCAGATTTGCAAAGGAATCTGAGTACCAGCCAATGAGTGACTGGCAAGAATGTACAGGGAAATGGAGTGTGGAGAAGATAGAAGAAATGCAGTACTGCAATGGTATTACCTCTCTGGTTTTGAAATTGATGACAAAGCAGTAAACGGAAAAGTGGTCAACAGGATCTCAGTAAGGAAATTATCAGTAAATCAGGAAACATAATGTCAGTCAAGACATTCCCAAGTATCGGTTCAACCAAGATGCTATCGGAAACTGGGTTTTTTATGGGAATTCTGGTTTTTGCAAAATCTCATTTCAGCCCTAAATAATACTCATTGTCACCCACAGCCATGCCAGTACAAGGGCAGTGCCTGTGCCAGCAGATGCCATGCACCAGTCCACATGCAGGGTCTACACAAGCAGACGAGGAATCTTTCAGCAACACCAGCATCAGTCCAGAGTCAGTGCCTACACAAGTAGACAAGGGATCCTCCAGCCATCCCAGTACAGATGTACAGGCAGAGCCTACATCTGCAGATGAGGGATCCTCCGGCCACTCCAACACCAGTCCACAGGCAGTGGCTGCCCCTCTATGATGGATGCTGCAGCCAATCAGAGCCAGTTCTAGATACTCCAAGGTGGGACAGGAAGTTCTGGTCACTTCCTCCTCTTCTCCCTTTATAAGCAGATTCCAGCAAGGAGTTGGCTTACCAACTCACTACTCTGGCAAAGCCTCCCATCACCTTCCACTCCTTGCCTCTGAACTTTAAAAAGTCTGCTTTCATAAGAGGGGGTAAAGAACTATGTAAAACTATGAGACTTTTCTGCTGCAAAGAGGGGCAGAGGTCATAGTTCCACTCTTGGTGCAGCTAGTGTTATTATTAAATTTGGGGTCATACTTGGGCTCTTTTTAAACAGACTGTGGCTGAGGGGGCAGTCTGTAGGCACATGGCTGCAGGGGTGGTGCATGGGGGCAGGTGCATATTCATCCCTCCGCATCTCGACGCATCCCCACATATGGAGCAACTGACATTATTACTAGTTGCTCCATGCATTGGGGGTGGGGGTGGGGTGTGTGTGCATGGGGATGCATAGGTCACAGGAGTACACATCCATGAACCACCACATTTACATGGGATGCTCTCCTGCATGGAGAGTGGGTGTCCATGCTGGGGAGCATCTTGTGTAAAAAGCGCCATATTTTGAGGCATTCTGTTCCTCTCCCAAATTTATGCCCTTTTTAAATGATCCGCGGCTGAGGGGCAGTCCGTGGGTGCGCCGCTGCAAGGGTAGGTGTACATGGGCACACACAGGTGCACACCCACCTCCCCCCCTCATCCGCATGTACAGAGCAACCTGCATTGTCGTCGGTTGTTCTATGCATGGGGGGGGGGATGTGTGGGTTGTGGGAGCGTGCACCCACTCACCCTCACACTTACACAGGATGTTCCCCCGTGTGGACAATGGGTGTCCATGCAGGGGAGTATCTCATGTAAAGAAGGCCTTAGTTGAAATTGACTTGTGGCATGAAAAGGAAGAGAGGTGGAGGGGTGTGTGTGTATACTACACAAGCGCACATCCAGGGTGATCAAATAAGCCTTCTTTCCATAGAAAAATGGGCTAAACGGGGGTTTAAGATAGCTGAATTTTTTATCAGGCTAAGAGTGACACTTCCCTACCTCCTTATAAATGTTAATGGGATTTATGCTTGACTATCTAAGGCAGAATTAAGTCCACTATGACATCAAAAAAATAATTAAGAAATAAATGCTCAAGTTATTATGAACTGTTCTACTTTTAATCCCCTAGTTAATGGAGCGAGTAAAGCTCTAATGCTTTAATCTTATTTTACTTACACTGCTGCAATTGACTCACAGTTATTCCTGTCACCCCTCCCCCCTTTTGATGTTTTATAACCTAATATTCATCCAGAGGCAACAGATAACAGTTAAAGTCACTCTTAAGATTTCTTGCCTTAATTACTTTTGCATCTATTCCTACATCTATTCTCCTAATGACAACTTTAATGTACAATTCTCAATATCTCTTCCCCCTTCGCCCCTTCCCCCGGCTCTTTCATGTGCTGCTACCAAAATGCACATCAACAGTACTGAAAAAGTTACAAATCTTTTTGAACACATTATCCATTTATAAGTGAAGATGTGAGAAGGCGTAACTCATGGGCTGTTGTTTTCATGCTGCTTGTATCTCTTTTCACTAAGCAAAAGCCTAAATTCCTATGATTTAGTTCCACTTAGTTGAAGTCACTTCATCATACCTCTAGCATTGAACTCGGCCTGTAAGTGTTCAGGACAACAATTCTGAGTTGTGGCAACACAATGTTGTCACAAAGCTACCAAGTCAGAAAACTCCAAAAAGGTTAAAACGAAAGCACATTATATAGAGGCGACAACAGTCTGTTTTGGAAAGTATTAAAATATAAAAACAGAGTTGTCAGTTAACACTGAATGGCACTTTGTAGAGAGTAGTATTCAGTGCTGGATCCAAGGAAGATGAAGGCCTAGGTAAAATGGTGTTAAAGTTCCACCATATATAGCCCCCTTCCTAATATAGGCATGTTTGACAGACATGCACTGACTCATCCCTTAGGAAAAAAATTGGAAATATTACTGTAATTAATTCTTTATGTTCAGCTAAACAAACATCCCTTCATGGATAAGGGCTTTTTGCATTAAAGGTCCTGAAGGCCTGTATGTTAAAATACAATGTACAGCGATTTTACAAAAAGAAGCAACCATTCTATGTTGTTCTACGGGACAACTGTTCTATGTTGTATGCCATTTTGGTCACTAGGTTAACTATGGTAATAGTATTGATTCTAAACTGATTTAGAATTCTAAACTCCCAACATTCCTGCACACAGTGATGCCAGATACAGTATTACAGGTATCTAACTTTAGGGAATAAATGCCAGGAAAATGGTTGCTTCTTTTTGTAAAGACCCTGTACATTGTAATGGGTTGACCACAGAAAGGGTCTATCCAGAAAAAAATATTAGTTAGATTCCAGCTGGCAAGCCAGGAGACACTGAACTCAGTTAAGTTATAAACAATTCATTACAAAACAAAAGTCTGCTTCTTGTCCACTAGCTGATATGCCAGCCAAGCCTCTACCCACTGGCTTCCATCACTGGTTGATATACCAGTCAAGCTCCTGACATTCCCTCTGACATTCACTTCTGGTCAACATGGGTGCTAGAAGAGGGTTGCTAGCTATTCTCCCATAGAACCTCTCAGGTGTGAGCCCTAGCAGCCACTTTTCTCAGCTTCTTGCTCTCCTCACAGCTTGCCCAGGAACTGCAGTTGCTCTAATTTCCACCTCACATTTAAAAGCCTAGCCAGCTCAACTCATGGACCAGTTTATTGAATCGATCCAGTTTTCCACCAAGGAAAGGGAAAGGGAAGAATCAAGAGGCTCGTTACTGGTGCTCTGTAGAGATGGATGAACGCGGTTCGGAAGTTCGGAGTTTGGACCGAACTCAACCAGTTCGGTCGACTGAACCAAACTTCCGAACTGAACTTGATTTTCTAACCGAACCGAATTTCCGAACTTGGTTCTGTTCGCCCATCCCTATAAGATAATATTCCATTTAGTTCAATGGGGTTTGAATTTCCGAACTCTGTTCAGAAGTTCGGAGTTCGGATTGAACTCGAATAGTTCGGTCAACCGAATCGAACTTCCGAACCAAACTCGATTTCTGAACCGAACCGAATTTCTGAACTCGGTTCTTTTTGCCCATCCCTAGTGCTCTGTCCATTTCTTTTATAATATGCTTTTATTTCTAATTTATCGATGGGCCCCATATTTTGGGGACCTCCTCCTAAATCACTGTGGGTCCACCAGGCATCCCTACATTTGAGGCTTTGTGGACCCATATTTTACACCAACACTTCTCATATCCATGTTGTCATTTTCAAATTTATTCATGGATCTCACGTAGTCCCACGTAGTGTGGGACCCATGTGGGACACTGGCTGCACTTGTCTGTCTCTGTTGGCTGGCCCTGGCAGTATTCAGTAATATTATCAAACAATATTAATACTGTAGATTGAGTGTCTCTAGTCCAAATGAGCCCCCAGGCCCCCATGCACAGGGTCAGTCAGCATGTGTGTATGTCTGCCTAGTTCTGGAAGGCGCACTAGCTCTAGTCTACAGACACACTACAGCTGTTGCTTAGGTCAATTTAGCTAGAGAAGCACCAGCTGAACAGAAGCATTAGCATTATCTTCTTGCTACCCTGCTTCTCCTTCTCTGATGTTGGCCAGATCTCACTCCACCCTCACACATTGGGTACATTTAAATGGCCAGCAGCTCTGGTTCTGCCTGTGCTAACCCGCTTCACCCACTAGCTGCCCAGTCTATTTAAAAGCATCTGCACTCAATGTGGAAGCGGGCATACTGTGCCTGCTCTGGGGGAGCCCCACCGGTAGTGCTCTGAACATCCAGGAGCACCAGCGGCAGAGTAGGCCAGCCAAACCCTGGACACCATCCCAGAGTGAAGCTAAAGCTGCTGTCTGTATGCTAGGTAGACCCATGCTGCAGCTCCACTCCCAGCTGGTTGTTGCCCCTGACAGTATCAAAGAGTTGTGGGTGCCAGCCTAGAGCATTGGGCGATCACCTGCAACTCTATGGATACAGGGGTGGGGTGCTGCGCAAACAAACCACAGCCCCGGGAAACTGCTGGGTCCATCTAAAGTGGACCCAGGCATGGGGCTGGAAGCAGGTGGATGTGGGGGCGCATCCCCCGGTAGAGTTCCAGGGATGGACAGCCTCTGCATCCATCTGTTTAGTATTTACACCAATTCTGTCAGTGGCTTGGATGGGGTGCCCCAAAGTATGGCTTGGAGTAGGGATACTAAAGGCTTAAATCTAGCCCTGACTAACCCTGTGGATAATATGCAGATATAATACCTCAGGAAAAAACTCTCAAAGTTTAGGATAGAAAATCCAGCTCTGCTAAGAACACTTGTTGGGGATCTTATATTTTCATTTTCTACAGAAAGCGTTGTCATTTCCAAGCTTATTTCTTACTCTTTTGGAACAGCTTGAACTACTTTCAGTAAAATTCTGACAATATTTTCACTATAAATTCCTATTTTCAAAGGTTTATTATTCATCCATAAAAGTAAACCACTGGTTGAAGCTTGGCATATGTATACACACTTTTCCCTGAAAGGGAATTCAGATGATTTTGTGGTTTCTGTAACTTTAGAGTTAGAAAGAAAAGAAAAGAAAATACATTGGGACAATCCCATGCCATATGGATCCTGCGCACACATGCACACGATTTCTGCATGGTACAATATACCGACAATGAATGTGTGCATGGGATCCGCAGGGGATTGTGTTTTTCCTTTTTAGAAGCAAAAAGAATCCCCTTTCCAAGAGATTTTTCAGTATTTTTTTTAAAGTTACAAATATAAAATTTACAAGAGCTGTAAAATTTCTGTTGCCTTCAGATTTCTAAAATAACTGACATTTTTTCAAGACAATACCATTAAAAAGCAAACACACCTGAGATTATTTCTCTATTTAACATTTCATTTTTCATTTATGATAACTGAATACAATTCTAGAATATTCAGCCCCCAGCTAAGGTCTGTGCACCTGTGTGGACCAAAACTGCCAATGACGCATACACACAGTGTGCACATGTAAGCTAGCCTGGGAAAGTCCCCTGCCTCCTGACTCTGCTGCGACTGAGAGAAGGAGAAGCAGGGTTAAGGTGGCTCCTGCAATGGCGGTAGGACTGAGAGGTGGGGCTTTTTCCTGAGCCACCCTGCGTACATGCACTATGTGTGCACAAAACTGCACTTTTGTTCCACTCATGTGTGGACCTTGGATGAGGACCGTAGTTTTTAAGTCAAAATTTTATTTTTTTAAATGTATATATTTATTTATTTATAAGAAGAAATTCCTCTTCTTTGCTTTTACGCAAAACATGAGTTATTTCTACAATGCCATTTCTCAAGCCATTGCTATGTGATCTAGTACAAATGGTTATATTGGCTGATTAAGTTTACATCGAGCCTTTATCCAGTGGAACTTTAACATTCTCAAGACGATTGTATTTCCTTCATGGATCATAATATGCCAGCTGTCTGAATCATTCTGTAAATATTTTCTGAAATTACATATTAACCTTCTAGATGTATTACTACAGGCATGTTGGTTTAATAAACCAGTCTTTAATGACTCTCCCGCATGACACTGAGCAAATCATTTGATGTCCTGGTGCCTCCTTTTCCCTTTTAGTATGCAAATGCTTACCTTCCATTGCACAGTACGTTGAGATATATGCATAGATGGACAGGTCCCATGACATTGGGACCTCCCTGCTCCTGCATGTGGGCACTATGTGTGCCTATGTGATGGCAGTAGCCCCGCCAGGCACCCTGCCTGCCCAGGGCCCTGTGCCGGGTCCCTTGGTGCCCCCACTGCTCCCCCCCAGCCACCCCAACCACCTCCACGCCAGCAGGGGCCCCACCTCCGCCTCCTGGTCCCTATAGGCCTCCGGAGGGAGAAGCCGTGCAGGGGGGCCCCTCGAGTCCTGGATCCTCCCTCCCTCCCACCACCGCCTGCCCCTCTGGACACCGAGGCCTCCCAGGATACTGTTGGGGACATAGACAGTGGGGGGGGGGGGAGCTCCCAAAGCTTTACGCCGCACACAGGGCACTAGAAGGGGTGCCCCTGGAAACGCGGGGGTTGGGGGGAACAAGGGGGAGGGGGCATGAGGGGGGAGCACCATGCTTTGGGGGGGCTGTGGTGGTGGGGGCACGTGTCAGCGGGTGAGATAATAAATACACCAAACACAGTACCACCTCCTGTGGTCTATTCAAGGGCCCAGAGGTGGGCATGTAGACCATGCCCGTAAAAGGGCTAGACCAGGGAACCCCCCGGGGCCCCAAGGGGGTGGGTCGGGTGGTGTGCAGCCTCACGCCTCGGCCTCTTGGCTGATGTGCCTGGCTAGGGTGGCACAGATGCGCTTGGTGTACCGTTAATCCCTTGGGTTGTCCGCATTCACATACAGAGGCACCAGGCCGGGAGGGCGGGTAGGCATGGGGTATTCGAGGGCAGCCCCATCGGTCTCACACACATTGTTCAGCACACAGCAGGGACCTATCACCAGGGCGGAGGTCTCCACCGTGTAGTCTAGCCGGCCAGCAAGGCTCCTCCAGCATTGCTTGAGGGCCACGAATGCCCACTCAACCACAGTCCTGCTATCACACAGGCGGGAATTGTACAGCGCCTCCGCTGGGGTCCGGGCGACCGGGTATACCTTCATCAGCCACCGGGTGAGGGGGTAGTCCGGGTCCCCCAGGATACAGGGAGGCATTAGCACCCCCTCGATCCGGGCCATCACCATGTCTGCAAAGTCCCTGTGGTACATTTGGGCATAGAAGGGGGAGATGGTCATGATCCAGGCATCGTGGCTGTGCCCAGAGTTGCCCGTGAAGATGTCTATGAACTGCCCCCAGTGGTCCACCACAGTCTGCAGCTGCAGGGAGTGGTACCCATCCTGTTGATATACTCCGAGGCCTCCCCCGTGGAGGGGCGGAGGATCTCAATGTGGGTGCCATCCATGGCACCCATCCAGTTGGGAACCCACCAGCCATGAAGCCAGCCATCACGGCTGCCTGGTCCACTAGCTGGATCACCCAGTCCAAGAGGATGCCCTTCACAGCCTCACAGACATCTCGGAGGATACAGGCAATAGTGCTCACCCCAACACCGAAGTGCTGCAAGACGGACTGGCAGGAGTTGGGCATTGCCCAGGCCCAGACCCCGATGGCCACCCGCTGGATCATGGTTATGGAGTTCCTCATGGGGGTGTGCTGCCGCTCCAGTCAGGGCATGAGCAACTCTGCGAGCCGCAGTAGGGTGAGCTTGTCCATCCGGAAAGGCACCCTCCAGGCTGCCTCATTCCACTGAGCCAGTACCCAGGACCCACCAGCCCTGTGCCCACTCCATGACCCATAACCACCGGGCAATGGGCATAGCGAGCAGGGCGGCCTGGCGCATGGTCTCCCTCCTCCATTGGAGGCGCCCCGCCGCCTCGTCGATCACCGCAGCCCTGGTCCGGCCGTGGTTCATGGCCTACCAGTCTGCCCCAAACACCCGCTGAGCCCTGAGCTGGGCTAGGGCACACCAGTGGGTGTCTTGGGCCCTGCGGACCCCTGCTGCACTTCGGGCTATGGTTACCCACAGGCGGGCGCCCAGGTGCACCTCGGCGGTCAGGATGCGCAACTGATCGGTGTGGGCATGGTACCACTCAGCACAGAGTGCTAGGTGTATCCCACAGGCACCCAACCTGTCCTGCTGTATGGTGTGGTGAGCCCCGGGGGCTGCGGGAGGCCCCCAGCTGGCTGGGCCATCTCCTGAAGGGCGGGCAGCCTGGGCCGGCAGGGGCACGCTATGGAGCGCATCTGCTGTCCTAGCTTGGAGCCATGCGCATGGCCCGGCGCACACCCAGGTGCAGGATTCAGCTGCATGCCTCCTGTCATCACCTCCCACCTCTCCCTGTTGGCATCATGGTGTTCTTGCCAGCCTGATTGGCTGTGTCGGCTGTCCTGTCTGTGTGCTCGATTCCTGCAGCTGTGCTGGGTCTGCACCCCATGTCTCGCTCTGTTGCCATACATTGTTGCGGCCTGTGGCTTTCTCGGCCGGCCTTGGTGCTCCCCTCAAGCCCCATTCCGCCCCTGGAGGGAATGTGGGCCCCCCTGTCCATGGTGTTATTCTCCCTGGCATGCTGGACCATGGCTGGCTGTGCTTCCACTGGGCTCCCAGCTCCCGGCCCTCATGGGGCCCCCCATCCATGGACCTTCCGCGAGACCATGGCCCTGTGTGACCTGTGGCATACCCCGGCCATGCAGTTGCTCCTGGGCTGCCTGGACAGCCAGTCGGGTGCTTAGGCAAGCCTGAGCTCTGGACTTCGTTACTTTGACTATGAGGTGAGCGCCCGGGACTGCCGGATGCATGCTGAGACGCTGGGGCTGGCTCCCTTTCCCAATGGTTGCATCCCAGAGAGGAGGTGCTCGCATGTGGCCTGGTCCATGGCAGAGACTGTGTCTGCCCTGTCTGTGTGCAGCCTGGCCGCCTACATGGTCTGTCTTGTGGAGGGGGGCCCTGCCCTGGCTGTGTCCTACTTTGGCTGTATCACCGGCTGCTGGAGCTGGGTCAGCTTCCGTGGCCCCCTGCTGTGGACTGCTGTGTGTCTGAGCCTTCTGCAGCAGAGCTGTCGGCACTGTCAGGTGTGTGGTCCCATTCTGATGTGCAGCTGGGTCTCTCTGTGCAGGATCTGTTCGAGGCGTACTACCAGATTGCCCACCACATGTCCATGCTGGGGTACCGCCGGGGCATGCTTCATTGACCCCACCTCATTCACCAGGTGGAGCACCCGACCTCTGGGCCCTTCGTGGGCACCAGCAGCTGGCTGTGAGTCCCCCTGTGCCTCCCGGGCCCCAGTTCCTGGCCCCCATGTGGGCTCCTGGCTCCTCCATGCTGCCGTGGGCCGCTGCCTGCTCCCTCCATGATGTCCCGGCCATGCTGCTATGCTGGCTGCTTCCTGGGGTGTCACTGCCCCTGTTGTGGCCCTGGGCCCCCTCCAGTCCCCCCCGTCCGCCTCTGCACAGGGTGTTCGCCTCCATGTCCGCCTTCTCCATTGTCTGCCTCCAGATCCCTGACTGCCCACGGCACCCCTGGGTGCTGCTGTCTGTCCTCCTCCTCCTCCTGCAGCCCCGTCATCGCCCCAGCCCCCCCCATGGGGGCTGTGTGACCTTAGGGTTCTGGGTCCCCCGTACTGTCCATCCCCCCCGGTTTCCTCCCGGGGGGGGTATGTGACTTTGGACCTGCTGCACTGCTCCGGATCTCCTGCCTCACCTCCATTGCCCCATCACCGGTGCTTGGGGTCCGAGTGTGCCTCCTGGACAGTTCCTGGCCCGTGCCCTGTTCCATGCGTGCTCCTGCTGTGCCTGTGGCCGGACCTCCTGCGGCCCCCCATTTTGGGGCTGCCTGTGTTGCTGCGGAGCTGCCCGTGCAAACTGATCTGTATTGGGGGGTCCTGGTTGCCATTGCCTGTGTCCAGCTGTGCTCCTGTGCCATTTCCCCCCTTCCCTGTCCCTCACCCCCCCATGCCCAATGTGTCATGTATGTTGTCCGTACCGCTGTGTCTTTCCCCCCCCTTCCCTTCCTTTCCCGTGTGTGTGTGTGTGTGTGTGCCCGGGCATGTGTTTGTGCTGTGTGTTCCACTGTGCCCTTGTTGTCTCTGTGCCTGTTGTGTGTGGTACCTCAGTGGCTCTTCTCCCTCTCCCCCCTCCCTTCCTATTTCCCTTGTGTGGGCATTCCCTTTTGTCCCTTGTGGCTTCATTTGCCCTCAGCCAGCCATGTCTGTGTCCCGCCCCTCCCTGGTGCCTTCTGGGTGTTTTGACCATGGCCAGGAATCGGTGTCACGTCTGTTGCGCTGCCCCAGACCGTGATCTGATGGCCTGATTCCCTGTCGTGGTCCCGCTGCCATCACATCTGTTTGGAGCTTTTATTGACCACGGGGGGTGGTTGACCGGTTCACCACCGCTGGGAATCCACTGTGGTGATTCCAGACTGAGTAATGTCTGAAATCACCCATAGACTAGCATCGGCTTCCCCTTCCTGAACGAATCCTGCACAAGCTCCTAGTCTTCACCTATAAAGCTCTTCACAACCTTGCTCCCCCCTACCTCTCTGCACTTATCGCCCTCCATACTCCAGCCCGTGCACTTCGCTCCTCCTCTGTCCCTTCTCTCACCCTTCCACGCCTTCCCTGCTCCCCTAAGCGCCTTCGTCCCTTCTCACTTGCTGCCCCCCATGCCTGGAACTCCCTCCCTGTCCACATCCGCCTTGCCCCCTCCCTTCATACCTTCAAATCTCTCCTTAAAACTCACCTCTTTCGCTCTGCTCTGCCTGACTCTTTATCCTGCTGAGCCACTATTCCTATACCTACGATCGGTTTACCCTTATCCTTGCAACATGGACCTGCCTGCTGTCATTCTCATCGTAACCAAGCCAAGTACGTGAACTTGAGACCTCGCATCTTCATGAATGTTAGACCCCTTGTCTCTTCCTCTGTTCCCCTTCCTAAGTCTCTCCCCCAGCTCCTGTCTCTCAGATTGTAAGCCCTAGGGGCAGGGACCGTGTCTATTTTATTACTTTGTAAAGTGCCAGGTACACTGCTGGCGCTATATAAATGTTTGTTAATAATAATAATAATAATAATAATAATCTGTACTGAAGCAACTGTTGGAAATATCTTAACGTATGTCTTATAACTGTCTATTTAATTAGCTAGTCATGTTTAAGAGAACCCTATTGTGGAAGGACATGCCTGAATGCTGGATTTTGCTTTGTTCTGCACTTAAATACCATTAAAATTTGGCACAAGATTACTGTGTTGGGCCATGTGTTTGCAAGCAGCACTCAGTGTGTTGTTACCATTTAGCTGCAATTGGTGAAAATTGTTTAAAGCTGTGGCTGTTCCACTGACTGAAACTCCCAGCTTCTGCCAGCTACCACTTTTGAGACCAGATATGTGAGGAACTTTCAGATATGTTAATTGGCATGAACAATCTGTCAGGCTTTGGGATCCGATGGTACAGTTAGTAAGAGGTGTAGGAGATGCTGACTGTTCAAATGATTTGCTGTGTGCTAGAAACAAAATGAAAAATGGTGCAAACAAATCCATTGAATTTAAGCAATTTGAACTGAAACCAGGAAAGTAGATAAGTGCTGTTTGCGTTTTGTCAGATACTTGCTTTCATTATTTCAGTTTGGTTTATTTTGCTATTTCAGTTATTTGGGCACATTAGTTACTCTATTTTGGCATTAGTCACCCTTCCATTTCCTTCTTACCCAAAATGAATTTATTTTCTTTACTACTTATTACTCAGAACATTGACTGTCACCTGACTAGTTTTTTTTATCCTTGCAGCAATTGCTCTCAAACCTTTATATTTTCACTAGTGCTGAAATTCAGAATTCGATTCTGAATGTTTTCAGTATATATCGAGGATCACAGTACTCAGTTTGGTACCACTGAGTTCTGAGGTTCCGAGTATGACTTCCGGTATTTGAAAAGCTCCGTTTCCTTGATTGTTTTTTTCTCTGTGTTGCATGCAGCTGTGCCTTTTGCAGTTTGGCCAGGCATCAGGATATCTGGGAACCTTTGAGTGACCCACCCCTGGCCTTACCTTCAGTGACCTAGGAAATGAAACTAGCCAGTTGACAGTAAATGTTCTGAGTAATAAGTAGTAAAGGAAATAAATTAATTTTGGGGAAGAAGGAAAGGGAAGGTTTTTTTAATGCCAAAATAGAATAACTAATGTATCAAAATAACTGAAATAGCAAAATAAACCAAACTGAAATAATGAAAGCAACTACCTGACAAAACACAAACAGCACTTATCTACTTTCCTGGTTTCAGTTCAAATTGCATAAATTCAGGTGTTTGGCGAGGGAGAGGGGTATAGGTGGGTAGGGGCTGGCGGGATTGGTGAGGGGGGAGGTGGTTTTGTCCCTCTTTTTACCACTATTGTTTATTATTACTTATGATGATGTTTTAAGTTGCTTTTTAAGATTTTATAATTGTATTTATTATTGTCGTCAGCTGCTCCGAGATGCCTGTGGCAGGAGGGGCGAGGTACAACATTTTAAAAATAAATAAATAAATTTGGTATGCACGAGGGTTAATGGGAGGGGACAGGTGAGGGGCAGACAAGCTCAGGAGATTTTTGATTGGCTGGCAGGGGCAAAATAAAAGTAGCCATTTGACAATTATTCAGTCCCTTTGGTGACTGGCTGTGTGTGCTACATGGCTCTATGTAAGTATTTTGGCTTGGAGGTAGACTCCTCATTTACGTGCACAAAATTTAACATGGGGGGGCGACTACTAAATATATAGTTGTAGTCACACACACACACACACCATTAAATGTTGTGCATGTAAATGAATGAATACATGAATATATATATATATATATGTGTGTGTGTGTGTGTGTGTGTGTGCTTGGGCAAGGGGCATAGGGCAATGCTTTGGGTTTGGCACTTTTTTAAATAGGGAGGGTTACATGCATCCAAGCTGTGCCCAGCTGGGGGGCACAGGGGATATTTGCTGGTTAATTATTGTGTGTTTTAGGGTGGGGGCTTGCCTTGCATAATGGAGACATTTGGTTTTTGGGGGGTTGCATCTGTTTTTTTGTGGATCTGACCCATGTGCTTTGTGGCATCACCAGTGCCACCCACCACAGAGCTTAGGGGCATGGAGCAAGGGAGTCAAACATACTGGCTGTAGTATGGTTTTGGGGTGCTTGTGACTCTGACCTGCTGGCAGGGCAGGGACCATGTGCTCTATTGCCAATTAACACACCCACCACAGAACTTGCTTACAGGCATGCATGGGCCCAGGGGCCAAACCTTCTGGTCATTAATATGGTGTGTTCTGGAAGCTTGTGGCTCTACCTGCTGGCAGGGCAGGGACCATGTGCTCTGACTGAGTCACCCCAGTGCCACACACCCATCCACCATAGAGTTTGCATACATGGGTGACAAATTGCATTAGAAAGGCTTATGTGGCATCAGAACTGGCTCCCCCTTCTGGAATGGTGGCCAGTTCCACAAGGGGGGCAGCTACTTCTTGGTCATATAAAGCCAAAGCATCGTATGAGGAAATATGCTAGGCAGTTACATGGTTTTCCATTCATTCATTCACAAAACATTACAAGGTTAACATTTTGAATTCGGCAGATGCAGCGTTTGACAGACGAGTGCTGCAAGGGGTTCTGGATTGGTTTCCAGACCTCAGGATTCTTGAAAATATTTTTTTTAAAAAAATAAATTGTAGTTTTGAAAGTTGTCCACCCTAGATTCATGGGAGTACTGCTCTGGAAATTCCCCAGAGTCCAAAATATCTGGCCAGGACAGCACCACAGAAAGAGCATTTGCGCCGCTTACCTTGTGAATTGCTTTTCTATGGTTGCTGTCCTGGCCAGGTATTCAACCCACCTGGTAGAAATATATAAATAGTTTATACTATATGTTAGTTCGCATTAAAGGAGAATTTAAGATTACATAGTTTATTTTTCTAATTTTGATAGTAATTTGTGAATAACTGAGTTGTAGGATTCATAGTGAGTAGATAGTTTAATATAGGGTGTGCATAGCAAAGGCAGACTTAGATATCAACTGGCATTGCTGTGGGTGATCAGTCCCTTGAGCATGCACACTAGAAAAAGGTTGAGGATGCTGCCTCCTAGTGGACATGTTGGAGATCGCTCCCTGCTTGGGGCCTTTTTCCCCCCACGTCTTGATCAATCTACATAGTAATACAGCAATAAATAAAAATTTTCATTTAAGATTGGTTTTGTCTTTTGTGAAGATAATATTCCAAGTAAAATAGACAGGTTGAAGTTAGTCAAAGCAGGGGCATTAACAAATCTTCTTTGATAATTGTGTTGACTGCTTCTGTGTTCATCAGACAAGCAATTTACAGCAGTTTAAGACAAATATTTGTGTCTGAAAACTGAACTGATTTGCTCAGGTAAGAATGCTGAAAGCTGAAGGATTAGAATTCCTTTCAGGTACAGCAGAGGAAGGATCACTGTGGAGGAGGGAAGATGAGTTAAGGGAGTGATTGATCTTGTTTTACCACATTCCTAATTTCAGAAGGCCTCAGGTGTCACTGCTTGCTGACAGAAAAAAGCACAGGGATCATAGCAGAGTTCCCAAAAGCCAAATGTTTTATGCTGCTCCTTCTGATGAGCAAAGCTGCCCTTTCGTCTTCCAACAGGATATGTTGTCAGACTTCAGAGATGAGCAAGAGGAATCTATGTGAGGTTCCACGTACTACACTAACCACTCAGACATCTATGTTTGCGGGGTATGCTTATTTGTTTGCTTTGCTACTTGCCAAACTTGAGATGGTTATGGCAGAGAAATCTGGAGAACTTGGAGGACATGTGTAGCCAGTGTAACCTGTGGTCCCTCACGGCAGCTCCAGAGTTGCTGTGGGAGACTTGGAAGAAGGGACTGCTGCTTGCTGGGGCCCAGTGCCAGTTCCAACTGGCAGTAGTCTATCTGAGTTTGCCAGCAGGAACCTCTGATTCTTCCCAGCTGGAAAGAGCAGTTCTCTCTAGCTGTTGGTGACAAAGCCACAGGTGCTCCTGTATGCTTAGCAGCCCACGTGAACTTCTAATATAGGAAGTCACATGGGTTGCTCTCCATATCCTTGATACAGTTGTGGAGAACATGTAGAGCTATCTAGAACACCTGTTTTATGATGAGTGAGAATTGCTGTTCCTAGTTAGAGCTGAAATGAGTACCTGGAAAATCAGGTAAACATATACAGTGTACCCAAACCAAACTGAAAATGGTGCTTTCAACAACAATATTTTTGTGTGTTGTAAGCACCCCCCTGAGATGCCATGGGCATGAGGGGGCAGCTAAGAAATGTAACTAACTAGCTAACTAAATAAATAGATATCCATTTACTCTCAGAGGATGTCTGTTTTGGTTATTTTGAGCTGTTCTCCCAACTTCCTAGTTTTCAGGTTCATTTTGATTTCTCATTTCATTTCACTCCCCAAAACGGGGTATGCGAGTACAAGTTTTAGTCACGGATATTATTTGGGTACACAAAGAGCTACCTGAAAACGTGAACCTCTTTCAGCTCTATGACTATCTTCAAACATCATTTTGGTGAGAGAGCTCAGACTAAAGGCTTGTTCTCACAAACAAGAGTAGTTGCTTGGTGGTGTAGTAACTACCTCCCTCTGCTTATCTGCCCATAAGCAGAAATTAAGCAGTTCATCCCTTCCCACAATCTCCTGGCTTCAGAATTTGTAGGGAGCTTCCACCAGGGGAAGCCAGAATCACAAGCAGTCAATAAGGTAGACATACTTTGGGGGAAATAAAATGAGGAAATGTTGACGTTTGGGGGGAACAACAGAGGACTCAGTGAAGAGCGGAGAGTTAATACCATGCTCCAGTACAGATGAGCAAGCCCCTGGAGTAAGAGCCTCTGCCCTCACTTTAACTCACTTGTTTGGAAAGGAAAACATGTCAACTTTATGACCAAATGCTTGTGGGATCACAGGGGAGGCTGAAGTAAGTTAGGAGGTATTCACCTCCTCCAAAGAGCATGTGACAACAAGCCCTCAGTGATGCCGACAGATCTGTCCTAAACCACACTGTAAATAAATGTTGAAAACAGTTCCTAATTTACTAGGATACAGTAGTTCTTAGGTGGCTCTTAACTCCCCTCTATTGCTTAGCTTTAAAGAGGGAACAGAAATACTTATAAACCTGTATTCATCCTAATCCCTGTTTATTTTTTTTATTTTTGTTTATGATTAAAATAATTAACTCTGAGCCACAGTCTGCTAATGTCAATGGAAGATTTGTTATACAGTTGCCATGTTAGAGATGGGGAAGCCAAGATATAAAGCTATATAATTACTTGCCTGGAAGGCATTAGCTCCTGGTCGATTAGATGCAGAATTGCCTCCACCTTCCCCGTCCCCCCAAAGGGGGATGGTGGACGGCGGGAGGTCCCTTGCCATGCCCGAGTAAAAAGGGAGGCAGGGCAGTTGGGGAAAAGTTTCCTGCCTCGGGGTTGCATCCACACGGAATCATCATCCCCTGGCCGGGGTTGCTACAGCAACCCCATCAGCTTGGATTGGTCCAGAGGGACCACGTGGGTCGTGCTGAATGGGCGTGACACAAACTTTAGTTAGAGGGATGGAGCTCCGGCCCCACTTGTGGCCCGAGCTCGGAAATGGCACCCACCCAACCCTTCCCCTTGCACTGTGGATTATTATCAGTCGCCATCGGGGCCAGGAAAGAATTTTTTCAGGAGCCTTAATCTGACCCAAAGGGGCCCTGTTTTTTGCCTTCCTCACAGTGTGGGGTATTTGGCCAGATCCGTCACCTCTTAGAATTTGGGGTGTTATTGTGCTGTTCATTCATTGTCGCACTCTGCAGGGGTCCAGTACGATAGTTAGAATAGGATAGATAGGATAATAGGATAGATATTTTTTTGCATTTAAAACTCATTTGTTTTAATTTTACATCAGTTTCCCTTGGAAATCAATGGGAATCACTTGACAGGGCTTCCAGTTCCTTTAAAAAGAGGTTTTACTGCCCTTCTGTGACACTTTCCCTCTCCCCAAACTTTCACAGATTGCCCCAGGGGGGCAAAAATATCAGAGACAGACTAGCACGCAGCAGGCGGGCAGAGGACAGAGCAGACCCTGGCAGGCAGTGGGTGCCAGGCACTCAAACTTTGAGCACTAGCATAGGAAGAGATGGTTGTGCCCCAGTCTTACAAGGCTTCAAATGGCACAGAATGCCCCCAGGAGGCAGAATATCAGACAGAGACTGGGAGACAGCAGGCAAGAACTGAGAAGCGGCAGGGACTGGCAAAGGAGTCATGCTGTCTAAAGTATGTTGGGCTTCAAACTGAAGAGGGAGAAAATATGAGAGCGACACACACAATCATCATACAGACTGTCAGCAGCAGCAGAAGGGCAGAGGAGCAGCACACACTGACTTTGGCATAGGCAGGCACCCCGAAGTGTGGCAGGGCATCAACTTGGAGAGAGTACTCCGGGGGAGTGGGGGAGCAGGAAATATGTGAGACAGAGACACATTTGAGTAGCAGCAACAGCTGCTGCAAGAGGCAGATAGAGGAGCAGCAGGCATGTGCAGAAAGGACCTAATTCATTTTTGTTTCCCCGTTTGTTTTTGTTCGTAAACGTTGATTCGTTTTCATTTTCTTTCATTTCCTAATTCATTTGTTTCTATTTCCTAGTTTTTAAAATGAATAGGGCGTCATTCATTTTAGTAACTATAAAAACCCACATCCATATGTCTGGGCACAATTCATATTGCTGGTTCTGACCTAATAAGCCCTAAGTGGCTTGGGCATCACATATCTGAAGAACCACTTCCTTCCTTCCTTATATCATGACCTCTAAATTCAGCCAAACATGACCTCTTGGAAATTCCATCAGTGTACCAGCTCCATAAGTCAAGGGTGCATTCTCAGTGATAGCTCCACAACTTTGGAATTCACTTCCTCTAGAAGTTCATCACAGCCTACACATCGTTTGGAAGAAATGCAAAACTTTTTATTTATTTATGTATTTATTTATTTTCATTTGAGCAGGTGAGGATAGGTTTTTAGGCTTTTAAAATATATTTGTATGGGGTTAATAGTATATGTTTTTTTTTATTGTATATTTTAGTTTTATGTTACCTGCCCTGAGCCCTTGAGATAGGCCTGGTTATAGTTTTTAATTAATAAATAATGTAACCGGGTATCTAAGATATCTCCACAATTGGCTCAATGAATCAACAATCGCATATTGGGAACCTCATCCTGGTGCAGAGGATCAGAATAAAGTTTCTAAACCACTTAAGCCAGATTTAAACTATTTTGAAGACTTGTTCTCAGCCTCTGCATCAGGATGAATTTCATGCCAACAGCAAACTGTCATTATAATACCACCAGGCATCGAGGGCACAATTCTGTGGAATTGGAACGCTCATATGACATAGTAAAGCAATCACACACAGTTGGAAAATAAGGATGGAATTACAGCATAGCATGGCTGGCACAGTGGCACTGGATTCTAGAAGAAGTCACTATGAAAGACTCTGTCATGGGAAAGTAAACTTTATTATTTTAAAAATGTTCCAAGAGGCTTTAACATACAACAGAGTGGAAATTATTCAAATGCTCAACATATAGATCAGCAATCCTGAAAGCACCTCCCATACCGCCCATAATACATAGAGCTGAAATTCTGAATAGTGCATGTATATACTGATCCCCCAAAGCAGTAAATATTCCTGCGCATCCTAGGACTGGACTTGGCCCTTAGTATGATGAGATAAACAGCATCATGAGCACAACTAATTCCAGACTCTATATAAACAAGGCCCAGGAGAAAGACATTAGTAGCTTCCACTTTCATTCTCTGGCCAAAATATGAGGAGTCCAAGGTGACTTTTCAAACTGTTCACCTAACAATGGAATCTCCACTGAATTAATAAAAACCCTAAAGCTTTGGGTATGTACCAGCTCCCCCTAACTAGTTCCTTGACAACAAACATAACAGCCGTCTAGACAGCCTGGATATCATTACTGTAGAATTTAGAGCAACCTGCTGCAGAACTCATTTAATTTTCATGTAGGAGCCCAAGGGACTGAAGATTTCAGCAGCCTTTAGTGTAATGTTTCATAACCCAGGTCCATTGCACAGAATAACTGCAGAAAGACATATTATACTACAATCCTGCCAGCTTTAAACATTGTGAAACAGCAAGTGGGGCAAGCAAAATTCTATACTGGCCAAATGTTCCATAGAAATTGCTGTCCACTTGATGTCAAAGCCCCGTATTCGCACAAGTGTGCTTCAAGCTTTTGTGAAGAAAATAACGGGTAGGTCTTAAAGTAGATTTCCATCTATGGAAGGCTGTCCTTAAATCCTACAGGTTTGGGTTTTTTTCTACTGTTACCTCATTTTGAGAATTAATTATAATTTTGTGGCCACAGAGGGTATTTTCAGACGTTACGATACCACACTCAACCACGGTGAATCCCCCATGGTGGTGGATGGTCCCATAACGACTGGTTGCTCGCCACCAGATGTTCACCATGGTGAACCACCGTCGGTGAGCAAAATAACCACGCTTTCGAGGATGGTCCGGGCACCATCTCTGAAAGCGTGGTTAATTGAACCACGTGTGGGAATCGACGGATGGTAACGTCTGTTACCGCCGCCGATTCTGGGCCATGGCCCAGACCCCAGGTCAGAATCGGGCTCAGCGGCCGGATTGGCTGCTGCGCCCACCCATTTCCAGGAGGGCAGGCGGCTGCAGGAGCGGGAGCGGGGGATGGGGGGGCGTGGCTGTGCGGCCACACGTTGCGCCGCGCAGCCCTGCTTCCCCCCCAGATTCCCTGCTGGAATCAGCCGGTACATCTGTTGGACGTGATTTTTTTATTCCGGTGGGGAATCAAAAGGTGATTCTGTGACGGGGCCAATAGGCACCCTGCCATGTCTGAAATCACCCAGACAGCATAATAGAATCATAGAGTTGGAAGTGACAACAGAGGTTATCTAGCGCAACCCCCTGCTCAATGCAGGAAATTCACAGCTACAACATTTCTGACAGATGGCTGTCTAGCCTCTGCATGAAAATCTCCAGCTAAAGAGAGCCCACCATCTCCTTAGGCAATTTGTTTCATTGTCAAACAGCTCTTACCATTAGGCAGTTGTTTCTAATGTCTAACTGAAATCTGCTTTCTTGTAATTTGATCCCATTGTTTCTAGTCTTGTTCTGAAGGGCAACAGAGAACAGGTCTTTGCCATCTTCTGTGTGAAAGCCCTTCAGGTATTTGAAGACTGCTATCATGTCTCTTCTTAGTCTTCTCTTCTCAAAGTTTATACCCAGTTCCTTCAACCTTTCCTCATAAGATATGGGTTTCCAGACCCCTAACCATTTTTGTTGCCCTCCTCTGAACCAGTTCCAATTTGTAAATGTCCTTCTTATAAGTGCAGCGCCTAGAACTGGAAACAGTACTCCAGATGAGATCTGACCAGCGCAGAATAGGATGGAACTATTACTTCTCATGACTTGGAAACTATGCTTCTGTTAATGCAGTCTAAAATTGCATTATCCTTTTTAACTGCTTCATCACACTGCTGACTCATGTTCAGTTTGTGATCAACTACAATCCCTAGATCCTTTTCAACAAGTATCACCCATCCTATGCTTGTACATTTGATTTTTCTTACCTAAATGCAGAACATTACATTTATCTCTCTTGAATTTCATTTTGTTAGTTTCAGCCCAGTTTCTCAACCTATCAAGATCAATTTGAACTTTATTTCTCTCTTCTAAAGCATTAGCTGTCCCTCCCAGTTTTGTATCATCTGCAAATTTGATACGCATTCCCTCTACTCCTTCATCCAAGTCATTAATAAAGATGTTGAACAATACCAGGTCCAGAACAGAGTCCTGTGGCACCCTGTTCAATATCTCTCTCCAGGTTGAGGAGGAGTCATTGATGAGCACTCTTTGAGTATGGTTTTTCGACCAGCTGTAAATCCACCTGTGACAAGCCTCCTGCTGGGGCTGAGGCCCCTTTAAGAGTGTCAGAGTGCCAGCCAGAAGGAGATTGGCTGGACTGAACAAGGTAGTCATCTGGAGAAGGGCTGGGCAAGGCCAGCTCTGAAGCAAAAGGAAAACCCTATTTGGAAGACAGTTGCGACAGTGGCAGGGTACTTAGCCCTTAAAGGTATTTGAAGGGCCAGAGGCCTGAAGCCATGCCCCCTTGATTTATAGAAAGAGAGGGAAGCCTAAGGAGGCTTAAGTCTAGGTCTGGCAGCAGTCCTGAGAGGAACTCTCCAACTCTCCAGCCTCCATGCTCTCCAGGGTCCTGAACCAGGCTAGGCTAAGGAGAGAGCATGGGTGCCTGGCTGCCAGTGACCAGCCTGAATACTCCAAGGTCCTGAATACTCTTCTGGTCAAGGAGAAGCTGTAGACCCAGGTACCAGGGAAGGCTGAACCCAGGAGGGAGTTTGCTACACGGGAAGCCTTGGAATGTGGGCCAGGGACCTTTTGCTTAGCTTGGATGGGCTTTGGGCATGGTTGTACTATGCATAGAGACTATATGCTGATGCCAATATACTTGAAGTAGAGACTATGTACTAATTCCCTGTTGGCATGTAATCCCTTGGACTTGCTCCTGCAAGGACATGCCCAAGATACAACTAATATGTTATGTACCAGCTGGAGATGTTATTGATAGACTGTGGACTATGTGAATGTTGCGAATAAAGACAATGTGAGAGCAAATTTGCCTGAGAATAATGTCTATGGAGCCCGGATCCTGCAGCTACGTATTCCATGGGAATGCTGCCCTGTTACACCACTGAACAGCAGTATCATCTAGCCCACATTTTACCAACTTGTCAACAATTATAGGGGAATTTATCAAATGCTTTGCTGAAATCAAGCTATATTATGTACATAGCATTCTAACGATCCATTAAACTAGTAACTCTATCAAAAAAGAAGATTAGTCTGGCATGACTTAATATTGGAAAATCCATGCTAAATTCTAGTAATCACTGCATTGTTTTCTAGATGCCTACACATTGACTGCTTTATAATCTGTAGTATCTTTCCAGGTATCAATGTAAGGCTGAACAGTCTGTAGTTTCCCGGATCCTCCTTTTTTCCCTTTTTGAAAATAGGAACAATATTTGCCAATCTCCAGTCTTCCAGCACCTCACCCATTCTCCAAGGGTTCTCAAAGATGATATATAGAGGTTCTGAGAATACATCCGCAAGTTCCTTCAGTACCCTAGGATGTAATTCATTCAGTCCCAAACACTCACTTAAACTCATTTAAGCAGCTAGGTATTATGTGACCATCTTATTAGCTGTTCTGAGCTGCAGTTCTTTCCCCATATCATTCATGTGACTTTTGTCAGGTTGAGGATTTTTTCTGGTTTCCCAGTTTTGTTATTTTGTGGTTTTGGCCGTTTGGGTATTGTGGCTATGTCATTTTGGCAATGGTAGCACTACTACACACATGCAATTGCCAAAACCTTTGAGGAATCTTCCCCTTGTGGTTTACCAAATCCAGAGACAGAGCATCTTCAGAACAATATGTAAGACTTTATTTTCATTTATTTATTTATCTCAGCTTTTAGTGGGTAAGAATAGAGTTCCAGGAGTGGGCGTGGGAATGTTTTTCTAATGAAGATTTTATTTGGTTTTTAGTTTTACCTTTTAAATATATATATATATTTGTATCATGAGCCACCATGAGACTACAGGAAAGGGCAAGGTATAAATCTAAATAAATAAAATAAAATAAATAAATAATCAATAAATACAAATTACATAACAGAAATAACAAAATGAACAAAAAAATCCCAAATCATCCAAATGAAAAACCAAGGTAATCAAAATGGAATACCCCCCCCTCCCAAAAAAAAAAAACAGATATGAGAATACCTGTTTCACTAATTGGTATTCAGATATTTGGAGAGTGACTGAAAAATGTTGATACCTGTGAATAATAAAGAGAAATAAGGAATGGGGAAAGAACTTGCATGATGATACCTTCAAGGGTTGGAACTGAGCAGTGTGACAGTGCCATTTAGAAATGGGGAAAGAAAAGGTTAATTCTACAGCAGGAGCATCTGGCTGGGGCTGCGCAGCTAAGGGTTCTGGTTACTAGAATGCTGAATAGTACAGGTCAGGTGACCAGATAAGCCTGTGTGGGTATCTACATGTAACACTTGCCACCATTCCAGGTGCCTAATGTGGGGCAAGCATTATGTATAGTGGTCACACAAGCTCCAGATCAACCCATGCAGTGAACACAGATTTTCTTCCCAGAATATCTTTGGGGAACTCTTCAGCAGACCCACAGAGCAACTGAAAACATGCCACAGAATCCATTTCTGTTCATCAGTGGGATTTCAGGTTAGGATTAGAGCTTTACCTTGTCCATTTCACCAATAAGGCTTTCCAGCTTCATCTGTGTAACCCAAAGGACTCCTCCTGTTAGTCAGAGTGGCAGCCACATAACTATAGTGGCAGCATAAATTTGGAACAGCATGAACAACCTTTCATGCTGCTCCATCCCCAGATGATATTGCAGTAAGTACCACAATGTTGATTTCCCCCCATGGTTAATGTAATGTGTAGACGAGGGGTGGAGAAACATTTTCCTTCCCAGGGGCCACTGTGAAATTCAGTACAATCTCTGAGGATCACATAGAAGCTGGATTTAAGTGTGCTTATGGGGTGCACTCAGGGTGGGGGAAGGAGGAGGGTCTAAGGCATAGGTCAATCCTGTATTTTTGTATGCTGCCTTCCTTTCTGTTTCCTTCCCCCCAAGCTCACTCTTCATTGCCTGAGGGCACAAACTGGATTCAGGTAACAGATCCAGATACTACAAAGAGCCAAATGAAAGTTAGTTGTGGGCTGTATGTGACACACACACACTGAGGTTCTTCACCCAGGTATAGAGCAACCCTGAGATATAAACCTGGGCTGGGGCCATCTCCAGGGGGAGAAGAGAGCTTGTTGTGTATTAGAAAGCACAGCAGGCTGAGGGAAGAAATCTGGTCCATGGTGCTTTGAACTGAGGTGTAATAGCTGGATGAACTTTACTTAAAACTAAATTAAAGCACTCTGCAAATCAATTAAACCACTCTGCAAAAGGGATTCAAAACAGCTGTAGTGAGTTTGATGCTCTTATATGGGAACCTCTGGGCCAAATCTGAGGCAACATCTAATAAATCAACTCAATTACATATAAATTATGCATATGTTTGAGATCTAGGGACCACTTGAATCTGAGTGAGATGATAATTCCATACCAATTTATAATATAAATTCACTAGTTTTAGTTAGCTAATCTTAGCTAGTAATGAAATGCACCCATAATTTCTTAGAAATGCTGTATTCTCAACTGCAGCAGTCATAAACCTGCAACCCATGAGCCAAATTTGGCCTGTGGCTGATTTTTATTTGACCCCTTTTGAGTTCCTGGAGCCATGGATCCAGGCCTATGGATCCATTTTCTTCCCTCAAACTAAAATAATGAACTGAAGGAAAGGAAGTAGAGATGAGGCTATGCATTTAAGGACAGGGGATGGATCCATAGCTCAGATCCAAGACCCTCCTCTTCCTTCCCCTATTTTAATACAGCCCTTAGCATACCCTGATCCCAACTCTTATCTGGCCTTCAGAGCTTTTACCAATCTGAAGGAAAAGATTCCCCACGCCTGCTATATTCCTTTGCTGTCTGAAGGCTGCCACGAGCTACAACAAGGAAAGGATTGCTTTCCACTCAGCAGGGTCAAATTTACTGTGTCCACATGTTAATATTGAAATGCTCCTCACTACCAGAGAAGGCTGAGCCAGTTTCCTCAGTACATCTGTATAATTACCCCATGAAAAAGAAAATGTATATTTTTATTGCTCTGTATTTTTGAAACCTTATTTGCCACCCTTCTTAGAAAATCTTCAGTGATTTCTTACACTCTAGATCAAAGAAATATATAATCAGTCCCATGTGCAGGACTTGCTAAGTTGAGACAACATGCAACAATAGACTTGCTAGACCGTTAACTATAAATTTAATTATAAACACTTTAGCCGCATACACAGCTCTTGGCTACCCGAGCAAATTTAGACTCTTTCCAGATTACCAGAAGCAATTATTACCAGAAGCAACTACCAGAATTACAAGAAGCAGAAGTTATTACCAGATGCTTTTCTCTTCCATCTTCTAAGAGAGAGAAGAAAAACCCAGCACATTTTATTCCACTTTCTTTTTCCCTTTGGTAGAGATCGAGATTGGAAGTGTAACAAAACCAACATCCTTCCAGTAAAACAAGATAAACAGAAAATAGTAAGCATCTGAAAAGAATGTGTTTTTTGTTTAGCTGCCTTTGAAAATGAAATAAGCTTTTTCTTTCTTTTTTTCTCTTTCATGAGCTGAATGTTGGCAGTGTTTCCAACTGTCTGCCTATTAAAGTTGCTAAGAGACATTTGTGCCAAGAGTCAATTATATTTTCTTTTTGCTTTATGTTCCATTTGTATTCCAACATAAGTTAATCAGCTGATTGAGGTAAACATTTAGAAGGTTATCATCTTGACAGGACTGTAGTAACTGAAAAAAGGAGAAAACCTACTTGACAAAGCATACACTAACTACATGTTGTTTTAAGTAACAGGCTGTACGAATTAGGATAATACAAATGAAGGGTAATCAGTATTTTCGTTAGGGCCTAGCTAAAATAAACTAGCAGTCGCTTCTATAGGATACATTCTGCCTGTGGGATGAGCTCTAAGAAAGGAGTGGTACATCATCTGGAACAGAGCTATTCCATCAATAGGCTGAGGTAGCTCTAGGTCTCAGAGTCACTCCTTGTTTCCTCTCAGAAAGGATTATTTATTAATTATTATTACTTATTTTATATAGCACAAGTAATGTACCTGGTGCTATACAATCAGTTACTGACAGTTCGTACCCCAAGGGACTTACAAACAAAGACAGACAAGGGAGAGGGGAACATAGGGATCGACAAGGATACATTCATGAAGTTGAGAAGTTGCAGGTGCATGTGATTAGCTTATTTATAGGGAAAAGAAGGATTGTGAGTGAAGGAGGGAAGAGGAAGCATCTGGGATGGGGAGCTAGGAAAAGCCTAATGGAAGAAGTAGGTTTTCAGGAAGGATTTGAAAGTTGGGAGCAGAACAAATGTTTCCAAGGAGGACGTTCCAAGAATGGTGGCAGCAAGGGAGAAGGGGCAAATATGTTTTGAGCAGCAATGGAGTTGTGAGCAGCCACTAAGCTTCTGAGAGGCAATGTGGCAGGAAACAAGTTATTAATTATTATTTATTATTATTATTATTATTATTATTATTAAACAAACATTTATATAGCACCAGCAGTGTACCTGGCACTTTACAAAGTAATAAAATAGACACGGTCCCTGCCCCTAGGGCTTACAATCTGAGAGACAGGAGCTGGGGGAGAGACTTAGGAAGGGGAACAGAGGGAGAGACAAGGGGTCTAACATTCATGAAGATGCGAGGTCTCAAGTGCACGTACTTGGCTTGGTTACGATGAGAATGACAGCAGGCAGGTCCATGTTGCAAGGATAAGGGTAAACCGATCGTAGGTATAGGAATAGTGGCTCAGCAGGATAAAGAGTCAGACAGAGCAGAGCGAAAGAGGTGAGTTTTAAGGAGAGATTTGAAGGTATGAAGGGAGGGGGCAAGGCGGATGTGGACAGGGAGGGAGTTCCAGGCATGGGGGGCAGCAAGTGAGAAGGGACGAAGGCGCTTAGGGGAGCAGGGAAGGCGTGGAAGGGTGAGAGAAGGGACAGAGGAGGAGCGAAGTGCACGGGCTGGAGTATGGAGGGCGATAAGTGCAGAGAGGTAGGGGGGAGCAAGGTTGTGAAGAGCTTTATAGGTGAAGACTAGGAGCTTGTGCAGGATTCGTTCAGGAAGGGGAAGCCAGTGAAGCGAAGAGAGGAGGGGCTGCACATGGTCGAAGCGACTGGCGAGGTAGATGACCCTGGCAGCAGAGTTTTGGACAGAGATGAGGGGAGAAAGGTGAGACCGGGGAAGGCCAGTGAGAAGGAGGTTACAGTAATCGAGGCGAGAGATGACCAGAGCATGAACAAGAGTTTTGGCAGACGAGACAGAGAGAAAAGGGCGAATCTTAGCAATGTTATGGAGGGAGAAGCGACAGGATTTAGCAACAGAGTCAATGTAGGGTTTAAAAGAAAGGGGTGAGTCAAAGATGAAGCCTAGGCTACGGGCTTGGGGGACAGGCAGGATGGTGACTCCATCAATAGTTATTGACAGTGAGGAAGGAGAGGAAGGATGAGGGGGGAAGATAAGGAGTTCAGTTTTAGCCATGTTGAGTTTGAGTTGACGTTGAGACATCCAGGTAGAGATGTCAGAGAGACAGTTGATGAGACGAGCTTGAACAGAGGGAGAGAGAGAGGGAGTAGAGAGATAGAGTTGAGTGTCATCAGCATAGAGGTGGTATTGGAAGCCATGGGAGGCAATGAGTTTGCCTAAGGATGAGGTATAGATCGAGAAGAGGAGAGGGCCAAGAACAGAGCCTTGAGGAACACCAACTGAGAGGGGGAAGGAGGAGGAGGCGGAGTTGGAGAGAGACACATTAAAGGAGCGGTCAGAGAGGTAGGAGGAGAACCAGTTAT
Source organism: Sphenodon punctatus (assembly GCA_003113815.1). NCBI lineage: Eukaryota > Metazoa > Chordata > Lepidosauria > Sphenodontia > Sphenodontidae > Sphenodon > Sphenodon punctatus. Next base: position 564,648 of record QEPC01006354.1, read on the forward strand.
GGACAGAGCCACAAAAGCCAAGGGAGTGAAGGGAATCCAGCAAGAGTGAGTGGTCAACAGTATCGAAGGCAGCAGAGAGATCAAGGAGGACAAGAATGGAATAGAGACGTTTAGATTTAGCCACCAGAAGATCGTTGGTGATCTTAGCGAGAGCAGTTTCAGTAGAATGAAGGGGGCGGAAGCCAGATTGGAGGGGGTCAAGGGAGGAGTTGGAGGATAGGAAGTCAAGGCAGCGGGAGTAGACAACACGTTCAAGCAGCTTGGAAGCAAAAGGAAGGAGTGAGACAGGACGATAGCTAGAAGGGTCAGAGGGGTCAAGAGTGGACTTTTTGAGAATAGGAGAGACTGTGGCATGTTTGAAGGCAGAAGGGAAAGAGCCAGTAGAGAGGGAGAGGTTGATGATGTGCAGGAAGGAAGGGGCGACAGTGGGAGTAATGGAGGTGAGGAGGCGGGAAGGAATGGGATCAAGGGGGCAAGTGGAAGGGTTGGAGGAGGAGAGCAGAGAGGAGATTTCCTTAAGGGAGGCAGGGGAGAAGGAGGACATGAGAGAAGGAGGGGGAGGAGGGAGAGGGGTGGGAGTGGGAAGAGAGGAGTGGGAAGCGATGTCGAGGCGGATCTTGTCTATCTTGGAGGTGAAGAAGGAGGCAAGATCCTGAGCAGAAAGGGAAGAAGGAGGGGGAGGACAGGGAGGCTTGAGGAGGGAGTCAAAGGTAGAGAACAGGCGGCGAGGGTCCCGAGAACAGGACTCAATGCGGGAGGCATAGTAGTGTTGTCTAGCAAGGGAGATAGCAGAAGTAAGGGTGGAGAGACAGAATTTGAAGTGAAGGAAGTCAGCGTGAGAATGGGATTTGCGCCAGAGTCGTTCAGCAGCACGAGTGCAAGAACGGAGGTGGCGGATACTAGGGGTGAGCCAAGGACGGGGGTTGTGGGAGAAGGCAGGGCGGGAAGAGAGAGGGGCATGGGAGTCAAGTGTGGAGGAGAGAGAGGCGTTGAGAGCAGAGACAGCGGAGTCAGGGGAGGAGGAAGAGAAGACTGTAGGAAGAAGGGGAGAGAGAGAGGAGGCAAAGTCCAGGGGATCAATAGCTTGAAGGTCACGGAAGGGGCGTAGAGAAGGGGAAGAGGAGGGGGGACAGTGGGAAATGTTGAAAGAGGCAAGGAAGTGGTCTGATATAGGATGAGGATCGAAGGAGAGATCAGCGACAGAGCAGTTTCTAGAGAGGACAAGATCAAGAGAATGGCCATTAGTATGGGTGGGGGAGTTGGTCCAAAGGTGGAGGTTGAAGGAGGAGGCTAGGGAGAGGAAGCGAGAGACTGAGGGCTGAGATGGGTCATCAACATGAATGTTGAAGTCACCAAGGATGAGAGTGGGGATATCAACAGAGAGGAAGAAAGTGAGCCAGGACTCAAAGTCAGAAAGAAAGGAAGAGAGAGGACCAGGGGGACGGTAGATGACAGCAACACGTAGATGGAGGGGGGAGTAGAGGCGCACGGAGTGAGCCTCAAAGGTATGGAAGGAGAGAGAGGGGGGAGGAGAAATTGGTTGGAACTGACAGGATTTAGCAAGAAGGAGGCCCACCCCACCACCCCGTCCTTCAGGGCGGGGTTGGTGAGAGAAGGAGAGACCCCCACAGGAGAGGGTAGCAGGCGTGACAGAGTCCGAGGGAGTGATCCAAGTTTCAGTAAGGGCAAGGAGCTGGAGGGAGCGAGAGAGGAAAAGATCATGGATATAGGGAGCTTTACTGATAGATGAGCGACAGTTCCAGAGGGAGCAGAAAAATGGTAGTTGATGAGGGGGGAGGCAAGGAATAGGGATAAGATTGGGAGAAGGGGAGCATCGTGGTAGGCTAGAGACACGAGGAATAGGGATAAGATTGGGAGAAGGGGAGCATCATGGTAGGCTAGAGACAGGAGGAATAGGGATAAGATTGGGAGAAGGGGAGCATCGAGGAAGGCTAGAGACAGGAGGAGTGGAAGGGGAGCAAGGTGAGAAGGTAGCCAAGGGAGAAAAGGATGTATGGGGGAGTTTAGAGAGTGGTGATTGGTTGGGGGGAGGAAGAAGCAGGGAGGAGAAAAGTAGAGGGAGAAAAAGATGGGCAGGAAGAGGAGAAGGGGAAGAGGGAAAGAAAAGGCGAGAAAATAGGGCAGGCATGTTAGCGAGTAAGATAGGAAAATACAGTAGGAAAGAAATGCAGAGAGAAGTGCAGAGAACAAGTGCAGAGAGACAGGGGGAGCAAGGCCATGAGATCCTTGAAGGTAAGGGCAAGGAGCTTCTGCTGAATATCAGAGGCAACTGGTGACTGCTGAACTTTGGGGTGGGGGGGACACACAACTTGCATAGTCCCACCCACACTAATTTGCATAATCCCACCCACACTAATTTGCATAACTTGTGTGAATGTTAAAACCAACCACCCTAAACCACATTGCAAGGCAAAGCTGGCACCCCCACTCAAACATAAAAATACAGACTGCACAGGGGCACAGACAACCCCATACTAAATGGCATGGCAAAGCTGACACACACACACCCATAAAAATACAGACTGCACAGGGGTACAAACAAACCCAAACCTTTGGCAAAGCTGGTACCCCCCCAAACATAGCACCCCCCACCACAAAACATAAAAAATACAGACTGCACAGGGGTACAAACAAACCCAAACCTTTGGAAAAAATACAGACTGCACAGGGGCACACACAACCCCAAACTACATGCCATGGCAAAGCTGATGCCTCCCCACCAAACATAAAAATACAGACTGCACGGAGGCACATACAACCCCAAACCTTGGGCAAAGCTGGCATCCCCTCAAAACATAAAAATACATACTGTGCAGGGGCTCACACAACCCCAAACCTTTGGCAAAGCTGGCACCCCCCTCCCCAAACATAAGACTGCAAAGTGTGCAGGGGCAAAATCCAATACCACCAACCCCAGCACACACACACACACCAGGTCAGGCAGGCTGTGCTGCCTTCCCCCAATCCAACAGCACCCCCAGCCCAATCCAGCCTCCCCCCTGACATACTCAGACCCCCTACCCCCCGGATCCCTGCTACACCCCATTCCACTCTTCCTGAGCATGCTGCTGCGCCTTCTCGGGACTGGGCTCTCTTGGCCTCCAAGGCTTGCCTGCTCCACTGCTCACCTCCACTATAGCCAGGGCCAGCCCTAGGCATATGCAACATGTGCGGTTGGACATGGCCCCACGCCAGCCTAAGCCCCATGCCTGGGGGCGACAACCCTGATAAATTATTTAAATTATGCAAATTAGGCCCCTCACTAAGACTTTGCACATGACCCCACACGATCCCGCAAATCCGGGGACTGGCCCTGACTTTAGCCAGGCCCTCACTCATTTGTGCCGGCCACCATGCCGGGAATAATATTCACTGAGCCAGCCTGCTCAGCAGCAGCAGCAGCAGCATGTATGAAGGCGGAAAAGCTCGGAAGCAGCAGCAGGGATCCCAAGTTCTGTCCAGACTCCAGCCACCTCTGGACATGCCACCGCCGCTGCCACACACCACACTGCTGCTCGTTCCCATGCTGGGCCAAGGAAGTGAGTTTCTGACACACTGCCTCCCTCAGCCCCTCCCCTTCCTGCACACACACTGCGAGAGGAGGGGAGGAGAAATGGGTCTGTGCAGCCAGCCAAGTACCAGGCGCCTGGGAGTAGGGAAACAGGCTGGCTGGTGTGGCCAGGAATCTTGGGGGTCACATGCCCCTGTGCCCTCCCCCCCCCCCATGCATTCCCTATGCTGAATATGATCAAGTAGAGGAAGCCAGTGTAGGACAGAGAAGAGGAACTGAACATCGCCAAAGTGACAGGCAAGGTGAATAACCTTGGCAGCAGAGCACTGAACAGAAGTGAGAGGGGTATGGTCAGAACAGAGGAAACCAGTAAGGAGGAAGTTGCAATAGTCAAGGGAAGAGATGACTAGTGCATAGACGACAGTTTGGGTAGTAGAAACAGTAAGGCAGGGATGGATTTTTTTGCAATATTATGCAGAATGAAGAGACAGGATTTGGCAACAGCCTGGAACAGATGCATTAAATAGAGGGAGGAGTCCAAGGCCCTTTTTACACAAGACGCACCCACTCATGTCCATGCAGGTCTGCTGTGTGGGTATGAGCAGGCTTGGATGTAGGGGAAGGCCCTCTAGGCCCGGGCCTTGGGTGGAATTTTCTGGAGGGCAACAGTCCTGGTGTCGGCACCGCCCTGCTCCTTTTCTTATTTTCCTCACTCTGCATGGCCGGAGGCTGCTACCCGCAGCCGAAGCCTGCTGCCTGGGTCCCCATCCCTCACCTGCCTCTGCCATCTGCCTGCTAGTAGTGCTTCAGAAGCAGCAGCAGCAGGACACCGGAACATGGAACACTGATTGGACTGGGAGATAAAGCTGTTTGTTTACAAACAACTCCTCCCCATGTGAGTGATCAGAAGNAGGGATAAGATTGGGAGAAGGGGAGCGTCGTGGTAGGCTAGAGACAGGAGGAATAGGGATAAGATTGGGAGAAGGGGAGCATCGAGGAAGGCTAGAGACAGGAGGAGTGGAAGGGGAGCAAGGTGAGAAGGTAGCCAAGGGAGAAAAGGATGTATGGGGGAGTTTAGAGAGTGGTGATTGGTTGGGGGGAGGAAGAAGCAGGGAGGAGAAAAGTAGAGGGAGAAAAAGATGGGCAGGAAGAGGAGAAGGGGAAGAGGGAAAGAAAAGGCGAGAAAATAGGGCAGGCATGTTAGCGAGTAAGATAGGAAAATACAGTAGGAAAGAAATGCAGAGAGAAGTGCAGAGAACAAGTGCAGAGAGACAGGGGGAGCAAGGCCATGAGATCCTTGAAGGTAAGGGCAAGGAGCTTCTGCTGAATATCAGAGGCAACTGGTGACTGCTGAACTTTGGGGTGGGGGGGACACACAACTTGCATAGTCCCACCCACACTAATTTGCATAATCCCACCCACACTAATTTGCATAACTTGTGTGAATGTTAAAACCAACCACCCTAAACCACATTGCAAGGCAAAGCTGGCACCCCCACTCAAACATAAAAATACAGACTGCACAGGGGCACAGACAACCCCATACTAAATGGCATGGCAAAGCTGACACACACACACCCATAAAAATACAGACTGCACAGGGGTACAAACAAACCCAAACCTTTGGCAAAGCTGGTACCCCCCCAAACATAGCACCCCCCACCACAAAACATAAAAAATACAGACTGCACAGGGGTACAAACAAACCCAAACCTTTGGAAAAAATACAGACTGCACAGGGGCACACACAACCCCAAACTACATGCCATGGCAAAGCTGATGCCTCCCCACCAAACATAAAAATACAGACTGCACGGAGGCACATACAACCCCAAACCTTGGGCAAAGCTGGCATCCTCTCAAAACATAAAAATACATACTGTGCAGGGGCTCACACAACCCCAAACCTTTGGCAAAGCTGGCACCCCCCTCCCCAAACATAAGACTGCAAAGTGTGCAGGGGCAAAATCCAATACCACCAACCCCAGCACACACACACACACCAGGTCAGGCAGGCTGTGCTGCCTTCCCCCAATCCAACAGCACCCCCAGCCCAATCCAGCCTCCCCCCTGACATACTCAGACCCCCTACCCCCCGGATCCCTGCTACACCCCATTCCACTCTTCCTGAGCATGCTGCTGCGCCTTCTCGGGACTGGGCTCTCTTGGCCTCCAAGGCTTGCCTGCTCCACTGCTCACCTCCACTATAGCCAGGGCCAGCCCTAGGCATATGCAACATGTGCGGTTGGACATGGCCCCACGCCAGCCTAAGCCCCATGCCTGGGGGCGACAACCCTGATAAATTATTTAAATTATGCAAATTAGGCCCCTCACTAAGACTTTGCACATGACCCCACACGATCCCGCAAATCCGGGGACTGGCCCTGACTTTAGCCAGGCCCTCACTCATTTGTGCCGGCCACCATGCCGGGAATAATATTCACTGAGCCAGCCTGCTCAGCAGCAGCAGCAGCAGCATGTATGAAGGCGGAAAAGCTCGGAAGCAGCAGCAGGGATCCCAAGTTCTGTCCAGACTCCAGCCACCTCTGGACATGCCACCGCCGCTGCCACACACCACACTGCTGCTCGTTCCCATGCTGGGCCAAGGAAGTGAGTTTCTGACACACTGCCTCCCTCAGCCCCTCCCCTTCCTGCACACACACTGCGAGAGGAGGGGAGGAGAAATGGGTCTGTGCAGCCAGCCAAGTACCAGGCGCCTGGGAGTAGGGAAACAGGCTGGCTGGTGTGGCCAGGAATCTTGGGGGTCACATGCCCCTGTGCCCTCCCCCCCCCCCATGCATTCCCTATGCTGAATATGATCAAGTAGAGGAAGCCAGTGTAGGACAGAGAAGAGGAACTGAACATCGCCAAAGTGACAGGCAAGGTGAATAACCTTGGCAGCAGAGCACTGAACAGAAGTGAGAGGGGTATGGTCAGAACAGAGGAAACCAGTAAGGAGGAAGTTGCAATAGTCAAGGGAAGAGATGACTAGTGCATAGACGACAGTTTGGGTAGTAGAAACAGTAAGGCAGGGATGGATTTTTTTGCAATATTATGCAGAATGAAGAGACAGGATTTGGCAACAGCCTGGAACAGATGCATTAAATAGAGGGAGGAGTCCAAGGCCCTTTTTACACAAGACGCACCCACTCATGTCCATGCAGGTCTGCTGTGTGGGTATGAGCAGGCTTGGATGTAGGGGAAGGCCCTCTAGGCCCGGGCCTTGGGTGGAATTTTCTGGAGGGCAACAGTCCTGGTGTCGGCACCGCCCTGCTCCTTTTCTTATTTTCCTCACTCTGCATGGCCGGAGGCTGCTACCCGCAGCCGAAGCCTGCTGCCTGGGTCCCCATCCCTCACCTGCCTCTGCCATCTGCCTGCTAGTAGTGCTTCAGAAGCAGCAGCAGCAGGACACCGGAACATGGAACACTGATTGGACTGGGAGATAAAGCTGTTTGTTTACAAACAACTCCTCCCCATGTGAGTGATCAGAAGGTTGTTGCCTTGTAAAGAAGGTTCTTTGAGATGGTGCCCAACATTCTCACAACTGGGTTGTGCATGCTCACCATATCCAAATAGACCACATGATGGTCTCAAGCTCCTCTAGTATAAAAAGCACTCTCCCCCTCAGAATGACAGTTCCTTCCAACCCTTTCTAGGAATATAAGAAAAAAATTCCATGCGGGGCTGGAAGGGTGGGTGTTGTGAGAATGTTTGGCGCCATCTCGAAGAACCTTGTTTACAAGGCAGAAACCTTCTGTTCTTATTTGACTGGCTCCTCACAGGCCCTTTTTACACGCCTCTGCCAGATGGGGGGGGGGTCAATGGACGCGCCGCTGTGTGGGCGGGGCGTGCACACAGTCACACATACATCCCCACTCATCCCCCACTCATCCACACCCACAGAGCAACCGCCATTTTCCCCAGTTGCTCTGTACATGGGGATGAGTGGAGGGTGAGTGGGGATGCATATTAGGCATGCACACGCACGCACGCACCTCCATATACTGTGGTCACGTGTGCCGCTTCATTCACATACGGCTCCCGCACCCATGAACACGCAGCATGAGGTTGGGGCTTGGCTTGGGGGCAGGGCTTGGGGGAAGCAGCCTGAGAAGGGCCTAGGGGCACAACATTCCTAATTCTGGCCCTGGGTATGAGTGGATTCCACCCTCGTGACTGCTGCAGCAAATGGGTGGGTGGGCATGTGTGCATCTGTGCTCCCGCAAAACACACTCACCCACCCACCTCCACCCATTGCCCACTCACGGAGTAATTGGCCAAAATGGTGACTGCTCCTGCTCCATGATAGGGGATGCATGGGGGATTGGTGTGCAGTGCACCCATGTACACCGTCTCGCCCCACCGCACTGCCCAAACTGATTTACACACACACACCCATCCCCTCCCCACAGCCATGGCTCATTTAAAAAGGGCCAAAATGAATCCCAGCCTATGACACCTGAAGAACAGGCTGGATGGTGGCACCCTCAATGGAAATTAAGAGGGAAGACAAAGAAGAATGTTTTGGGGAAAAGATGAAGAGTTCAGTCTTGGACGTATTAAGCTTGAGTTGGCAGTGAGACATCCAAGCAGAGATGTCAGAAAGACAGTCTGTGATATGAGACTGTCTGAGAGATAGGGTCAAGTGTTGTCAACATATAGGTGATACTGGAAGCTGTGAGATTCAATGAGTTTGGCCAGAGACAGAGTGTAAAGGGAGAAGAGAAAAGGGCCCAGGGAAGAGCCTTGTGGAATACCCACAGAGAGGGGGCATAATGTGGAGGAGGTAACAGTAATGGAGACATTGACTGCAATCCTATGGCCCGTGGATCCAGCAATGTGGATATGTGGGCTCCACACAAGATCAACAAACCATGGGATTGGGGCCATTAAAAGGAGCAGTTTGAGACATACAAGGTGAACCAGTCGAGAACCGAGCCCTGGAAGGCCATGGTCGACAGTGTCAAAGGCGGCAGAGAGCTCGAACAGGACAAGACTGGCATAGAGGCCCTCAGACCTGGCTAAAAGAAGGTCATTAGTGATTTTAGCGAAGGAAGTCTGAGTTGATGGAGAGGGTGGAGGACTGACTGAAGGGGGTCAAGGGAGTTGGAACTGGAAGGGAGGAAATCAAAACTATCATTTATTCTTTATTAATAATAATAATATATTTATTACGGCCAAGGCCAAAATATACAAAAAACAAACAAGTCACACATAAATAATAAGCAAATATATCCAAAATTACCAACATCTAATAAAAACTTTTCCTGAGCCCACAGAAAACAAAATTCTGGCTCATGGTCCAATAAAACCCCCTTAAACAAATACNACAGAGAGTAAAACAAAATGCCCAAAGCCCACTACCTAACCAGACATGTGCCATAACTCCTCACTCCCTACTCAGGGGACATTTAAACTGGAGGAATAATGTGCGCAAATTTAAGGCAGCAACCAGAAACTGAGCTACCACTGCTGAAATGGATGGAACCTCGTCCGCCAGAGCCAGAATGAGTAAATTTTGGTCTGTACGCCCCGGAAATTTTCGAAGAAAGGCTGCGAGGAATTTGTGGTGGATTTGGTCATATAACCGACATTGAAATATGGCATGGGCAGGAGTCTTGACCTCCTGTTGGTCGAACAGGCAAAGATGTTCTGAAAAGCTAATAGCCAAGAAACGCCCCTCCAAAACACTCGTAGGTAGGGCATTAAACCTGGCTAACATAAAAAGAAACGTACCCCTGGTGGAAATTGATGAAGACCAATAAGAGGCCAAGCTCAAACAAGGCCTTACAAGGGGCAGATAGCTTGTGAGATGGCGGGTGGCTCTAATTATAGCCATCTCATCCTGCTGAGCCCTGTCCTCCAGCCTTAATTGAAGATTCCTCATCACTACAGCCAACTCCCTGCCCTTCCAATAGTCAGGTCCATAACCCATCTGTCGCAAATAAATATCCACAGCCTGCTGCCATGAGCTCGGTATTGTGTAGTTTAGCCCAGAATCTAAGAACACTCCTCCATGCCTGAGTAGACCATCGCGCCTGTCCCAGCTCCTGTCTGATGGCCGCGAACAGAGTCGCTCTAGGAATCCTCAACAGGCTTTGAAGGAAGCGAGCCTGAATATATCCAACTTCCCAATCTGTGTGGGAAGAAGAGGCACCCAAACCTCTGCCCCATAAAGCAACTGGACTCGTACTTTTGCATTTAGGACCTTTATGGCGGGGAGTATAACCCTTCCACCGGTGTGGCAATATAACCTATGTAGGGCAGAGGAAGCCCCCCCTAGCCTGGGACAATGCCTTCCCAAGCTGGTCCTTCCAGGACCCCGTCGCTTGGAATAGCAAACCCAGGTAACAGAAAGATTTGACTTGATCAATACTTTGGCCACCAATGGACCATTTATGCCGCTGCCGGGCTCTGGTAAATACCAAAATTTTGGACTTCCCGTGATTGATATGCATCTTATTACACTGACAAAAATTCTCAAAACAGGCAATTTGCCTATTTAAACCCACCCTTGTATGGGATAATATTGCAATGTCATCTGCGTACAGCAGACACCCCACTGCACGTCCAGCCAACTTGGGGGGGGGGGAGAATCAGAAGGCCAGCAGCGGGATGAGACTCCATTTATAAAAAGATTAAAGACGGTGGGAGCCAGAACACAGCCCTGTCTAACGCCCAACCCCGTTGATATTTCCTTGGTCAGATGTCCCAACCGGTTTAACTTAATCGCCAGAGTAGTGTTGACATGGAGTTGTTGCATGAGGAAGAGCAAGCATTTGTCAATGCCCATCAACTCAAGCCTGTCCCACAAAATGGCCCTATCGACTAAATCAAAGGCCGACCGGAGGTCTAAAAAGGCCGCAAACAACTGCCCATTGGTACCAGTATATTTCTCCGCCAAATGTTGCAATATAATGCAGTGCTCTGCCGTTCAGCGCCCACTTTGGAAACCAACTTGCTCCGGACATAATAGCTGATCCTGGGCTATCCAGTCATCTAATTTACGCGACAGCCATTTTCCATAGATTTTACAGGTGGAACAAAGCAGACTAATGGGCCTATAATTTACAGGGAGTGCATAGTCTCCCTTTTTGTAAATAGGTACCACTTAGCCAAGCCCCACTGAGTGGGAATTTTTCCAGTATTGTTCACAACTGTGAATAAGAGGGCCAGCCTCGGGGCCCACCACTCCACTGACCTCTTGATTAGATCTATTGAAATCAAGTCAGGACTGGGGGCTTTCCCGCTCTTAAAGGTTCCAATGATTTCCACCACTTCGGAGGCTGTAACCGGTGGCCAGGGAGGTAAAACAACTACCTCCTCCCAGCGCCTTGAGGGAACAACTGAGGCCTGATCTGCGGAAAAAAGGTCCTGGAAATGGGAAACCCATGAAGATTCAGGCACTGCTACATGAGAAACACCCCCCTGGGATTTACCCAGATCTCGTACCATCTGCCAGAACCTTCTTCCGTCCCTGGAATTGGCCTCTACTACCAGCCTATCCCAAAACCTATCCCAGTATTGAGTTTTCTTCCATTTAACAGCCACCTTATAGGCTTTCTTTATCTCGAAGTACTGTATGGGCAGGACAACTGCACCACTCCTCCTATACTCAATGTATAATTCCAGAAGCTGCCTCCAGAGTTCCCTACATTCCTGATCAAACCATGTTTTAGCATGCTGATTTCAAGGATACTGTCCACCAACCTTAGGGCCACGTGATAACAATATCGAGCCCAGGGACTTTACCATTTCAGAAAATTGATCTACCACAAGGCTGTCTGCATCCTCACCCTGCTCGAGAGCTGGCCCAGTTGACACCGACACCCTCCTCATAAAGGAGACCACCCTCGAGCATGTGGGATCTGACAGCTTAACCGAAAAATGGCAAGAACCCGAGGAAGAGAACACTGGTCCTTCGGTCGGGGAGGCAATCGGGACTCCCCGGTGGAACAACAACAGTGTCAATGGAAGATGGTCACTGCTGTGACAGTTGCCCATGGCAAAGTTCTTAATGAGATGAATTACATCCTGGGAAACAGCCATATAGTCGCAGACACTGGAGCCCACAGAGCCCAAGTAAGTAAATTCACCCTCCACATCTCCAAAGTCAGATCCATTCAGTATGGAGAGGGAATATTCCATTACTACTTTTGCCAACATATGGCCTGAGTTATTGGTAATGGTATCCCTGGATCTCCTAGGATTCATAGGGTCAATCCCAACGCTATCCCCCTCCAACAGGGCAGCACTAATTTCTTCCTGGGCCAGGCGAGCATTAAAATCGCCTGTCAAAATGATCCCATCCGTGGGATGGTACTGCATTACCTCCTCCAATAGCTCTGTCAAGAGTGACCAGAACCTGGGACTATATGATTTAGCATTTGCAGGTGGAATATACATCGTAACTAGTGCAACGTAGAAACCCCCTGTCTTGATTACTATAGCCAATGAACAAGGTGGCCTACTATAGGTGGCAATTACTGATTCCTTAATCCAGACAGAAATTAGCCATGCTATACCTCCAGTTGGACGACCCCTGGTAGCTGGAGCTTGTGCTGGTAGATGATAAACTATATAATTTTCAAAGGTAGGCTGGTTGATTAGCCATGTCTCTTGTAAAGCAATGACAGAGAACCCTAATAGAAATTCTTTAACTTCTGGATACTGCAATGATCTTGACCAGCTTGCACAATTCCATGAGCATACGCCCAGGATTTTGGAGTCATGGCACAGCCTGTCTCAGGGAACCTTACTGCCCACACCCCTCCGCCTCAGGCAAATTGATTTGAGCCAGGGATACATCCCGGCCAAGCGTCTGAAGATGTTCAAGCTGACTATTTGAATCCGAGGCGACTACCTTACCCTCCCTCCCCCCTGCCTCTGTGAATTTGGCCAAATCGGAAAAAATAGAGGAGGCAAAGTCAGTTATATCCATGGGGGGTGGGGGGGGGAGGGTATTTATTCTTTATTAAACGGCCCTAGCGTTTGCTATGGCTGAACAGACAAAGAGATAAGCAAACAAAATTATATCATATACATATTAACACACAGATTGTGAGATCAGACACACAATACAAAACGAACAGGGTAACTGCATATACTGTGTCAGAAAACCAGAGATCTACAAAGATCTGTGAAAATCTACAAAAAGATACAGCATTAATTATTCACTTTAGAATATAAAATGCCCATGTCCAATAAACAAACAGAGGCAGGTTAGAGCTGACTCAATACTTTTCATTAAAAAAAAAATTCCTTTCTCTTTAACAGGGTGGACCTTGGCATAGTTTGACCCCTGAATGCAATAGGAAATCAAAACAGTGCATGAAGACAGCTTGCTTCAGGAGCTTGGCAGCAAAGACGAGGAGCAAGAAAGGGTGATAGTTGGAGGAACCAGAGCAGTCAAGAGTTGCCTTCTTAAGGATAGGGAAGACAGTGGCAGGTTTTAAGGCTGATTGAAAGGGCCCAGCACAGAAGGATAAATTGATGATGTGCACCAGAGAGGTTACAGCAGTGCAGGCAATTGCAGTTAGGAGATGAGATAGGATGAGGTTAAGGGGGCAGATGGAGGGACTGGATGAAGAAAAGAAGGAGGTAAACTTATCAAGGGAAGCTAGACAGAAGGAGGATAGAAGAGAGGCAGGAAGGGGAAGAGTGGGAAAGGAAATGGGGGAGGGGGAGTGTTGGAAGCAATGCCAATGCAGATGTTACCAACCTTATTGTTGAAAAGGGAGACAAGATCCCGTGCAGAGAGGAAGGAAGGGGGAGGAGGACAGGGAGGTTTCAGAAGAGAAGTAAAGATTGAGAAGAGATGGTGGGGGTTGTGGGAGTGAGATTTGATCCACATGGAGTAGTAGCTCTCTTTGGTCAGGGAAAAAGCATCACTAAAGGACAGGAGGGCAAACTTAAAGTGGAGGATGTTGGCAAGCTCATGAGACTTCTGCCAGAGGTGCTCAGCAGCTCTAGAGCAGGATCAAAGGTGGTGGATGGTGGGGTTCAGCCAAGGACAGGGATTTATTAATGTGACAGGTAGGACAGTGCCAGAAGGGAGCAAGTGAGTCAAGGGTAGGCCCAAAACAACATGTGGCAGTGTCTGACAATTCTGTCGGAATCCTCGACTCCGTTGCCATTTTCCCAACACAGCATGAACACGGCATCCCCATACTTGTTCCGATCATTGCTGCCACTTTCCACTATTGCCTGTCACTATTTCTCAGCAGCAGAGAAATAATTGGAAACTGTCACAAGCCCCATAAAGTTTCAGAAATTGCCACAAATTGTCAGAATGTGTCACTAAAGTGTTGGAAAAACTGTCAGAAATGTCAGGAAAACTGTTTGAAATGTCAGAACTATTGGAACAATGCTGTCGTTACAGGCCTAGTCAAGGACAGAGAAAAGGGATATGTTGAAGTCAGAGCAGGGCAGGTGGAAGAGGAAGGAGGAAAAGCCACTGTCAGGGCAGGTGGAAGAGGAAGGAGGAAAAGACCAGAGGACTGATGGATTTAAAGTCATGGAAGGAACACGAGGTTGGGGGAGGAAAGGGCGTGAGTTGGAGATATGGAACGAAGCAAGGTGGTACTCAGAGATGGGAAGGGCATCAAAAGGAAAGGTCAGAAATTGACCAATTTTTCTAGAGGACTAGGTCAAGGTAGTGGTCACTGTGGTACGTTAGGCAGTGAGTCCAGAGACAAAGGTCAAAAGAGGTGGTAAGAGAGAGGAAGCAGAAGCAGCAGGGTGAGAGGGGGTGTCCATATGGATATTGAAGTCTCCAAGAATGAGAGTGGGAATGTTGTTGTCAGAAAGGCAAAGGCAAGCCAGGTGTTGAAATCGAAGAGAAAAGAGGGAAAAGGAAGAGGGGTGGCGATGGTGGTAGATAGAGAAAGAGTGACAGGGAGGAATGCTAAGGGGTTGGAACTCACAAGTTGTGGCAAGAAGGAGGAGAACACTACTTCCACAACCTTTGAATAATTGCTAGTGGGTGAAGAAGAATGGGTGCTACCAGTGGAGAGGGCAGCAGGAGTAGCAGTGTCATAGGGGTAAATCCAAGATTCTGTGAGGGCAAGGAGCTGGAAGGAGACAGAGAAAAAAGATCATTGATGAAAGATGCTTTCTTGATGGAAGAGCAGCAATTCCAGAGAAAGCAGTAGAAGAGCATCCGAGGTGGGGGACGACAGGGGATGGAGATAAGGTTTGGGGAGAGGAGGCGGTGCCAGAAGGGGGGAATAGAATTGGAGACAGTGATATGGAGAATGTAGGTGGTAGTGGTGGGGTTTTAATGAAGGGTGGGTGGTAGAAACTAGTTGAAAATGAAGAAGTGATGCTCCAAGGCAGGAGTTGGAGGGGAGGGAGTTCAGGCAGCAAAGAGGGTATGAGGAGGGAGAAGAGATACAGAAGCAGACCAGATACCTACTTCAGGATGGGAGGACTAAGGGAAAGGAGCTGACATGATGCAGACATTCACCTTCCGTGCTTGCCATGGCGGGGGTTTGGCGACGCCACCTTGCCCCTAGGAGGAAGAGGCGAGGACAGGAGGCAGCTGCCTCTTCGCGCATGAACAGCGAGGGGGGGCGTAATGGTTGCCCAGCAACTGAGGCGGGCACCCGGAACTCTCATGATAAGCCATTTTAGGTTCCCTTCTCGGTGCCTCATCAGGGGGCAACAGGCTGAAAGGGTGGTCTTTTTGCGAGCGGTGGGCGCGTGGCTCGACTGTTGCTCGCCGCCCCCACCCCACCCAGTTTATCAAACAGCACGGTAGTGTGCTGCGGTGCCTCTGGCTCTGAGGCCCGCCCCTCTCCCCCCCCGATTTACCAAACTGCTCATCAGTTGCGCTGTGGTGCCTGAGGCCCCCCTCCACTACATAGGCACCAGGGTTGTTTCCCCCCCTGTCACCCTGACACAGGTAGCCCTTCTGCAGTGTGGGTGGGGTGAGATTGGTCCTTGCCCATCCCTTCCCTCTCGGTGGCAGAGGCTGCACAGCCCAAGCGGGCTTGCGAGCACTGTGTTGGGGTCTCCTTCTGGGAGCAAAGGGTTTGGGCTACTCGATCCCCCGCACAGCCCCACTGTTGGGTGGCGTAGGGAGGGGACATTACTTTTCCCTGGGGCCATAGTAAAGGGGTAAAGATGGCCCCCCAAAAGAGAAAGACCCTGCCGCCCAAGGATCCAGCTAAACGAGCTTCTTGGGCTGGTACAGCCCCCCAACCCCCCAACATGAATCATAGGGAGGAACAGGGGTGGGGGCAATACTACAGGCCCTGCAGGCCCAGCTATCAGAACTGGATCGAGGTGCTGGAGGGCTCCTAAGGGAGGTTTGAAGCTAGTTACCCCACACAGCTAAGGGAGGCAGAAAGGTGCAGTCCGAACCCAGACAACAAGCTTTTCCCCGCGCAACTTGGGGAAACGTCCTCCTGCCAAGGACAAGGATGCCACCGGGTCTTACCTTCTCATTATAGGGAAGAGGACCCTGAGACCAGCTGACGCAGGGAGGAATTTACCCCCAGTCAGCAGGTCCTGAATGCAGGTCCTGACGGGCTGCTTAGAGTCATCCCAGAGGCAGCAACAGCACGTGTCATGCCACAGCAAATACCAGGGAACCCCCTATGATCTGGATGCACCAGAAGGTGAGCACCAAGGGGACTGCATGTGGGACTGGGACCCTGATCCAGATGGAGCGGGGCCAGCCAGATGGAACACGCCTGAGACCCCCACTAGGACGGGCCCCCTCTGGGGGTGGCTGCGCAGTTGCCAGTCTGCTTATTGTGGGCGTGGCGAGTCATGGGGGGGCGGATGCCACCCTCCCTTACTGGAAAGAACTAGGCCTTGTCCGCCCCACAGGCAAAGGGCAGCCGTCCAACTGTTAGGCACAGAGCCATGCTGCGGCGAGCGATGGGAGGAACCACGGCCTTTGGCATGGGGTTACGCCAACATTAGGTGAAAAATTGCTGCAGGTGACACGGGGAAAAATATGGAGCTACGAGTATATAGATATCTTTGCACTCCTCTTCAGTGACCCTATCACCGACCCAAACAAAAGGGAGGATAGAAAAGACCGGGAGAAATTTAAAAGGCCCAAAGCCAAACGGAATTGGACCAATTGGACAGTGGCCTTTACCATTTACATGAGAGTGACCCTTTACAGGTTCCCAGAATGGGGGGTGGAATTGGTGAAATACTCAGACATCGTCCAGCGGGCGTACGACACGGGAATCCCCAGGGCTTGGCCATGATACGACAAGGCATTCCATCGTAGGGTGGCCAACAACCCTAATTTGAGGTGGGATGGTCATGCCCATGACTTGTGGCTGGAGTGCATCAGCAGCTCCAGCTATGCCCCCCAATCAGACAGCGGGCATGTTCTCGCCAGAACAGGGAATGCCCAGTAGGGTAAAGGGGCAAAAGGTTGGAGACTGAATCCGGCCCCAGGCGGGCCCACATGCTGTGATTATAACAATGGGGGCAAATGTTTTCGTACCCTCTGCAGATTTAAACATGTAGTAAAAAATAATTTATTAACATAGCCGAAGTCATAGTATCAACATACAAACACACAGACATAAGACATAAAACAATTAAATACAGACCAATACAACAACATATTAAAATAACAATATGAATAGAAATTTAAAACATAACTTAACTATACGTCAACCCTATACCAGCCCTCCCCTATTCTTAGGGTGGCATGTAACATTTTGGATTGGCTTCCATTTAAAACTTCTTCATATAATTCTTTATATACAACCCCACTTGGTTTAAATTAAATTTCCTTCATTGCCAATTATAAACCGAGCCTTCCAGATAACTTACTTTATACTGTCAATATCATAAACTCCTTATACTTCCAGCAATTAGTACATATATCCAAGATGTTTGTTATGGGGAAAAAGTCATAAAACAGATTTCATTTAGATCCTAACCTTCCTTCTAATCCTTACATACTCTCTTGTGTGCCATGTCAATATCAGCTTCTTCTCCTTCATCCAATGCCTTTGACTGCAGGAATCTAGTTCTTATAATAATAGCTTGAATTAAGTAGTTTGCTGCCGCCAGGATAAATTCCCCCGTATTTATAGTGTACCATACTAAATTTAACTCTGTCCTTCCTGGAAATTTTTCAAGTAATTTAGTCAAGTATTTTCCCCTAATTTTCCTATACATCTGGCATTCAAAAAATACGTGCTGTACCGTCCTCTACACTAACCTGCTCAAATGGGCATACTCTATCACTGTAGTTCACCCCCTGTATCCGTCCTTGTAATAATCTAGTAGGAAGAGCATTTAATCTCGTGCACATTATAAGATATCTCCCCCTTGCTGTTAATTTACTTCCCAAATAAGGTGCCATCTCTCCCTCAACTGGCACGTATGTTAAGTACTCTTTTAGGTGTTGAGTGTGATTGACTACAGCTATATCTTCCTGGTGAGCTATGTCCATTAAGCGTGTTATTATCATATTCCTTAGGCTATTTATTTCCTTCCCATAAAGGTAATCCCTAGAAAACCCCATTTTCTTCAAATAGTTCGAGATCAAAACTTCCCATGAGTTTTGAAACTCATCAGTAATATAATAAGCCGTAAGGCCTTTCTGGGTACTATTGTGGATTTTTAACCACATCCTAAGTGCCTTGGACCAGCCTACCTGTTCCCAGCCTAATTGGCCTGTCTCCAATCGTGCCACTGCTGCTGGGGTGCCTGGGGGAATCCTAAGTAGCTTTTGTAAAAATTGGAATTGTAAACTTCCCCACTTAGTTGTCGTCAAGGGGACCCATAACTCCGCTCCATACAGGATCTTAGATCTAACCATGACATTACATACTTGAATTGCCGGTTTTACCTCCAATCTATCGGAATTATAAAAATATCTGGCTATAGCCCTAATCACCGGTTTAGAGACCTCTAACGCCCTTTGAACATGCGCTTTCCATCTACC
The DNA here is from genome assembly GCA_003113815.1 of Sphenodon punctatus. NCBI lineage: Eukaryota > Metazoa > Chordata > Lepidosauria > Sphenodontia > Sphenodontidae > Sphenodon > Sphenodon punctatus. Next base: position 583,112 of record QEPC01006354.1, read on the forward strand.
TGACTGCTGAAAATACATCCCCAGATACTTAAATGTGGGAACCTGCTGTATCGTATTCTCTTGTATATCCCATTTGTATATTTTCCTAGAGTTTGTAAATATCATTACTTTAGATTTTCAGATCATTCAGCTCACAATAGAGTGCAAACTCCTTTAACGGTCTCTTCAGACCTATCCTTTTTTGCGAGACCAAAGCCAGGTCATCAGCAAACAAGAGGCATCCTAACACTCTCGATGCCAACTTCGTGTGTGTGTGTGTGTGTGTGTGTGTGTGTGTGTGTGTGTGTGTGTGAAATTTGGCATCTGCCATCTTGGGTATCAAATCGTTAATGAATAAGTTGAACAATGTGGGAGCCAACATTCATCCTTGTCTGACTCCCACATTTGTTTCAACTCTTTTAGATAGATGGCCAGCTCTATCAACTCTTATTTTTAGCACTGTATTCTGGTGTATTATTTGTAAGAGGTGTAACAGCCTGCGATCCATAGAGGTCTCTCTTAGTTTTTCCCCATAATAACTGTCGATTAACTGCGTCAAAAGCAGTACGCAGACCCAAAAAGGCTACGTAAAACTGCTTGTTTTGGGCCTTATATTTTTCAATTAAGTGGAACAACATAATACAGTGTTCCACTGTTGATTGGTGCCGTTGGAATCCTGCTTGTTCCGGGTATAGGATTTAATTGTCCACTATCCATTTAGTAAGTTTTCCCAAGAGGACTTTAGCATAGAGTTTACTAACTACGCTAATTAAACTTATTGGCCTGTAATTTGAGGGGTCTGAACGCAACCCTTTTTAAAATACAGGTATCACAACTGCTGTTCCCCAAATTTCTGGCATTTTCCCTGTTGCGTTAATTGAGTTAAATAGGGCCACTAGCATTGGCACCCACCAATCTAAATTAGATCTTATACATTCTATCTCAATGCAGTCTACACCTGGGGCTTTATTACTTTTAATTGAACTTATATGGCTCAATAGTTCCTCTTGGGTCAATTTAGGCCATTCCAGGCTATCTGTCAAATCTAGATCCTGGTGACTGTCCTGGGTTTCTACGATGTTAAAGATACTCTGAAAGTACCGTTCCCACATTTCTGAAGGAACTAAGTACACGGATTGTGAAGGAATCTTGCCCAGTGCACCATTTATACATTTCCAGAAGGTCCTATAATCTTTTCTTTCAGCTGCTTACTACATTTTATTCCAACCTTCTTTCCAATATGCTCTTTTTTTCTCTTTTATCAATTCAGCATATATTTTCCTTTGCCCATAAAAAGCTTGTAATTGCTCCCTTCCGTGGTCCCTACGATAGAGTGCATATAATTTGGCTAACCTGCTTTTAGTCGCCTGACATTCTAGATCAAACCATGGCTTATCTAATGTCCTTGTTTGATCCTTCATGTTTTTCTCTTTGCAACTAAATAAACGGTCCTGTATCAATGTCATCAGTCTATCATAGTTATTCACACGGATCCCTTCAACCTCAAATCTCAATATATTAGCCTGTAGACATACAACATCCTGGTTTCGTGATATCTCCTCAAATTCTTTGGCCAAGGGAATTCCCCACTTCCGTTGGGGGAAAATTTCTAAATGGGAATTATCACTATCCTTTCTACTGGGCAACTTCTGCAGACTCTGATTTAACCTAAGTATTAACGGCTGGTGATCACTTAGAACATTTAACCCCACTTGAAAATCCTTAACCTTAGGTAAAGTATTTTGAGACACTGCTATAAGATCTATTACTGAGGTCCCGTGGGGCCCAATGTGGGTGAATTCCCCGTCCTGGTCCGAGAAACCCGAACCATTCAAAACTACAAGGAACAAGTCTCTAATCATAGTAGCATACTTTAACCCCGCATTATTCACTCTTTGGTCTCTGGATACTCGATTATACAAACCTACTCCCCCAGGTGAATGTAGGGTGATACCATGTTCAGTCAAACAACGGTTATCAGGCCCCATTCAGGCATTATAATCCCCTACTATTACAAAGTTCGCCTTGGGAAACTTGTCCTATAAATCTTCCAAGACTTTCTGGAACTTTTCCCATACAGTCTCCCTGTAATACCCTGAATTACGAGGGGGGACATACCCATTTATGATAATATATATCTCCTGTCCCAACTTCAGGGTTATCCCATGAGCCACCGGTGGCAGAGAAAAAATACTATGGGCATATTGAGCCAAGTTAGAAATCACTAAGCAGGCCAGACCACCCCTTGGCCATCCTCCCCTCAAGGAGGGTTTGGCCTCTATCGAAAAAACCTTATAGTTTGATACACTCAAGGACAGAACTTCCCATGTTTCTTGTAAACAAATAATATGGTACTAATTCAAATAAGGTAGAAAATCTTCCGCCTGCAAATGTCTAGTCCACCCGGCAGAATTCCAGGCACAAATATTTAAAGTATTGTGATGGCACACAAAGGATCATTTAGAAGGGCCTACATTGGATAATATGTCATACTTTTGCTGTAGACTCTGAGATGACAGCTCAGAATTCAAGTCTTGCCTTCCCTCAAGATGGTTATTTTGTAAAGGAATCAAGAGTTTCCCCAATGGAGACAAAATTACAGGTGCAATATCCATCATATCCAACTCCATCGAATATTCTTTAACCATAATTCCCTCTCTCGCCTCTACAACCTTATCCTTGGTGTGTATAAATTTTGTATCTTTCTGCTGATTAGTCATAGCTATATCTAAAAGTCTATCTTATATTGGCAATTTACCCTCCTGGTTAATATCCATTGTTATACTATTTCCCTCCTTCTTTCCTCTTACTGAGGTTTGGGACCTACTAGGGGCTTGAAATTTGTTTCTATAGGGAATAACAAGTGGAACTGGGTCTCCCACATCCCTACAGACATCCCCCAAAATAATACCCCATGAGTAGAAAAGCTGGGTTTGTGACTTCATATGATCCACCAATTGGCGCGAATTAAAGTTTATAACTAGCCTCTGCAGGTCTCTTGGTGCTGGCAGGATTTGATATGAGTCTATATGTCCCCAGGGTATCTTAACCTGTAATATATTTGATAAATGAGTCTGTATATCATATTTAGTGCTCCAATTTGGAAAAAAGCCGTTAGGCAAAGGATGGATTCTAACCGCTATTGCTAAGTCATTAACAACATAGGTAGACGATTTAGCTTTCAAAGCTTGAGGACATCTTTCCCTATCCCTTAATTGGTTCTCAACTCAGGGAATCTGCTGAACTTCAATATCCTTATCACCCCTCTGGCCAACTATACTTTGATTAGATAACATTTTCTGCACTTCCTTTCCTAATTTCTCTGCTTTTAATTCAGCCAAGGCCAACACTATCTGGTCCAAGGCAGTTTGATGTGTAGCAAGATAACTTATAATCCCCTCCACTCTGACCAATAATTTCTTAATTAAATCTGCTACCATAAAACACTGATTCCCTAGAAGGCGGGCAAAAGATGAGTTCCCCCGGTCTTTTCCTTGATGAGCTATTTTTGGCCCGTCCAAAATTGGAGAAGAGTGGCCTTTACTATCAAATGAAGTCAGGAAGGAGCTGACCTGGGTGGCTTCTTGACTCGAGATCGAAGATTCAAGTGGCGGCATTTCCTCTGCATCCTGTGGTCTTTGAGAGGGCTTTAGGAAAGCATCCATCTTCATCTGCTTAGCATGGGACAACTGGGGCACCTGGCCAGAGGGAATAGAAGGGCTCTGACGGCGCTTCCTAGTCATTATAGGGGCCTAATCAATCTTTTTGCCCCTAATAAGAAACTTAAACCTGTCTCCAAGCCCCCGTCCCTACCCAACTAATATCTCACAGCCACAAACTGTCATTATGCAGATTCAACCCAAGAGGCCACTAAATCACGTCCAAGAAGTCTGCCCTAGTATCGTCACTAGGTTTAGAAGCAGCAGCAAAACACCCTATGTTTTCAAGTCCCCACACACTCCAGACACGATCGAAAAGTTATAAACTTTCTGCCAATTTAATATCCCTCCTATATACTGGTCTGGCAGTAGCTAGTCCATGGGAGTGCAACCAAATTCCCTCTCCCGTCTACCCACTGTAAAATAAATTTAGCAGCATCTATGCTCCTGCTCCAGAACTTGCCAAAGGACTCACAAAAGGGCGCGCCCTTGTGCACGCAGCCTAGGCGCGTGCCTACTGTGCGGCCCTAGGATGCCCGGCTACTTTGTTCCCTTGCAGGGCTCTAACTCCGCCATCGACTCCGCTCCTAGGAACAGCTGACAGGTAACTGGCTCATTCAGCATCTGCAGCTCCACACACCTCCCCCAGCATCCGTAGGCTGCCTGGCTACTTTGTTCCCTTGCAGGGCTCTAACTTTGCGCTTGACTCCGCTCCCGGGAACATCTGACAGGTAAGTGGCTCGTTTGGCATCTGAAGCTCCGCACACCTCCCCTGGCCTATCCTGGGGCTTCTGTCTTGCAAAGGAAGCTTTACACTGGGAGTGAAAGCTTGCCACAAGAATCTCCTGTTGGATGTGCTGAATCAATATCCTGCCCATCTGCTTTCTGCTTCCCATTTTGGGGACTTGATGACCAGTTCCATGTAAACATGTATGTACCTAGTGCGCAGGCTCCCATGCTGCATCAGGTCATAACAAGTTTAGGCAGTACAGACTTAGAAGTAGGGGGCAAAACGGTGCTAAACAAGGCCTCCCAAGCAAAACCAGTAGCCCTCATGCCTTGGGGAAGGGCCCCAACCCTGATACGGCATGAGTCCTTAAGGGCAGTAACTTGTGACTACCCCGACATCGCCACCGCCAAGTATGTAGTAGATGGTTTCTGGCTAGGTTTTAGAATCCCAACGATTCTAAAACCACTTAGGAGCTAAGAACCTGAAATCAGTACAAGGGAACGAACAGCTAGTCCAGAAAAAACTCGATAAAGAGGTCAAGGAAGGGAGGATTCAAGGTCCCTTTGACACACTTCCCATGCCCACACTGAGGATCTCTAGGGATGTATGAATGCAGTTTGGATGTTCGGGGTTTGGCCCGATCTCGGGTCAAACCAGAAGGCTTAGTAGCGGCCTGACAGAGCGCCGCTGCCGCTGGACCCACCGCTGCTGCCAGACCTGGACCCTGACCTACCTGGTGGTGCCAGGGCCCTGGTGGGCTGAACCCCAAACACCTGGGAGTTCGCACACCCCTAAGGATCTCATCCCTGGGCATTGTCCCAAAGAAGGCACCCGGCGAGTTTTGCCTTATTCACCACCTTTCCCACACAATGGCAAGTTGGTGAATGATGTGATACCCCAGGAGTTGTGCTCAGTCAAGTACGCATCATTCGACTTAGCGGTCAAAATGGTGCAGGCTTGCAGAGTAGGCGCCCTTCTAGTGAAGTGTGATATTAGATCCATCTTCTGCCTTCTCCTTGTCCATCCTGATGACTTTGAGTTACTGGGAATGGAATTCCAGGGCAAGTTCTACTTTGACAAGGCAGTGCCCATGGGATGCTCCATCTACTGCACTGCCTTTGAGAAGTTCAGCTCAGTGCTCGAGTGGGTCGTGTGCCAGTGGACAGGGTGGAGCCAGATCACCCGTTATTTAGATGATTTCCTCTTTGCAGGAGGGGCAGGCACCATGGAGTGCAGGCAACTGCTTCACACGTTCCAGGAAGTAACCAGGAAGTTAGGTGTGCCCTTTGCGCCAGAGAAAACAGAAGGCCCGATAACCAAATTGACATATTTAGGCACAGAACTGGGCACAGTGTAATCCCTCTCGCGATTGCCAGCGAATTAGCTGCAGGTGCTCAAGAGCACAATAGCAGCTTTTCTATTAGTGCCTAAAGAAATGGTCAGGCAGCTGCAGTCACTCATGGGTAGCCTGAACTTCGCCTGCTGAGTCATTGCCCCAGGGAGAGTTTTTATGTCCCACCTCTATGCACACATAGGAAGTGGCCGTACCCCCATCACCACGTCAGGGTGACAAAGGAGATGCAGGAGGATTTGGCTATATGGGACATCTTTTTACAAGACTACAACAGGGTCAGTTTCTGGTGGCAATAGTTTCTGCTAGCTAAGGATACACTCCGATGCAGCAGGCGAGCATGGTTTTCGGGTTTACTTTAGGGGACAATGGTGTGCAGTTCCATGGCCAGCTGATTGGGAGGAGGCAGGAATAATGTGAGATCTGACCTTTTGGGAATTTTTCCCCATAGTAGTGGCCATGAGATTGTGGGGGAAGGAGTTCTCCAACCGGAAAGTCCTGTTCTGGTGTGATAACATGGCAGTCTTCCATGTTATCACCAAATTGTCATCCAAATCAGAAAGGGTGATGAGGCTGGTGTGGGTTTTCGTCCTCAGGTGCTTAAGATTGAACATATTGTTTATAGTCAAGCACGTACCTGGCATTAGCAATGGCATAGCTGACACCCTTTCTCGATACCAGACAGAATGATTTTGCCTGATTGCCCCAGAAGTCATGGAGGATCCAGACCCATTCCCAAGTGACATGTGGAACCTTGAATATTAGACCTATTTCAGACAGTCCAGGGTTCCCTAGCCCCTAGAACCAGGAGGCCACATGAAACGGCCTTCAGCGAGTTTCAGGAATTCAGGTTCAAGAACAGCGGATCTCTAGGTTTCCCCATCCCCGAAAGCCAAATGCTTCTGTTTGCAATATCCCTGTGTAAAAAATAGGAATGGGCGAATGCAATTCAGAAGTTCGGAGTTCAGCCCGAACTTGGCCTGTTCAGATGACCAAACTGAACTTCCAAATCGAACGTTCGAAAGGCCAAACAGTGCAGAAGAGTTAGGATGAGTTCAGGGGTGGGAAAAACATGACTTGGGGCAGGAAACACATGACTGGAAGGGGGAGGCAGCTGAGGATCAGACTTCCTGGCACCATGGGTGGACACCAGGGGTGGTTTCAGGGCCAAATGATACCGATACTGGAACAAAAAATTGATTTCGGTATTGGTATCAGTATCGATAGCGCTATTTTTGGATGTTCGGCCAAATTTGGCCAAACCGAACTCCAACAAACCAAACAGCCAAACCTAAACTTGGGTTTCGAACTGAACGACCGAACGTCCAAAAATCCGAATGGCGTTCTGTGTGCCCATCCCTAGTAAAAAAGGCTTGGCACTGGGAACCATCTCCAGGAAAGTATCAGCCATTACATTTGCATGTTGATTGGCATGTCACCCCTCCCCGGACAACGGTTTCATTATGAGCCATATGTGAGAAATCTGGACCAGAGATATGGCCTGAGTTCAGGATACCAGAGTCCCCATTACCACCCAGATGTTGACTCAACTAATAGGTATATTGCCCAGAATTTGTTTCTCTTGGAACAAAGTACAGCTTTTCGCAACAGTATTCCGGGTTGCCCTATTCAGTACATTCCCAATAAGCAAATTGGTCACAAACTTGAGAACCGACACGTCAGGTTGGGCTCTCCAACTTCAGGATGTGGGGTGGCAGGGCAGAGCTCTTACGCTGCACTTACGATGGTCAAAGACCAACCAGAGAGGAAAGGGGCAGACGATTAAGCTGTATCCCTCTGCCGAGCCATAATCTGTCCAGTACGAGCTATAAGGGTGTACTTAGGACAATGCCCCCAGGGCCCGAGTCCATTATTTAAGCATGAGAACGGTAAACCCTTGACCTGATACCAGTTCAGGGTGGTGCTCAGAACATGCGTGAGGGAGCTGGGCCTCGACCCGAGCTGCTACAGTGTTCCTTCATTCAGGATTGGGCTGCATCCACTGCGGTGGGTATGGGGCTGTCCAGTCAGTAGATACAACAAATTGGGAGATGGCGGTCACGAGCATTCCAGAGGTATGTCATGGATACAGAGGTACAGTGGGCTGGACAGCGCACTGCTGCAAAGGCTGTGGCCCGGTCCAGTGAATCACAAGCACACCATCTTGTCTTTTCTTGCAGAAATGGCAGCACCACAGGCCAGGATGGTAGTTTGGATCGTTGGCCACAGCATCATTCACTGGGCAGCAAAGATGGCCGCACACAGCAGGTGGGGTACCCAGTTGGGCCTCAGTGACTGGGCAGAAATAACATGGCTAGGTAAGCGCAGCATGCTCTGGGAGAAACTGCTCCTAGTGCTGACCATGGCAAAAAATATTTATTTATTTATTTATTTACGAAGGCGCGGGCTTTCGCCATGGCCAACAAACAAAACAAAACAAAACAAACAATCAGACAAAACATACAATCCACAAATAACGGGGAGAGCAATATTCCAAGCATATAATAATGGGCCAAAGCGACCAAGGAAAACAGGGTTATAAATAAGGCCGTATAACATATATATACCCAGGCTTTACAATATCCGAAGTATATCAATCGGCCATATCGACCATTTTTACATACTCTTCCAGCTACATATTCTACCCATGGAGTAAGTCTCCGACCTTGGTTTTAACCTTATCTCTTACCTTAACCATACAGTACATACTGATTTTACAGGGCAATAAAATCCCCACATCACCAAAATCTCAACAGCATCTTGGGCTTGATGTTCCTTCCTGGAATTACATAACCACCCTTACCAAAACAGCCAAGGCCGTAGTTGGGTCAGCTGTTTCTTGCTAACTACCTTACTTTGACAGGGCTTTCAATAGCAGGACATCTCCCCTATAGAGCCCCCCTAATCAGATTTCTCTTCTGTGAAGCTAGTAAAGCATAGGACGCTATAGCCACCACATCCTCTTTATTTTGGCGAGTGAGTAACTGCTTATACCCCTGGTCTGGCCCCAAACATAGTAAACCAGGCATAAATGGCTGAAGCCAAACCTCCCTAAGGATGTTATAAAAGGGACAGAATAACAAAAAATGGGCAATATCTTCCACCACCCCC
>QEPC01006354.1:592012-636274 GCA_003113815.1 Sphenodon punctatus
ATCTGGAACCGGAGTAGTGTATAACTTCTCCGGAGCCGACGGTTCTGTAAGAAATCTAAGTATGGTTCAAACCCCCAAGTCATTTTGATCGTCTTAAACCATGGGGCGACCTTCCAATTTCCAACTGCAGCCAAATCCTCCTGTTTCTCAACGTCCTCCAGCCTAGCTCGAATCTCTCTCTTTATCCCTTCCAGGGATTTCCCAGCAAAATACATAAAGGAGAAGCCCTGGTTACGTAGGAGTTGGCCCAAATATTTGAGCCACGGGTAATCTCCGTTACCCTCATACTCCAATTCTTCCTGTAGACATAACCTAGGGAGGGAATTTTCTCTCAGAGTGGTCAATCTCAACCAGTATCTAATCACGGCCATTTTAGTCTGCATCTCCATAGAGGCCATACCAATTTCCGCTCTCAGCACTGGGCCGGGAACGTCATTTCTGACCTGCAGGACTTTACGAAGAAAAGAGTTCTGCACTCTTTCCAGTGGTTGGATCACAGGCTGGGGGATGATTTCTAACCCAAACATTGCTGCGGGTACAACCTTAGCTTGGTATGACTTCAGGAAAGTTGAAACCGGCACTCCCTGAGAAACCCCCACAGCTCTAATTATGGCCCCTGCAAATTGAGCCGCTCTTGTGGCCTGACCCTGGATATGCCTAACCCATGTCCCCCTACTAGAAAGGGTCACCCCCAAATAGACATAGGATTTAACCACTTCAAGTGGCTTCTTAGCAATCTCCCACTTCTCTCGTGTCCTACAGCTTCCAGGCAAAAAATAAACATCCATTCCTGGGAATTGTAGTTGTACACTTGGGCGAGAACAACCTGCCTAAGGCAACAGGACTCTCGTTGACAAAGAGGGCAAAGACAGACCTCAAATTGGTACAGGAATGTTCCCAGGGAGCACAGTAGTTTGGTCCGACATGTTACAAAGTTGTGTTTGGGCCAGTGCTAACAACCCAGGGAGAGTAGACTGAGTCAGTAAACAGGCCAACAACAAAATCAAGCACTGGCTGATCTCAATGGGGGAGGGGGGAAAGACCATCATGCACGAAGACATTCAACACGATAAGGAGAAGTTGAACTGGACCGATGCAGTCCATCTATCAGACTCAGGATGTCATTTGTTCCTTAGGGTCCTAAAAACCAAGTTAGCCACGATTATAGGTGAACGCAGAGAAATGGCGACGAACCAGCCTAGCAAAACTGGCGGTTCTGGTGGCGGTGGGCTGAGCTAGGGGAGTTTCAAAAGGTACACAGTTAGATACATAGGCTGAACAGAAACATCTCCTTAAGAGATGGGTAAGGTCATACATAGCTGCACAGTGCGGCCCACTGTATGGCCATCTCAGGGGCGAGAGGTGAATGGCCGGACCCGTTGGGCAGACAAGGTGCCAAGCAGTGGGTAACGGTGTTCTCACACTTGTTTCAGCCCTCAAAAAAGGGGCCTAGGCGTGAACAACCCACCCTGGCCCTGGGAAACCCGGGGATCGCGGCAGGGGTTAAGTTAACATTGGGAAATTAGGACAAAGGATGGTTCCACTCAGGCTTAACTCGAGAACGTCTGGAGCCGTTAGACAGGTGACAAGGGACCTGTCTTGGACAGGGACCTCCTGGTTGTTTACAAACAGTTAAGAAGTAGGACCCCAGTTCAAAGGGGGAAGCTGGGAAGGGCTACCCCTTCCCCCTTTTGGGTTTAATTTAACCAATAGAGAGTGAGGCCGTTCTATCCCACAAACGGTGTACTCATCTTCTTCCGGGGGGTGCGTCGACAAGTGGTGATTGGTTCAGCAGTGATAGCAGTCACAGGAAAAATGGAGCTACGGACCATGGTCCCACTGGCCCCAAACAGCCACAAAATGGCCAGCGCCCTGTAGGAACCACTTACCAATGCCTGAAGTATGCCACTAACTTCCTTCTCACCCAAAATAGGACTTACTCAGGCAAGAGACTGGACGGGCAGAACCAATATTTTGACTATTCCCCACCCACAGGAGCAAAGGCTGCAGCCCAGGATCTCAGACTTTAAGAGGCCACAGAAAATATCCTTCAGCCAGGGCTGGATCCAGGCATGTGCAGAGTGTGTGGCCACACAAGGCTCCATGTTTTGGGAGCAGGTGAACACAGAGCCCTCCAGCACATGGTGCCCATGAATAAACTTGAAATAACAACATGAGCATGAGAAGCACTGATGTTAAATATGTGGGAAGGCCCAGTATATGGAAGGTCCATATCAATTCCAGAGGGCCCTAGAAACTATAAACAACAACATATGTGTAACATACAGGTCCTCGAGGCCTGCAATGTAGTGACCCCAGACTCCTGAAGGGAGTTTAACTGAATGGTTTTCTTTTTCTAATAAGTGAGTCAGTATGTGTCCATCAAACATGGTGGGAGGGAATTCACACCACCATTTTGCATAGGGTCCCCATAGCTTCCATAGATCTAGTACTGCCCTTAATTCCACATTGTCTTTGGGTGTAAACAGACAGACCCAAAGGGACAGCAGCACCAACCCACTTCACCCCCAGACTAGCCATTCCATCTGAACGCGGCCCACCAGATGTGGAAGCAGACCACCGCCAGTGGAGCGGGCCAGCCAAACCCAAGGCACCAGTCTAGAGTGGAGCTGTTGTCCGTCTGCTCAGAGGAACCATGTTGCAGCTCTACTCCCAGCTGGCCATTGTCCTGGCAAAACCATAGACTTGCAGGCACCAGCCTAGAGCATTGGGTGATTCGTCCATAACTTTATGGTGTGCAAGGGGTGGGTGCAGACCGTGGCCAGGGGAACCTGCTGGGTCCATCTAGAGGAGACCCAAGAGAGCCTGGAAGTGGGCAGATGTGGGGTTGCACCCCCAGAGTAGCTCAGGGGGTGGGCTGCCCCCACATCTGTCTAAAATCACCCTGTCTCCTCCAAAACACTTTCCTTCCCTCTTCCATTGGTCAGAAGTGCAAGTTGCATAGGCTCATTTGAAAACATCTGGGAGGAGGGGAGAGTCGGCTCCTCAAAGTACCTAGCAGGCAGCAGTGGGAGAGAATCCTCAAAGCAAACAGGGAGGAAGAGGAGGTGCAAGGGGTGCCTGCTGCTGGTGTGCAGGGTAAGAAAGATCGGCATGGCCAGGGAGCAGCCCTAGGATCCCATGGAACTTAATCCAGCCTTGCTCACCCATTTCTTACTTCCTCACATCCCACCCATGGCAAGGAGAAAGTAAATGTGCAGCCCTACCTTCCCCTGTGCATCTGCACCAAAGATCTGAGTAGTTCAGTAATGATTTAAAAGGGAGTTCTCTCTCTCCCCTGTGCTTAGGTGTGAATCAGTATCTGCCCCCATATTATGAAACTAACATTAAAACTTTCAAGTACTTACTTGGTTTTTTTTATGTCTACTTCAGACATTTGAACAAGGTAAAAGGACTCTTTGCTTGCTTGTTATTGTTACAATCAGCTCAGGTTAGAGTCTGGTATCAGAAAGCACCGCCTTTTATTAAAAAGGATTTGTATTCACAGCCTGCAGGCCTCATGTGAACAAAACTCCCACTGAGTTTTACTTTGGCATGGGTTGTATAATCTGGCATGTTGTTTTATTTACACCATATGGATCAGATGCCTGTTTGAGCAATCTGAAATCTGGACAATTTGTGGTAGAAAAAATATCTTTACAGGAGAATCTCTCCCTAAATACCACATTGTTTAATGAGTGATTATAAAATACCTCTCATATTGTTCACACCAACTATACTAAATGAAGAGTGACAAATCCTTAAAGCTGGCAAAATATAAAAAGATCCCTGCTATTTATGAAATATTTAAGCTACAGAAATACTTCCACACAATTTTTTCAACATTTTTATACCAAAGCCATATATTTGAGGCTCATTTATTTAATTCTTTTTTCCTCCTTGTTATTCTTGTGATATAGTACTCCGTATGCAAGACTCCACCTTCTGCATGGTAACTGTTATATACACTGTTGTTGGTCTATTGGTGACACAGAGGTATGTCATATTTAAAAGATTATAGTCACATTGGTAACTGTGGTTGAGAACATAGACTCTTCGTATGGTTCAGCATTTCCATGCCTACTCTGGTAAGTAAGAGCGCATTAAAGCGAACATGGCTTCTGAATTAAGACATTTTAAAAATATTCTATTTAGGAAGATGTTGCCTTCAGCACTTTACTTTTAAAAGATCTCTCAGTGGTCACTGTGTATTATATTTAGGGTTGCTACCTTTCCAGACTCTTTGGCTCAGAAAGCTTTGGGGCTATGAAATCGGGGGCGGGGGTGGGGGGATGAGAGGAGGAGCTTTCCTGCTATTTTCTAATATAGTCAAGACTCTCCAGAGTACTGTGGCATCACAACGCTCTGAGGGAGAGGGGGAAAGAAGCTACATCAAAAGAGGTCAGAGCAAAGGGACTCTTCTGCCTCTTTCTGTCATCATGGCACTATGCCTGTGCTCCAATAACCCACTGAAAACATGACTCTGGAGTCCCCCTGGAGCCCAGAGTCTCTGAGTCAAACCGCAGAGTAGGGATGTGTGAACCAAGTTTGGGAGTTCAGGGTTCAGTCCAAACTAGAGGTGTTCAGCCCATTCGCGAACACCCTGAATCCGAACTGCTCTCCCGCCTGAACCGGCCGAACGAAGTTCGGGTTCCGAACCCATTTGGGTGGGGGGTAGGGGAGAACCCAATTTTTCCTCCCCCCTCTAGGCTGTGCGTGTGGAAGGGGTACTGGGGCTCACCTTCCCCCCCACCCTGCTCAGCCTCGTAATATTTTTTTAACCCACCCCACCCCAGGAATCGACCTACCTGGTGGTGCCAGGGCTTTGGCCCTGGGCCTGGCGGTGGCAGCAGCATCAGATCTGGCGGCGATGCTCTGGAGCACTTCAGGCCTCTACTAGGCCTTCTGGGTTGACCCAGAAGGTCTAGTAGAGGTCTGAAGCACTCCGGAGCACCACGCCACTGGACCCGCTGCCGCTGCCACCTCCGCCACCAGACCTGGGGCCGGAGCCCCAGCATTACCAGGTTGGTCAATCCCTGGGGTGGGGGTTAAAAAAAATTACGAGGCTGGACAGGGCGGGGGGGGGAGGGAAAACTGGGGCCCTTCCACCTGCACAGCCTGGAGGGGGGAGGGAAAACTGGGGCCCCCAAACAGGTTTGGGCCCCCCAAACCCATTCAGGCTGAACAGCCTGAACCCCAAATGGTTTTGGGGGGGCAAACTCCATACGGGCCAAACACGGAACCCCCCGGTGTTCGCACATCCCTACCCCAGAGTCCTTGGGTCAAACCTGTAGGGGTGGCAACCTTTACATTACTGACCATCTTTTCTGATCCCCAGAAGTTTTGTGAAACTATTGCAGTCTAACAACAGAAACTGTTTTTTAAATTCAGTCTATAAAGACTCGCATTTGAATGTCAACAACATGATCTTTGCTTCCTAATTATTATTCTGCTTGGCCTGATCAGTCCATACTTGAAATTGAAATCCACCAATGATTCACCAATGATCTACCAATATTCACTGCTTATGACATCACAAGCAGTGATGTCATAATGACAGGTTAGGACTTCAGACAAGGAATAAACAGCAAGAGCAGATGTAGTACTAAATCACAAGAACCTGTTTCCTCATAATTAAAGGGATGGCAAATAGCAGTGATAGTTTCAAAATTATTTTGAGGTGCTGCATTTTAAAATAAGAAATATGCATTATTTTCTTGATGGTGTACTGAAATTCGTGTTTGCATTTCCCTTCAAAATAAGAATTAAAACATAATTCTCAGTAAACTTATAAAAACATTAAATTAATACCAGTAGGTTAAGTCAGCCAAGATTATTTTCTAATGAATAAAAAGTCCTATGTGCTATGAGATTGCAGTCAAAACAAAAAGCTATGACTTGATCCTTTGAACTTCACTCACAAAAGCAACCCTCCCTCTTGAGGACAGATGATAATTCACAGAATCAAATAACTAAGTTCAATTCTCACATGTAAAATAGTTATTCTCATTAGTCAGGAATACAAGATTTGGCTTCTAATTTGCAAGCATCTTCAGGTGAATGAATCTTTTACTTTCTGAATAAGACCCCAAGCAAGTAAATCTCCAGAGCTATGCAAACAACAAACTAAACATTTCCAAATAATTTGGTTTATAATGTCCAATTTTACCATATCAGAGAAAAAAATGAGACTGAGGTAGAGGGAGAGATGAGATCAATACAAGGTGTTCTAAAAAGGAGGAAGTATGCCATTGTCTGCATACCCATGTTGAGAACAGCAACAAAAGGGTTAATGCAACTGCTCCCAGCTTGCGTGGGTGGGGCTTACTGACATAACTGCAGCATAAAAGCCCTGGGAGAGTGGGAGAAGTGTCAAAGGACTGAGGCACAAACAGGAAACAAGAGGAGAAAGCAACTGACCCTGGACTCTGGCGGGCTACCAGGTGGGCTTCAGAGAGAAGTGAACAACCCCAGAAGTCAGCTGCCTGGGATCCCATAGGCTAGCAGTCAAAGTAAGACCTGCTCCAAGCATTGCACAGGAAACAAAACAGTACTCTGGCAGAATTTACTTTAGGAGGGTGGGGGCAGGATAGCCCCTTTACCCCACCCCCATTCCAACCTGATCGTGCTCCATTGTAAGTGTGATGATATCATGGCCAGGCTGAAGAGTCCTTCATACCCACCCTTATCTGATGTGGCCACATCCCCTCCACATGAAGGGGGGGTTCAGGGGAGGGGGTGCAATTGGTTTATAATGTCCAATTTTACCATATCAGAGAAAAAGCTGAGACTGAGGTAGAGGGAGAGATGAGATGGCTCTGTCTCCCCCTTGTTGCCCAAGCTCTGGTTCAAAGTTCTAAGAGACAAGTTCTGGAACTCCTTGCAGCAGAAGAAGCAGATGGGGTTTTAGCCTGACGGTAGGGATGGGTAAACGTGGTTCAGAAGTTTGGAGTTCAGCCTGAACTCGGCCTGTTCGGACGACCGAACTTCTGAACCGAATGCTCGAACTTCTGAACAGTTCGGAAAAGTTTGGATGAGTTCAGATGAGTTTGGGGGTAGGAAAAACGTGACTTTGGGTGGCAAAAACATGACTGGAAGGGGGACACAGCTGAGGAGCAGACTTCCTGGCACCAGGGGTGGACACCAGGGGTGGTTTCAGGGCCAAAAATACCGATACATAACAAATTTCAGTTTTGGTACTGATAGCACTTTTTTGAATGTTCGGCCAAATTTGGACAAACCGAACTCCGCTAAACCGAACAGGCGAACTCGAACTTGGGTTTCAAACCGAACGACCGAACGTCCGAACAGCCGAACGGCGTTCTGTTTGCCCATCCCTACCTGAAGGTAAACCTGAAACAGAAAGTTTCAGGAGGACTTGTACAAACTATCTTTTGTGGGGGTAGCTTTGGGTCTGCAGTCCTGCTTATGCCGGAAATGTATTGTTTTGTTCTAAAATATTCATTAAATTGATTCACAATCTAAATCTATGAAAGCAAGCTAATTCAGGGGCGATTGTGTATGGTGCAGTTTTAAACTCATGTAAGTCAAGAGAGAAACCCCACTGATTACAGTAGGATTAGGACTGCACCCTGTTCTCACCAGTAAAGTGTTACAGCTAAGCTGAAGTGCTGAAACTCCATTATGTTACACTATCTAGTTCTGGCATAGCTTAAAATTGTGTGTGTTCTAGGGATGGACAAACGCGGTTTGGAAGTTCGGAGTTTAGACCGAACTCAACCAGTTCGGTTGACTGAACCGAACTTCCGAACCGAACTCTATTTTCCAACCGAACCGAATTTCCGAACTCGGGTCTGTTCGCCCATCCCTAAAAGGTAATATTCTATTTAGTTCAATTGGGTTTGAATTTCCAAACTTTGTTTGGAAGTTCGGAGTTCGGACCAAACTCGAATAGTTCGGTCGACTGATCTGAACTTCCAAACCAAACCGAATTTCCGAACCGAACCAAACTTCAGAACTCAGTTCTGTTCGCCCATCCCTAGTGTTTTCAGACATGACTCTAATCCCAGTTTAACCACACTTGGACTTTTCTTATACGTGTTGCAGGGCTGTATTGGTGCCCTATGCAGCCCTGAAAAATGCATAAGAAATGTTTAAGTGTGGTTAAACTGGGGTTTGTGTCATGTCTGAAAACACCCAATGTGTATAAAAGAAAAATCCATTTAGAAACACCCTTTCAGAGGACACCTATGATAATAGAATTTGCCATAACATGTCAAAATATTGTGATCCGTCAAGTCCTAAATTCTGATGCCTGTTGCTTCAGAGTACAGTGAATTATTCCAGTCATGTAATTGCCTAACTGTGCAATGCTGTTTGTGTAGGGTCAGTAGCGGAGGGGGTGGGGGATGTCCCTTCTTGACCTCTGTGCTATTCAAGTCACTGATGCCTAAGATTTGATTAGCCTTGCCTTAGCTCGCATTGCTGCAAGGTGTTGGTTAAAGTTTTATCAAGGGCCAGAACATTCTACACCTGATTAGATTTTTTAAAATATTATTATTAAAAAATGTAATATCCCATCCCTCCAGCCACAGGCAGCTCGAGGCGGCTTACAGCCTTCATCAACAATAAAATATAAAACTATAAAAACATATTCCTCCTCCCCACCCCCCGACCAAACTAAAGTTATGGTCTTTAGTTTACATAAATAACAATGACATTTTGAGATATAAAATCACCCAATCCCTTTTTAAATCTAGCTACATTACTGACCTCCAAAGACCTCTTGTGGTAGTGAATACCAAAGGCTGACTACAGAGTACGAGATATATTTCTTCCTCTATTCTACACCTATAGCTAAATCAAATATAAGAAGTGTCATACTGAATCAGACCAATGGTTTAGTCCAGCAGCATGTCTCCAGCAGTGACCAGCTGCAGTTGTTTCAGATAAGTACAGAACAGGTCACAATAAAGTGGTCCAATTAATTCTATTCCCTCCCAACCCCCAACTGTCAAAGGTCTCGTACTCTGACCAGCTTTGCTGATATCCACTTATATGGACCTATCCCCTAAGAATGTATCCAGTCCTTTATTGAAACCAGTTATGAAGTTGGCCAGCATAACATCCTCTGGCTAACACTTAATTGAATGTTGATTGAAGAAATACCTCCTTTTATTTGTCTTCAGTTTACTGCTAGTTAATTTTATAAGGTGCCCACTATCTCTATTATTATGAGAAGGGTTAAATAAAAGCTCCCTATTTACTTGCTCTATAGCACTCTTTTTTTTTTAATCATATCCCCCCCTTAAACACTTCTCTAAACTGAAAAGATCTAACCTGTTGAGCCTCTAAATCTACAGAAGCCAATCCATGTCTTGGATCATTTTCATTGCCCTTCTCTGCACTTTTTCCATTTCTACAATGTCCTTTTTGAGATGGGGAAAGTAGAACTACACACAATACTCAAGAAGTGTGCCCATCATAGATTTATATAGAGCCATTATGATTTTCTCCATTTTATTTTCTATCCCTTTCCTTATCATTACCAAATTTCTACTTACCTTTTTGACCACAGCTGCACAATGAACTGATGTATTCAAAGTCATATCTACAACATAGTGTCAGATAGATAGATAGATAGATAGATAGATAGATAGATGTCCCCAGCATACCTCTTAATCCCTGGACTCGGTAAAAAGAGGCAGCAACACTCGAAAGAGGTATATCATTTGAATATGATTTGCATATGCTCATTTGTATGCATTTGTATACATTAGCACTCTAACATACCATATACATTTGACTCTGAAATAAGAATCCTCAAAATTTAATTGGAAAAAAGGTACATTAATATTACCAAAAGTTATTTATACATGTGAACATTTATTCACATCACAACAGCCCCCCCCAAAGTCCAAGGGGAGAGAGTTCACATCACAACAGCTGCCTGAGCCCCCCCCCCCCCCCCCCCCCCCCCCCGCTCCCCTCCTCGAGTTCCACTGACTTCAGTCAGGGCCAAATCCAGATAGCACAAACTATGTGACTGCACAGGGTCCTATATCAATCCCAATAAAATCTGGTCCGTGAATAAACTTGGAATTAAAAATTAATATCAAATTAAAGCAGCAATTGCTTTTGTAAGTGCCGGTGAGCAGGCGTAACAGGAAAAGCGACTGCCTTCAAGTAAGGGACTGTCACTCACTCTGTGAAGAGGCTGGGGAGGGGGAGGGGGCCAGGGCAGGCAGCTCCCAGTCCTTCCATGCAGGGAATGTATGGGAGTGAGCCACCATCCCTCCTCCTCAGCTTGTCTCCTTCTCTGGTTTTGAGAGCTTGCAGCCAGCTTGAGGAGCAGCAGCAGACTGGATTGGGTGGGCTGTGCAGGCACTGGCAGCTTCTCGCTTGTGATTGGGAGAATCCCCAGAGTCTCCTCTCCTTGTGGATGTTGCACACTGCTGCCTGACGCAAGTCCCCCAGTGAGATGGGAGCAATGCGGAGCCGAGTCCAAAGCTGGCCCGCCCCAGCAGCAGCGCTACCTGCTGCAGCACACCTGCACCACACCACTGCCGACAGTGCTGCGTCAGTGCTTGTGCCAGGCACAGCAGCTCCCACCTGGAAGTCACCTCTGATGACTTCCTATGCAGTGAAATTGGCACACAGTGGTGGCAGCGGCACAGTGTGGTGAATCAGGCATAGAGTTGGCTGCACTCTCAGAGTCTGGAGATGAGTCTGAGTCAGAGGGGAGGGAGCTCATCGAGGCTGGTTCTGGGCTACGTGCACGGGAAGTCAAAATCAGGACATTTTAAGTGCTGGGCAGGCAGATGGGACAGCAGCTTTATTATTATTATTATTATTATTATTATAAACATTTATATAGCACCAGCCATGTGCCTGGTGCTGTACAGAACATAGAAATAGACGCAGTCCCTGCCTGTGGCTTATAATAAAATAGTTGTCTCCCATGCTCTCCCACCCAATCTGGGACAGTTGAGAGGTATGGTCTCTAGTATGAAAAGGAAGCCCTACCTAGCTTCAACTATTCCCTTCACAATTTTAAGCAGCTAAATAAAATCTTGTCTCTTGTTGCATCACAGCTAAATAAACCTGGGCTTTTGCAGTATTTGTGGAGGACCCGAGAGTGACTTTGTTGTGTGCATGGACAATGTCTTGCACTACAGGATCTCATTAGGACTTCTAGGCAATAAAAATAGTAGTACGTAAAGCTGAGTGGTGGAATAAATGCTAATTTGTAATGCTCAAAAGCAATTCTATATACCCTCAAACAAGCAAGTGTAAACAGTGCTAGAGGAATCTCAAGAAATCTCCACTTCTTGCTAAGAGTGGACCAAAAGGAACAATAAAGGAACCACTAGCAAAACCCAAAAGAGATACACATTGTGGGTGGGTGGGTGGGGGGGGGCAGTTTCAAGTATAAATCCTAGTGTCAAGGGATAGCTAACCCTAAAATCCCTGACTTGCAAATAAACCAAAAGAAAACTGTCCATAGTAGAACTGAAATGAATATCTGTGGTAAATATTATTATTATTATTATTATTAACAAACATTTATATAGCGCCAGCGGTGTACCTGGCACTTTACAAAGTAATAAAATAGACACGGTCCCTGCCCCTAGGGCTTACAATCTGTGAGACAGGAGCTGGGGGAGAGACTTAGGAAGGGGAACAGAGGGAGAGACAAGGGGTCTAACATTCATGAAGATGTGAGGTCTCAAGTGCACGTACTTGGCTTGGTTACAATGAGAATGACAGCAGGCAGGTCCATGTTGCAAGGATAAGGGTAAACCGATCGTAGGTATAGGAATAGTGGCTCAGCAGGATAAAGAGTCAGGCAGAGCAGAGTGAAAGAGGTGAGTTTTAAGGAGAGATTTGAAGGTATGAAGGGAGGGGGCAAGGCGGATGTGGACAGGGAGGGAGTTCCAGGCATGGGGGGCAGCAAGTGAGAAGGGACGAAGGCGCTTAGGGGAGCAGGGAAATATTGTATACATTGATGCTGTCCACTTCATACTGGGTTTGATGAAGTAAGTAAAAAAACCACTTTATTTGTTTTTGCTTTGTTCAGGTAATTTGTTTCTTTTATGCATTGTTTCCCCCCTCCCGCCCTGTTATTGTTTTTCAGTTATCTTAATTGAGATGTTTGGTCAAATAACCAAATATCTGAACTGAAATACCCTGAACACCACCAAAAAATTGAGTTTCCAAAATGAAATACCTGAATATACCGATTTATTTTTTAAAAAAATAAGGTTTTACACACAGCTATATATTCAGATGGTTATTCAAAAATGCCAACAATATTTGTGAATAAAATGTCACCTATTTATTTCAGCAGTAGGGGCACAGAGTAGAAGGAACCAAGACAAACTCACCAACAATTTTTGGCCAAACTCCCTGAACACAAATTTCCTTTAAAATCTCTGCAGCATCCCTCCTTGGCCCTTTTTGCACAGGCAGTGGTAGGTGGGAGGATGGGTATGCAGCCACGGTGGGTGGAGGTGGATGTGTGCCCATTCCCATGGGCCCACACCCAACTCCACCCACAGAGCCACCTCTGGTTTGCCGGATGACTCTGTGGGTGGGTGATGGGTGTGCGTCGGGAGTGTACACGCACCCCCATGCAGCCCCCATGCTGTTCGCATGAACACCCATCCCCCCATCAACCACTGTGGCATGTACATGGATGCCCCCTGCCCTGCATCGCACACCTTCCTGCCCACCCAGCGGGGGTGAGGGATGGCATCCGTGTAAAAACAGTCTTTGTCTGCATGTTTAACATAAATGGCCAAAGTCTTTCTGAAATTTGTCAGATAGAGTACCCTTGGGAAGGGGTATAATCTTTTCCAGTTTCATCCAAATCAGATGGGAGATAAAGACGTAACTGCCAGGAATGTGTATGCAGAATTTAATAAAATAACAAATTTCAACTGCTTATAAAATCGAATTCCTTTATCCAGCCTTTCTGAAATTTAGCACACATAATGCCCTCTATTGGGGGTACAATCTTGCCAAATTAGATGGAAAAAGGGAAAGGTTACAGCCAAAAATGTTTTCCCATTGAAACCAATGGAAATAAAAAAAACGAAAGTAAAATGAAACAAAAACAAAATATAATGAAAATTATTGACATTTTAATAATGAAAATTAAAGTAATAACAAAAATGAAAGATAGTTACTCTGCACATCCCTAGACTGTTGCTCCCCCTTTGGGAGACACTCACCCTCTCAGGTGTTTTTAAATGAGCAAGGTGATGGGTGTGTGTCCATGGCCTCAGAGTGGCACTGCCACGGAGCACCCACTCTGGCAGAGTGTGTTGGGAGATATTCAAATGGGCAGCTCCCGGGGTGACCACCACAACCATAGAGGCAGCCTCCACACACTCCCCCTGCCACGGATCATAGGGGAGGAAGTGCGACAGGCTAGTCTTTGCAAGTAACATGTCCCTGGCATGAGCATTGGCGAACCCAGGTTTCCCAGAAGTGCTGGCCAGTACTTGTGACTTGCAAAACCCACTTCCCCCTCCCACAGTACCTCTGACCAGCGGCTTTGTTTGCTGGTGTGGCTGACTGACAGAGTTCCTATGGGCAGGGGTCCATGGCCACCTGTTGCCACAGAGTTATTTGGCTTGCCCCGCACAGAGCACTCTGGATTTCTCAGCAGTGCTCCATGTGTGGCCATGAGAGGGTGCTCCATGGCTCATGGGAGTACATATCTTCAGGTGGACAGCAGGCTCTGTGGCTCCCAGGTGGCCATGCAGGGTAGCATCTCATCTAAAATCATACTCAGTCTCTGGCACTGAGGAGCGAGACTGTTTCCACACAGATGTTCTCTTACTGGCTGTCCCTAAATTTATCTGCATCCTGCACCTCTATCACTACTGGTATCCCAGCTTCACCTAGAACAAATCCTGCTTTCCCACACCTTTCAGTGGGAGTCCCCATAATAGTTAGAATTCCCATCAAATTCAAGATGTTACAGCATCGTATTCCTTCCACAGTCCCTGCCCTTAACTGGTTTTCTATTAGTGCATTTAGGCATCAACAACTGAGCTCTCCCCCTTGAAGGGGCAGATATTCACTTTCAATGCAGCCAAGAAGGCACACTCAGGTCCCTCTTAATGAGCAGGATCCCAGATGGGAACCTGGCTTGCTTGCTTGCTCTTAAGGCAGGTCCTCCAAGGCTAACTGAGTCGAGGGTATGACCATTAGAACAACTACAGCTAAAATCTCCTATGGGAATGGAATCAGGCCACCTTCAGTCTTGGTTTCCCTTTTAAATTTATTTTTCTAGCTTAATCTTATTATCATTTGCATTACACATTTTGCAAGTGGCTATCTCTGAGAGGAGCAATGGGGAGATAGGGGAACTAGATTCCTTACATTCCTCAATTAAATAACTCCCATCAAAGTTGAATATCCTCAACACCTGCAGTTGCAACTAAGGATGTAGCAACAGTTAACAGATTTGGAACTCACAAATAATAATATTATAATAATATAAAATATATCTCATAATAAAAACATAAAAGTGATTCTGACCCAAGATCTTTAGGACAGTAGAGTTGCACTTTGTGGGAAGATTTAATGAGAGAGGGAATGACAGATTCTCTTTCATTCCCAGCTGTAAGAACAGTAGTTCTTGCGGTATCTTTGGCACTTCCAGTTCCAGTTTCTGCCAGAACCTGAATGTTCCAAAGTATGGAAAAGGAAATAAAATGGCATTTCAAAAGTTAGGATAAGTTTCCATTTAAACTTAGATCTGAAAATATTTGAAGGACAGTATTTGTACTGTGTACTGTTTTCCTAAACATTTTTCTTTCCATTATTATTATTATTATTATTATTATTATTATTATTATTATTATTATAGTGATTTCAGTGTTCAAAGTGCTTTACAATCCTTAACTACTTTACCCTCAGAACAACCCTGTGAGGTTGTTCCCATTTTACAAAAGACATATGAGACTGAGAGATCATGGGCATTTTTACACACACGTTAAAGTTTCAGATTTTTCAATCTTCTGGGTTTACAAGTTCACCAGTAAGTTCCGGATTCATTTTTCACACACACACTGCCCTGAGGCAGTTCCAGATGCATTCTTCACACAAACACTGCCCTGAGGCAGCCTAAAATAGCCACAGCTGTAGATGTGACAGGCTGCCATGGAAACCAAGTGATCACAGCTGCCAGGAGCAAAGTAGTTTGCCAGGAGAACTTTTTACACACAATTGTTCTGGTACAAGTTCTATGCAGAAGTTCAAAGATCCAGATGTTTAAGATCTGGGTGAGTGATTTAGACACACAGAAAGTTCAGGATGTAAGAGGAAACATCCAGGAGAAATGTGTGTGTAAAAACACCCAGTGACTTTTGCCAAAAGTCACCCAATGAGTTGATAACTAAGATGGGATTCAGTCCCAGGTTCACATTCAACACCTTATCTACCAGGCTACACTGGGTTTCTAATAGAAATCTATGCTTTCTAGTGGAAGCTCAATTACAGATTAGACCATAATTTTAGTCCATGTCTTCTTTAAATGCCTCCAAAATATGAGTCTTCAAATCTTAGAGCCATCTGCAAACCAAATCCTTACTATGACCCTTTCATTTTCAGCAATCTTTCCAAACTCTTCGTTATAGACAGTAATAGTGGGGGAAGAATGATAAAAGAGGAAGCAAAAACGATAGATCTTAAAGAAGGAATTTTAAAAAGGACAATAACCGTGAACCAAGATAGTAATCCTAATATCCAAACATACAGTTTTAGAAGAAAATAACCGACCTTCTTGATTCAAGCAAGGGGGCGTGAGGTACACTGTCATCTACCTATGGGAAATTGAGTCGTCAGTAAAAAAAAAAGGGGGGAGGTGTATTTCTACAACTATGCTGCAAGATGTGAAAATGTTGCTGTTCCCAGTGCTGAATGATTACATTCTAAATAAAGAGTTTACAGACAGCTACACTATTTCTTTAAAAGTCATAACCACTCATTTTCTTCCCAGCCAGTAAAAAATGATATTGAAATGCTGCTGTACAAAGTTAGACCAAGACACTTTGGTGAAAGGTTTAGGATAATATCAGCAGCACCATCCTTATTCATATTGCCCAGTAAATACATTTCCTAGAGAAAAAAGGTTGTTCTCTCTCCTGTTTTCAGGACTATAGGTGGCAGGAAAAAAAGCATTATTAATTATTATTATTATTATTATTATTATATTTTAATTATTTGGCAACCATCTTCCACAATGGGTGTTAAGTTAACAAATGAGACAGCAGCCCATACCAGGTGGAGATCCACCTGCCCATTTATTAGGCGTCCCTCCCCCCCCTCCCAGCAGCAGCCACATAGCTGCCACCCACTGGACCTGCATCCCCACTCAAAGCAGGGTTTCATAGCATGAGTCGTCTGCTGTGCAGGCAAAAGCAGGGCAATGTGTTCTCACTTCTCTGCATCCCATCAATTAGGTCACATTAAGTGCCTCTGCACATACAAGTCCACCAGCAGCATACAGTCATAGGCAGCGGGGAAATACCACTTCCGGCTCCTCTCTCCACTTTCGTTGGTGTACATGTAACATCAGTCTTAAAAGCCAGCCATGCTATTTTCTAACATGTGTTCTCCAAGCTCGTCCTGGGTGGCAGTACATGCCTGAAACTTGCTCTTTCCTAGGCCCTGTATTTTCAGTAATGACTTGCAGAGGTTTGCCATCCCCAGGGCCATGGCTAATACCAACAGCTAGATATCAACCAGCACCGCTACCTCCACTGTTTAATAGCAGCCACTCACTGCCTACAGAGCCACCTGCCAATTCTGCACTCCCTGGGCCAAGGAAGAGACCAAGGTCTTCATCACTCTGTGATGGGAGCAGATGGTCCAATATGCCCTGATAAAGTGTTACAGGAACAAGGTGGTGTTCAAGAGATCTCAGTCCAAATAGCACAGCAGGGCTCCACCAGGGACATTAACCAGTGCTGGCAGCGGACCAAGGACTTGAGGCATGGATACAAAGAGATCTGGAACAACAGCTTCACCTCCATCCACAGGAAGCAACCATCATCCTAGTACAAGCTTCTTGACCAGTTCCTCTGCATTGATGGAGCCATCATTGCATCCTGGTTGAACAGCTGCACCTTTGTCAGGAGCCAGACGCAAATAGATATGGAACCTCCACTTTCTGCTCCCACTGCAACCACTCCCACCATGTAAGTCACAATTGTCTCCATGCCTGTCCCCATCCCAGAGCCAGCATAGGTCAATGTGAATATGGACACCATGACTCTCACAGTGTATCCCCTCAAACCTGAGAGATGGCCCTTGTTTGAGGAGCCACCTCAGGTTCTGGTTGAGGGTGCCACCTATATAGAGGAGGTGGTGGAGGCTCCGAACAGTAATTTAATGCACCTGGGGAAGGATGTTTGTGTTTACAGAGCTGCATGATAAATGCTCCCATTTACTGATCTCTAATTGTTTACTGAGCTGATGGGAACCAGGAGAACTCAAAGAAGCAGCAGGAAAATTCCTACAACACAGTCAGCCCCACAGGATGGGAACTCTAGGTGTGGGAAGTGGATGAGAAGGCATCATGGCAGGTTCTGTGGGCTGGTGGGTGGAAGGCACTATAGCGGACCCACAGGCTGCTGGGGGAAAGCCCAAATAGCAGCTGGGGAGGGAAGCCACAATGATGACCAAGAATGGGAGGGTGCGAATGGCTGTGATTTATTTCTGTATGTTCAGTGATTGTGGAAGGAGAGCTGTGTGATGCTGGGATCCCATTGCAGCAACTGCTCAAGGATCTGCATAGGCTATGTATTAATTTTTGCTACCCTTTTGGTGAGCAGAGGGCTGAAAATTGGGCAGGCGGAGGCCTTGAAACACCAGGGTGGGAAAGTGGATGGGGCAGTCTGAACTAATGGCTTTTCTTGTTGCCTTGCTACAGATCTGCCAGTACAACAGGTGTGGATGAAACCCTCTGCCACAAGTACCAAGTAGAACCAGGACCCATGGATCTGCAATCGATGGTGCAGAGAGGATTTGACAAGGGAGCTGGTTGGGGAGACCATGTGGCAGGCTGACAGGATCCAGTATGCCATTTATGGCATGGGCAGGAAGTACAGGCAGCTGGTGTGGCAGAATGCAAGTTTTGCTTCCAAGGCCCATCTGGACAGCCAGCAGGAAGACAGGGACATGGCCCACCTCAGAGAGCATATTGAGTGGTTAGAAAGTGTGACTGAGAAGGTGAGTAAGAAGATGAGTGAGATGTGGGCACAGACAAAAAGCAGCCCGTCCCAGTCAACTCATCTCAAGAGCTCTCTGCTCAAGCATGTTGCTCCTCCCTACCATGACTGAGAATTGTTTCTCAGGGACAGGTGCTATTTCCTAACCCCCACTGACAGTTCACACACACAAACACACACACACACACACACACACCAGATCCTCCAGTAATCCACCTTGCAGGGAAAGCAGCTGAGCCCTCCGCACTGTGCTCATGCCAAAGATCAGTTCCTGGGCCAGCCTCGCCTCCCCCCTGCCAGTCATTCCTGCATGCCTCCCACGAATATTCTTCCACAGCTGGATCCATGGGAGGTGGCTTGGGAAAATGTCTCCCCATGAGTCCCACCACCCAAGCGTGTGCACCCAGCCACCCCCCAAAAGGAGCAGGCACAAGAAGAAACAGTTTCATTTTTTTGTAAATAAAGTTCTTTAATTTTTCTTTTTT
This sequence comes from Sphenodon punctatus, assembly GCA_003113815.1. Classification (NCBI taxonomy): domain Eukaryota; kingdom Metazoa; phylum Chordata; class Lepidosauria; order Sphenodontia; family Sphenodontidae; genus Sphenodon; species Sphenodon punctatus. The sequence goes on from QEPC01006354.1 coordinate 610,707, forward strand.
ATTTGTTTTTAAAATATCTTTAAGTTTTCATACTCCAATGGTTTCTGTGATTCTTCTGGGAAAGGAGGGAAGATTGTGGGGAGGGGGCCTTACAAAGTGGCAGATATTTCTGTCACAAGCACGTTAGTGCATAAGCCAACTCATCTAAAAATGTTACAAATATTAACACCACAGAAGCATGGATTTTTAATATTTTTTTAATTGGGGGAGTGGGAACCACTGAATATTAAGAAATGGGCAGGTGGGGAGATCTGCAAGGCAGTGAAGATCACTGTGCTTCGTATGTATGTGGGAGCAGAATTGCTCATTGGTTAAAAGCTACTCATATGTTTTCTTATCTCTTGAAAGTAACATGCTTTATTGCAACTAGCATGTGGGGTCATAATGTCTAAAAAGCTATTACTGCAGATTGTTTGCTTAGGAAAGCCAAATGGCTTCAGCTTCTGTCTGTGGGTGTTGTTGCCGCCTGGGGTACAGGGCCCAGAGATGTTGGGGGGTGATGTACAGAGAGAACTTTCAGATCCATTCTCCAAGGCAGCCTATGTGATCATAGGATGGCACATGCACACAATGGGGTTCTACGTATTCATGATGGAGTACAGATACCGCACAACCTTATTGCAGTTCCAAGTTCAACAGAATAGAAGAGTGGGAGTTGCGGATGAGATGAGAGAGGTGAATACAAATGAGATTGTGGGTTTTCTGGATGTTTGTGCACTGCCAGAAGTAGGGCAGTCATTAACGGAGGCTGCACCTTCCCTGCCATTTTTTCTCATCATTGCCCTGATGACAGCAAGAGGATACCTGAAGGGCCACCAGGAGTGGAAACAAGTGACTCGGTGTATAGGGAATGTGAAATGACTGGAGAGCATGTTGCCTTATATGAGGTTTCGACACTCACAGAAGTACAGAGAGCGCCCTTGCAAGTAAGGATGTTTTCTGCCCCCATTGTATGGTAACGCAGAAGGTGGTAGAGAAGGGGTACAACCAAAATAAACAGTTGGCGCAACTTCTTCTTCCCATGATTTGCCATGGCTGTGAGTCATGATAGGGGTTGGATTATAGAAAAGCGGGGGTTGATGGGTGGATCACAGCAGAGAAGAATACCTGCCCATGTATTAGACTTGTCATGCTAAACCTATGAATGGGGGCTGAGTGGGAGGCTGCCCAAATACACAAGAAATGCATACAGGGGGCTGCCCATTTATTAGACTCTACATGGTATATGTGTGAGTGGGGGATGCATGGACCAAACCCAGGGTAATTTCAGACATTCACAGGGCATGTCCAACCACGCACCGGGATCTGTTTCAGATCCTGGTCAGGAATCAGTCCAGCTGTCCTCTAGACATACTAGGCTGATTCCGCTCGGGGATCAGGGAGGGGGCAACGTGTGGCCGCACAGCCCCGCCCCCCGCACTCCCCGGGTTGCCCACCCTCCGGGAGATGGGCAGGCGCAGCGGCCAATTCGGCCGCTGCGCCCGATCCCCTCCCGTGGCCGTGACCGTGACCCATGATCAGCGGAAGGTAACAGATGTTACTTTTCGCTGATTCTGGCCCGTGGCCAATCTAACCATGCTTTCGGACCTCCGGGGGGTCGGAGGTCTGAAAGCATGGTCAAAGAGATTCCCGCCGGGGGTTCATGGGGGTGGACATCTGGCAGGAACCCCTTTAGACGTTATGGCACCACAGCCACCACAGAGGGATTTACTGTGGTTGGCCGTGGTATCATAATGTCTGAATTTACCCCCAGACTCCAGTAGCAGAAGGTGGTAGAGATGAGGTATAAGAGTTGCATGTTTGACCGTGGGTTTTATGCAAACCAAGAGGGGTTTCCAACACCACGGCTGGTGAGACCCCAATAAAACTGTGCTGCTACCTGCCAGTACAGTGCTGTGAGCTATGGATGCGAAAAACCAGGTGGTGACAACATGGAAAGACTGACTGCTTTCAATTTCAGTTTTTACTTTTGCTTTCAATTTTTGATATAGGCACTCAATAAAGTGTGCAATTAGTTCAATACATTAATCATTCTGTGCATAGAAAAAGGTTATTTCCAGCTGCCAAGTGCCAGCAGGTATAAACCCAGATATCAACTTCCATGGGTGGGTGGGGATATTAGGTGCTGGACCACCTCCTGGAGTCATAATGTTGCCAATTACATCTGGTGCGATGGCTTCAGTCGTATGTCTCCAACACTGACCATGCCTTCATCACCTCAAGACTGGACTACTGCAATGCGCTCTATGTAGGGCTACCTTTGGTGACAGTCCGGAGACTGTAGCTGGTGCAGAATGTGGCAGCCCATCTCCTGGAAGGTGGCAGGCAGTCACGGATGGCCCACTGTACCTGGCTCCGGTCCAGGGTTGGAGCTTTACTCGGTGTGTGCAGCAGGTTCATAGGCTGCCACACCCACCCATCAGGGAGGTGGGCAGGCTGCGCTGAGCAGCGCGTGGGGAGGGGCTGTGAGGACCATGTCCGCACATCGCCTTGCCTTCTCCCCGCCCACTTCCCTCTCTAGGCCACCGGAACATCTATTAGGCGGCTGGACCAAATCCTGTCCAAGGTGAAGGCCCTCACCCTGAGCAGGGTCACATATAAAAACACCACTTGGGGAGGTTTACAACAGATAAACTGCATGGTTTTGGACAGAAGGAGGGTGTAGTGAAACTGTTACACTCCCAGCTGTGCATTTCAGGCAGAGATGTGCCTACAAACCAATACAAAGCAGAATGATACATGGACTTTCATTTGTCTATTGCTGATGAACTCTAGTCTGTCTGAAATATTTACACTTCTCATCTTTTTTGAGACTTGCCACTTTTGATTTGCAGATAATAGGCTTACAAAACCCAAAGAAAATTAAGAATAGAGGTGTATGGACACCCTCCTCCATCAATCTGTTAAAATAATACTTTTTCGCAGCACACAAAAAAGGGGCCTCATTCTTACACACATTTGCCTAAACAGATGTATTTTCAGGGAAACAAGTTCACTGCACCAAAAAAATCTTAAATTCTGCAACCAGTGAAGCCAAATTCTGAAAATTCACCGCGAGCATTAATATTTGCATAACTAACTTGATTTGCATAGCTATGCATACTGGGAAGCAAATTTGTAACAGCTTTGACACAGAATCACAACTTTGCTAATCATACACAACTCAAATCCTCTGGAATTTCAGCACCCCAGAATTCCCATCTTATATTAAAACCCCAGACCTCCCACACCCAAACATAGGGCCTTCAGACCCCACCCACAATTAATCTCCCAGGGGCCTATTTACCCTCAGGTCATGGTCACACCTCCCTGACAGACGGCAGCTGCAGCAGCAGTTTTAGTTTAGGGTCAGGCAACAAGTTTATGCCTGAGCCAGGATTTAAAGATCCTGCAGACAGTCCTCACTGCAGTTTCGGTTTCATGGCACTGCGAGGATTGGCTGATTCTGCAAAAATCACTGCAAATTGCAGCAACGTAGTCAACATGGGTTCCTGTCTATAATCTTTATATCTGGTGTGTTAATGATGGACAAAAACATTTCTTTTTGTCAAACAATGCTCTGATAAGTGGAAGGATACATTAATAGAACAACAACAACAGAAGCCATCAAATATATAACAGAAGCTTCCAGACCACCTCCTCTTCCTATCCCTCACCCCTCCTCCACAAAACGTTGGTCTACACATCAGTACATATGGATAGCTCTGAACGTATCCAATAATAAAAGAGAAATTCAACTTCAGACATCTCCTAAGGATCTTCTCTCCTGTACATCCCAGATAACTGAATGTAAGAGCAAGAAGACAATAAAACTGTTCTCTCTGGAAACAGACATGCTATAGTAGAAAAGGGGGTGTTCTCAAAACAATGTAACTTTCACTTCATCTAATCTAGACAACTCTAATTTCAAATTACTTTATGCTGGACAAAACCACTAGCAGGCCCTGTAATTAATAATCTGTCAGTAAGAAACTTCCTATAAACTTTCCCTTTTTAACTTCTACCAGTTACTCTGTTCAGGAGTAAGGTTGTAAATCCCAGTAATTTGAACCCTGAAATTTTACCTCAAAGACTTCCTCATCCAGAATCCTTGTTCCAAAGACAGTGATGCCATTGGTGTCAATGACTGCTCGTTCACTCCTGTCAAGTGGTTTTGTGGTTTTCTTCTTACAGTCAACAATCATGGTCACGGTTTTCTTCTCCACACTGATTGCTATCCGATGCCACCTAACATAGGAACACAGCTGTTTTGTAAACTATGAAGAATATTTAAAAAAAACAAAATGTGCTTATAAATGCAGAATTTTAAGTGATTAATTAAAAAATAGTCTCTGTGCATACTGCAAATTAATGGGTGCAATCCTGCTGCTGGCTTATGCCAGCAACAGGCACAGTTGTGATCTCAGCGATAGGTGCTCAGCTGTGCATGTTCCCTGCAAATGCAGCAAGCAGCGCAGGACAACAGTACAACCCATGCTGCTGTGACCCCCAAGCCCACACACACTGCAGCCCGGGGGATGAAGCAGGCATGGCTCCTGCTCCATCCCCTAGGTTGTGGGGTGTGTGGGCACAGGGGATCACATCAGATGGGGGGTGCCATTTCCCCACGTGGCTTGCTGTGCTGGTGGGGTGCATGCGCACCTGAGTGCCTGCGGTCTTTTACTGCACTTCGTGTAGGTGCAGTTTGTGGGGGCCACAGGATTGCATGCAATACATCTAAATATAAGCTGATCTGCAAAATACTTCACCTGCACAAAAACCTCCTTTTAGGGAGATTTGTGCCTAAAAAATTGTATAAATGATACTTGCATGGAAATTAATATAGCATTAACCATGTGCTTACCTTAGAACACATGGTTATTTCTACTGAATACACTTGCTTATGTGCATTGCTGGACTGGGGACTTATTGCAATAGTAATGCATAAAATAAGCATAGTTTAGCTTATACATTCTTCCGTAGTCAAGAACTGAGCACCACATTTGACAGCACAAAAGAATGAATGTCTAATGAAGCTTTGTATGCCACTTAGAAAATCAAAGCCAAACTGGTTTCTGAAATTAATAACATTGCATTTGTTATTTTATTTAGAAATTTCATTTCATAAAATAGATCAGCACAATCCATTAAATTATGATTATGCAAATAAACAATCTGTATCTGTTCTCCATGGGTGTAGTCAGACAAGCTGCAGCAGCCTGGTCCTCATGCGGCCTCATGGCAGACAGTCGCTGCCACTGCCACACTGCATGGCAGTGTGGGGAGTCAGGCAAATGGTCGTGGGGAAGCCTGGTGAGCCGGCACTGCTGCCATGACTGGAGTGGGTGTAGCTAGGAAATTTAGGCCTGAAAAATTCTGAAAAGTAAGCCCATTTAAGCCTTTGAATTGCTAAAAGACAGGTCAGTTTAAAATGGCCAGTTTTTTGTTTTGTGCTGAAAGATGTTTATTAAACTTGTTCTTTCTTATCTATTTTTTGACCATATGGCTGGAAAATGTGGTTCCTATATTCCTAATTCTTTTGATGCTTTTAAACTATTTACTTTTAACATATATAGGTGGGTTCTTTGACCCTAAATAGTCGGTGTTTTGTTAAGTGGGCAATGGTATGGCAAAAGAAGCCATAGCCTTTAAAACAGGTGACATCTTTTAGACATCTTGTTTTCTGTGTTTGCTAAAAGCTGTTCTTTTCCTTTTTTGTTCTTTTCCTTTTTTGTGACCAATGCATGCTGTACAACTGGCAGAAAACACTTTGACATTTCACATTATTTTGTTTTAATTATGTGAAAGACCTTGCTCCAGCTAAGTTATTTTGATGATATTAGGAGGTTTGAAATACAGTAAACAATATAGTTGTTAGAAGATGTTGATTAGTAGTTCATTCTAAATATAATTTCAATATGTGCTTGCTGTTTAATAACTTACTTGCCATTTGATTATAATTTGTTGGAATTTACTTGCTTATGTTAGTTTCTTCATCTCTCTTCAGCATAGGCTTTTGATCTGTTCACCATCCATTGACATTGTATTTTAACTTCTGTTAACTTTTTGTTAATAATGTAACTTTAAATTGTCTTCATTTTAACTGTAATGGTTTCCGTTAATATTAGGTGGGAGTATCAAAATAAGCAATAGCAGCCTTTAAGTTGGGGTCTGGTTTTATTGGGGAGACAAGAACTATAGGGATTTAATTTGGTCTAGAAAGCAGTTTGCTTTTTAGTCTGACTTTCAGGATAATTGGCAAAAAGGAATTTGAAGAGACACTGCTTATATGTTTGTTTGGGACCCAAAGTCTTTTTGTAAGTTGAGTCAAAACAGTTACATTACTCATAATATGTTTTCAGCTTATAATTAGGCAGTAATGTTAAGCTTCTTAAGCTTTTACTTTTCTCTTTTATTTTATTTTTATTTTATTTCTTTTATTTTGTTTTCTCATTTTCCACTATTTCCAAGCCATTTTTGTTTTAATTTCTCTTTTGTTTTGTTTTGTTTTGTTTATTCTTTTAAAAGTTATGCTAATTCCCATTTGGGATTTTCTAATCTTTTGCCTGAGAAAAGGGCAACTCCTACTTTTCTCTAATTTTTGTCCCTACTTGCCAACTTTACTTTTCTTTAGAGAAGCACTGTATTGGTCTCAGATAGGACTGTTTCCTTTCAATTTTTTTACTCAGGCTTGTGGGCAGAGTTCCCCAAGTGATTCATTGTCTTTTCCTTCCCTTTGTGGAGCTTTCATGCTCCTTGCCAGTTGAGAGGTCATTCCTCAACCTCTGGACAAATTGTGTTTTATATTTTTCTTTATCTTTTCTATGTTTTTTATATTTACTATTTTTACTTTAATTCTTACCATGTCTCCAGCATAGCAGCAAGTTAACATCTTATCTTCCTCAGCAGGACCCCACAAACCCTGAGAAACATTTATGGGACCTGCGATATCTGTTTTGTGAGATATATTCTCTAAAAATATATATTTTGTAATCAATAACCTTTTTTGCATGCTTCCATAGTGCTTTTATAGTAGTGTGTAAGCCAGTCTGGCAGGGCAATAAATTGTAGTATTTTAGTCATAATAATAATGTATTGTGACTTTTGGATGAGAAACCTTTAGCTTTCCTGCGGGGATCCCTGACCCCATGGTGGAACTAATTTCTGGAAGACTCTTGGGGTAACATGGGCTGCAGTGCCAGTCATGCAAGCGGATGCCCAGTCCTGCCCTGACTCCCTCCCCTAGCCCGACGAAGATCCTGCCCCTGGTCATGCCATGGCCATGCATGATGGGCGACACTGCCCGCCACTCAAGGTCCCACAGTTGTGCTCCCCCCGTGGAGGAGCAAGCAGAGTCCAAACACATGACGCATAGCAGCCAGATTCTTATCCCACCCTGGGGTGGTGGGAACATCTGGTGGGTGCCAGCCACACAATACAGTGCATCGTGTGACCTGGGTTCCCAGAGTGAGGTACGGCTACCCAAGGCATGGTAGCTTCCCCACTCAGTCTCATGTGGCTTCACCCCATATGTTCTAACATATTTGATATTGCAACCTAGAGACTAGAGAAACACACTATTCTAACAAGAAGAGATTGTGTGTTTCCAGGTGTGTTTCCAGAAGTTGTTCCCTTGATGCAAGAAATTCTTATGGTGTCTTGGGTGTTCACAGACCGGAAGTGTGGAAGCAGTCTTATCTACACATAACAGCAGCTATGTGCAAGTGGAAGGTATGTGCTGCCCGTGATCATGACTTTGGGGATCAAAAAACATGGTAAGTGTATGGGGGAAAGTGTGTTTACAAAAATAGACGTAATGAGCAAATGTGGGTGTAGCACTAGAATCAAGTGGCTAATGTTACATCTGGTAACACCCACTTATGTGCCTTATCCACCACATACGGTATAATAGATTATACTAGGAACACAGAGCTGAAAGGGACAGTAAGACTAATCTAATCTAACCTCCTAGGCAGCTGCAGGATTCAATATATCTACACTAATCCAGACATACCAGGTTTGTCTATCCCCTTCTTGAAAACCACCACTGAAGAAGAATCCACAACTTCCTTAGGCAGCTTTTTCCACTGCATAACTGTTCCTATAGTCAGAAACTTTCTCTTGAAGTTTAATCCAATTCTGTTATCATTTAATGTGAACCCATTGTTTCTTGCCTCCTCTCAGTAGTAAGGGAAAACAAATGTTCTCCATCTCCTTTATGGCAACTTTTCAAATATTTGAAAATTGCTATATCTACCTACGCTTAATCTACTTTTCTCTAGGTTAATCATACCCAGTTAAATCAAACTCCCCTCATATAACTTTCATTCTAAATGTCATAGCATCTTTACTGCTCAGCTCTGGATCTTCTCTGATTTCTCTACATTCTTCTTAAGTACTGTGCTTCATTACATATGAGGGGTTTGATCCTGGGTGATTTCAGATGAGACGGGGTGGCATTCGCCCCATCCCGAAATCACCCAAATGATTCCCTGCCAGAATCCCGGCAGGGAATCAGGGAGGGGACGGGACTGCGCGGCGCAATGTGTGGCCACTCGGCCCTGCCCCCCCCATGCTCCCCCACCACCTGCCCTCTGGGCAGACGGGCGGGTGCCGTGAACAATGCAGCCACAGCGCTTGCCCAAATTGACCATGGCCCGGAATTCCTCTGGGGATTCCGGGATGTGGTTTCTGTCCAGACGAGATGGGTCCCTTCATCGCAGTGGGGAATCGCATTCACCACATGATTGGTGCCGGCCCCGCCGGTTCTGCTGATCGTGTGGTGAATGTGATTCCCCGCCGCGATTGACTGTGGAAAACATCTGGGGGGAACTTCCGGTTCCCCAACAGATGTTACGGGACCATTCCCCACCACAAGGTATTGACTGTGGTTGAGCGTGATCTTGTAACATCTGAAAATACCCCCTGAGGTCAACAAAGTCAACAACAGAATTCCCATCAACTTCAGTAAGGTATGGACCAGACCCAAGATGCTTTGAATAGAGTTGATGAAATCATTCAGAAAGCTTATTGGACTGATAAATTATTGATCTATTTATAAATAGCACACACTCAATTTTTACAAATGTGTTTGCGATTCAAAATTATTTGCAGAAAAGTTAGTGCCAATCTGTTTTAGCTTATGGGCCACTTGCTAATATACCACACCAGCCAGAAGTTTCTAATATTCACCATGTGTGGCTGTTCACCTAAATCATATTACATTGTCTTTTACCATCTATTTTCATCTCAGGATATATGCACAAACATTTCCAGCATGAATTAGTCTTCAAGTATGAATACACATTAAAGCTTTTGTCAAGATTCTTGGAAACATAAATTTCTTTGCACAAAAAGTGTCTGTGGATAGTGCCAAAGTGTACTATATATATTTGAAATACATTCATGGCTAATGTTTACCATATTTGCCCAGCTATTGTATACATCATGTGGTGGTTTCCTGTTATGACAAAAGACATGCAATAGCTCAATAACACTGTCTGCAATGCCAAGCTAAATAGCTGAGAAAAAGAAGGACCTTTAAGTATGACACAGTGGGAAAGAATCACAGCATCCCTAATGTGTCAGAGATGTTGGCAAGATGCAGACCAGAATCTGGTGATCTCAGTTGGCATTTGGGGGCATGAAGTGTGTCCAGAATTCTGAGAGAGCTTGGTTCATCATTACAAAAGGCTTTCATATGTCAAAAAGACAACTTTGAAGCTAATGGAATCTGACTGGTAACCAGTACAATTCAGCCAGAACTGGAATTCTATGTTTGCTCTGTCTGGAACTGAGTTAAATATTATAAGAATAAAAGCAAACTTTCCTGCTGTCCTCAGGCATCATTGCTGGACTCCAGGAGTAGAAAGCATTTTTGCTCCCTCAGGCCCACTTTAAACATTAGTACAGGCCCTGAAGGCTAAACAGGAACTGGGGTGGGGGTCCTTAAGAGGTATTTTCAGGATGGGGAGGAAGGAGGAGAGGATGCAGAGCATGGATCTATGTCATGGATCCATCCCCTGTCATTCAGTGCATGCCCTTATCACATCCTCCTTCTTCCTGAATGCACTCTTTCAGAGCTTGAGGGTAGGAGGTGGATTCCTGGGCCAGATCTAAGAAATGGAAAGGAGCCAAGTAGAAAACCACTACAGGCTGGATTTGACCCACTGGCCAGAAGTTCATGCTGGATTAGAAGGATTTGAAACACTATGATCTCATACAAGTAGGTGATCTCCCCCACGCCTTGGGGGAGATAAGAGTGCTTTCAGGCATCATGATTACTACTCTCAGACCTCAGTGGCGGCACTCCAACTAAGCCTGCCTTTTTCCATGTGGTGGCAACCTTTGTGTTGACTAAACAAACCCACTGATGTGACCCCTGGGACAGATACTAGTGATATTTTTCTGTGATGCCTCACTGCCTCTATTATGGTTCACCTTGGTGATACCAAATAATAGATCCATTCAGACATCATGAAAAAATGCCACTACAAAGTAAACCAGATGCAAAACTGTTGTGTTGCCTCTGCGATCAGTGTCTGGAGTCATCACAACTGAAAGCAGCCTAACAATATGGAAGAGACAGTGCACTCAGTCCCCATATGGGAGGGTTTATCTTGCTGCTTTCTGGTTAATTCAAGGGTACAATCCTAAAGCCATTTACACAAGAGTACTCTCTTTAAAATAAATAATACTAGTCACAAGTAAATTGTTTCAGAATAGTGACCCAAAAGTAGTATCCTCTGTACATAAGAACCTGGATGAAAGCTACTGATTGTCTTCAGTATGCTTTAAACTTGGCCCTACTTTTGGCAATATAGAGGATTCAAGCATATTTGAATTCTCTCTATTACCAATACTTCAAATAGAGAAGACCTTTATTTGTTAAAGAAAACCAAATGAGAATGGCCTACTCCTTTTGCTGGGAAAATGCAATAGAGTCTTTGGGAACATATGACATGAAAGCTAGAAGATGATTTAATTTTGCCTTTAGACTTTCATGTTATTTTTCAGTAATTTATTATCCCTATAGTCTTTTTTTTTTTCATTATATGTGAATTTATTTGCCCTCCGGCCTTGAACAAATGTTTCTCTTTCTCTTGCTTTAATAAAAACTTCAGTCTGTATATCATTGAAGAATGTACTTGTTTTTCCCTGCAGTGCAGCACAGTAAATAAATTATTCTTAAAGGAATGATGTTCCTTTCAAATAAGCTCAGAGTTCATGTAAGAGTCACCTTAAAAATAACAACAAAGACTGCTGAAGTTGCCAAACTGATATTCATGGAGAATGAGGTGTCCTGTTGATCAAAAATTGATGAGTTGCAGTACAGTCTTCTCCACCAAATCCTATGAAAGCTTCTTCTGCCATGAATGAAGCTATGTCCTTCTAGACATGAGACAGCTTTCTACATGCTCTGCTAGGATGCCATCGAAGTAATAGAACTAAAATTTTTGGATACCACTCTGAAAAGCTGAACAAATATTCCCAGAAAAAAGAATATTCACATATTTGTCAAAATCCTTGTTTTTGTGGAGTTTTCCATCATTTTTGTTGGGTTATTCAGTCAGATATTTGATCAAATAACCCAATATCTGAACAAAAATAACCAAAAAACCCAACAAAGACTAGAAACACCAAATGAAAACCCAAAGTGAATACTTGAGCAAAGCAGGCACTTTCATATCCATTTCATCAAACTCGATTTGAAGAAGGTGACTCCGTTGAATACGGCATTGACAAGGCCTGTGAAAGACTTTCCCCACTCAGTATTTACTATGTTAATGGCAGGATGAAGGCTAGAGAGTGGGAGCTAAATTTAGATTAGACTGATATAATGTTAAGTAGGTGGCAGGAGCAGGAAGTTACTTATTGGGACAAATGTCAAAAAAGACATCCTAGTGCCATAATTTGCAATCCTGAAACAGTTAGCTATGGTGGAGTTCCATTAATTTCAAAGGGACTACTACACAGTAAGTGGCTTTAGGAGTGTTGCCTCCGAGAAGCATCTCAGAAGACCTGACTGAACCTGAAATTCATAGACAGGAAATTGTAGAATACTCAAATTCCTACCCATAGCAATCTTTATTCACTATGTCTCTGTCATTTCCTTTTTCTCTTCTTCCTCTGTTATTTGACTCTTACTTGACTTTTTTTTTGTTTTCACCAAAATGAGCATCTAATTAGACTTTATTTTATTTGCCACTTACTTGCCATCAGCAATATTAACCGTCCTAAAAAGAGGGTAATCTTCGGGGGCAGGTTTTCCATATTGATCTTCAAACAGAAAGACAGGGGATCTGCCAACTTCAACACCTACTTGCTGAATTCCTTGTTCATTGTAGATAGATAGAAGGAAAGACTTAATCCCTTTTTTAGGTTTTACTGTAAATAATACTGAGAAGTCCTCAGGAAAGCTTCCACCTGTGAAGAGAATGAAAAACAGTGTAGAAAACTTGTAGAGCAGTAAAATAGTATGAGCATTCATATCCTATTATTAATTCAGAGCTTAATTATATGATTAATTGAGGGCTTTAAAAGTTTGTTTTTCTTTCAGAAAGATGCATTAAAATACAGATTCTGACTACCAGGAAAATTGTAAACCTTTAAAAGATTTCTCAAAAGAGGGAAAACAAATGTCCCCACTCTAAAACCTTGGCCCTGGGCCCTACTTATCTGCAGGACCGCCTCACTCCCCATGTGTCCGTGCGACCCTTGAGATTGTCCGTGGGAGTCCTTTTGGAAGTTCCCTGGGTGAGGTGGGTGGCCACTGATGTTAGATCTTTTTTGGTGGTCGCCCTTGTGCTGTGGAATTCACTTCTGGAGGCGGCTCGGCTAGCTCCCACTCTCCTGTCATTTTGACGTTTATGTAAGACCTGGCTGCTCTGCCAGGCTTTTGGTGAGAGGTAGGGATGGGGGGGGAGGGTCTTTCCCCCCTGCATTGTATATTTTAATGGTTTTAAATTGTTTTACTTTTTTATATTGTTCACCGCCCTGCGCTGCCCTGTGGGCAGGAGGTGCAGGATATAAATTTTATATAAATAAATAAATAAACAAAAAAATAAAACCTCTAAAACCCGTTCCAGAAGGCAAAAAGAGTGCTGATGTTATAAAAAGCATATTCTTAGATACCAGACATTTCCAATAGCCACTTCCAGTAGTTTGCTTATGCATAATTCATTGTTCCTGAATTACATATTAAAATTATCGGAAGAAGGACAGTCCACTGGTACTGGGAGGCCTTTATTCAATTTGCTCCACACAACTTTCTATTTGACTTTGGCCATTCATCTCTCTTCACCTCAGTTTTTCCTATGTAAAATGGGGATAAGGATACTGTTCTACCTCAGTTTTGGCACTGCTAGGATAAATACATTAATGGTTGTGAGGCAATCTAAGACAATAGGGACTATAGGAATGCCATAGATATATAGAATAAGAGAACTGACTTGAACAGGGACTGGACAAGATTCTGTACACCACTTAAGACCTTTTGTAAATTCTTATTGTTCTGTTTAGCACTAGAGCTAAGCTGTGCAAGTCCCATTCACTTCAGAGATATTCATGTCAGCACTAAGGGCTAGCACTGTCACTAACAAGCCAGAGGATACACCTATAGTTGGTTTTTGCATAAGTCCACAATGCTTGATGCAGGTCCCCGGAGCTAAACTGAATCCAATACCAATAATTTTGGTCTCGTGTAACAGTGAAGACAATATTTAAGTGATAGTTGCATGATTATGCAAGAACCAATACAGGCATTCTAATGTTTAAAAGGAGCTTCAAGTAAATCATGTATATGATTTTATTTTCATTTGCTGCCCGGCAGTTTCATTTGAAAGCTACAGTCAGTTGTTGTTTTAATTTTTATAATAAAGGATTTAATTTAAGGAATAGAGACTACAGCTTCAAAGTAAGGGAAGAAGAAAGAGAGATCCAAGAGTTTGGTAATATAACCTGCGTGCTACATGATAATTCGGAAGCACCATTTAATACAGCAAAAAAAAAATCCAAACAACTGAGATGTATGCAAGGAATCTTGGTAGCAGGGCTGGCCTTACGAATTGAGGGGCCCAGGGCAGGGGAGAAATGTGGGGTTCTATTCTCCTGCTAGTGGCTTTGTCGCCAGTGGCCAGCAGGCCTAGGGGTGTTCCCTGGCTCAGGGAATGCTCCCCGACTCTGTCTGGGGGTGTTCCACAGGCCTTAGATCGGGGACGGGTGGAGGGGGCAGTCCCCTCTGACCATGCCCAAGCCCAGCCATTTTTCAGGGCACAGCATTTACCCCAGTCCGAGGCTGGCAGTGGCAACGGCAAGTGGCAACGGCCTGGGCCCTGCACCAGGCCCACTTGCCAGCTCCCTGGGAAGTTACAGCAGTAGATTAAATCTGCCACCACACCCACCGCCACCACCATAAGTTGCCAGGAAGTGAGGGAGAGGTGGGACCTCTGTCTCTCCCTCACTCCATGGCCCCCTCCACTGCCTGCCTCGGACTGGCCAGGGAGTGAGAAAGAGGCAGAGGCCCCATCTCTCCCTCACTCCCTGGCTGAGACTGAAAGGCAGTGGAGGGGCCCAGGGATTAAGGAAGAGGCAGGGCCTCTGTCTCTAACTCCCTGGGCCCCCTCCACTGCCGGTCTCAGACTTGGCCAGGGAGTGAGAGATAGGCGGGGCCTCTGCCTCTCCATAACTCCCTGGCCGAAACAGACAGTGGCTGGGAGCAGGGGTCCTTGAGCGCAGGTCCCCCACAGGAGTGGGGCCCAGGGCAGCTGCCCCAAACCGTCCCGTGGTAAGGCCGGCCCTGCTTGGTAGGTGTCATTAGCTTGGAACTTGTTTTGTAGACCCTTCTTTGCTTCAGCTCTTGTTGTACGTCCCAGCTTCCTCATTGGCCCTTGACTGCTTAGAAGGCTGCCCAGCTGCCACAGGTACCTGGGCAAGGCAACCTTGCTTTCCTAGTTTCCTGTGGCCTGCTGTGCTGGCTTATCTTCTGTCCTCCCATTTTTTGTTCTATGTTGCTTGTGTCTGCCAGGAATCCTGATGCCTCTGCCCATGACCTTGTTTGCATCTATCCTGCATATCTTGCCAATCACTCGAGACTGCTTGAGACTATCCATCAATTGAGCACTGGTCATAAATCAACAACCCTACAGAAAATCTCTGTCCTGCTAAATGTCAGCCACTTGCCCTCATAACCTTGAAGCTGAACTATTGAAATGTGCTCTACGTCAGGCTGCCCTTGATGACTGTTCAGAAACTGCAGTTGTTGCAGAATGTGGTGGCCAGTTTTCGGTCGGGGGTGGCTCAGTGGGAGCACATTACAGCAGTGCTACGGAGTTTGACCTATAAAGCTCTAAATGGCTTGGGCCACAGGTATCGGACTGCTTCTTCCCTTATGTTCCATCGCAGCCTCTGAGGTTGGCCAAGGACACCCTCTCGCATGTGAGTATCAACTGTCTATGAAGTTCATAGAACAAGGGGATGCAGAGAGGCATACTTAGGGTGCTTTTAAATGAGCACTAGCAAAAGCGTGAGCGTGGCTTCTCCCGCAAGCCTTGTAAATGCGCATGACACATTTACAAGGTACTGAAAAGCCGTCTTCTTCCCTGGACCGCATCACTCTCCACGACACGTCTGATGTTTAAAAGAGCATCAAAGACGTCCCTGAGAGAAGCATTTTTTCCTTTTCTTTTCTTTTCTTTTTCTTTTTGTATGAGCAGCCAGGGATCAGTCAGCTTGTGCTGACGGTGTGTTCCTCTCCTCTTCTCTCGGCATCTGATATCACATCCGGTGGTGAGTGCATATGCCATGGCCCGAGGCAAAGAAACACGTAGGCCAATACTAAAAGTGGATCCAGCATTTAAACGGGGGAAGCCACCTTGAAAGACATCAGATCGCTGATGCAGATGTGAGGGGGAAGGAGTCCAGGAGTGGTTTGATGCGTGAAAGATGCGGCTGAAAACTGCTTGAAGCATTTAAACAAACCGGAAGAAAGGTGGCTGTTTAAAGGATCAGCTCCAAATTTTGTCTCGTTTAAAAGTGCCCTTAGTGACTGTTCCACACTTACAGAACTCTCTCCCTTTGCAGATTCACCTAAGCCCGAGGCTGCTTATCTTTCAGAAGAGGTGTGAGACCTTTTTTTTGGCCAGACATTTGGCAGGCTGGGATAAGTTTGGGTGTGATGGGGTAGAGGGGCTAGGGAGATGACCTGTGGGTGGGGTTTAGTGTTTCTTTTAATTGCTTTTAAATGTTTGTGCATTTTATATATTTCTGGACTCTGCCCTGAAACTTTGAAGAAAGGCCATTTCAAAAACAGAAATAATAATAATAATAATACATAATGTGTGAACAGTAAAAAGATTATGAAAGATGAGCTGGAAATAAAGGGAACAGGACTGGAGGCAAGGAGCATAGAGAAGAGATATCAGTTGTCGGGGAGGGTCATTGTGACTGTATGAGGAGGAGGGCAAAGATTTGAAGACTAGTAAACTGGAAGAGTGGGGTAGAAGAGGGTGGGAAAGATAGAGGGAAAGGATGATATAGTAAGCTGTGAGTAGGCTGTGTAGAGGGTGGCTGGATGGGAAGCTAGGGCAAGCTATGTGGAGACCAGGGAGCAGAAGAAGATGGTGGAATCATGTGTTGAACAAGGGGAAAGGTATAGTAGAAGGAGAAAGGAGAAGGTGGGAGGGGAAAAAAAGTGATGATAGAAATCAAGCAGTTTATTCACTAATTCTAGCATTGTGTAGGGGAGGATACACAAAATGTTGGACCAAAATTAGTCATTTTCCTCAGATGATGAGAATCAGAGCAAGGTCATTAATGAGCTATGTCAGCTTACTTCATCTGTCCCATACATGATGTATGGGACATACATACATAAAAAATTTGGGACTACTGTTTAGATATTTATTTATTTATTACATTTTTACCCCAGCCTTCCCTGAAGACTCAGGACAGCTAACAACATCAAAAATATAAAATACAATTAAATATATTAAAATCCCCTAAAACCCCATCATCCCATCCACACCACCCACACCACCCCTACACCTATCAATCCCCCTCCCCAACCCCCTCTACCCACTCCCACCAAACCCTATTCCTGCCTGCCAAACACCTGGCCAAATAAAAATGTCCTGAAGACAAAAAGGCTTGAACTTAGACAGACTTTCAAGGGAAGGGCGTTCCATAATTGTGGGACAGCAACAGAGAACAACCCCCCTGAGTGTCCTCATAACCGCTTCACCAGCAGTTGGCACTCACAAGAGGGTGACCTTGGCCAACCTCAGAGGCCACAACAGGACATAGAGGAAGAGGCAGTATTTCAGATACCTGGGGCCCAAGTCATTTAGGGTTTTATATGTTAAAACTAGAATTGTGCCCGGAAAGCATAGATACAGCAAGGAATGAAAAATTTTGTGTCATCAGTAACTTCTTGTGAGATTTCCATGTTCTAGAAAATCTTGGATAATCCAACTCTTTATTTCAGAAAACAAAAATCTGAACCATAAGGCAACTCCATCACAGATGAAACCCTGCTTCCGCAAGCCAAGCCTACTCTAAATTAAGATCTGCAATAAAAAGCATAAGTGTTTGTTGAAGATTTAATGCTGTTTAATGTATTTATTAATAATCTGGAAAGGGGTGTTAAGAGTGAGGTGATCAGATTTGCAGAGGACACCAAGTTATTCAAGGTAGTTAAAACACAAGCAGACTGTGAGGAACTGCAACAGGTTCTTACGACACTGGGTGCCTGGGCATCTAAATGGCAAATGAGATTTAATGTGGACAAGTACAAAATGATACACGTAGGGAAAAATAATCCAAACTATGCATACAAAATGCTGGGTACTAAGCTAGAAGCTACCACTCAAGAAAAGGATCTGTGGGTGGTTGTGGACAATACAATGAAATCCACAGTGCAGTGCGCAACAGCAGTAAAAAAAGCAAACAATGTTAGGAATTATTCGGAATAGAGAATAAAACGGAGGATGTCATAATGCCTCTATACAAATCAATGGTGTGATTGCACCTGGAATATTGTGTGCAGTTCTGGTCGCCCCATCTCAAAAAAAACATAGCTGAACTAGAAAAGGTACAGAGAAGGGCAACAAAACTGATCAAGGGCATGGAAGGGCTCCCGTATGAGGAGAAGCTTGGTAGGTTGGAGCTCTTCAGCTTGGAGAAGAGATGACTGAGAGGAGATATGATAAAGGTCTATAAAGTCATGAGTGGTGTGGAACTAATAAATAAGGAGCAATTATTTACCCTCTCAGCTAGTACTAGAACTAGGGGACACTCCACGAAACTCCACTCCATTCTACTCTTTCACTCCATGAAAGAAAATATTTTTTCACTCACCATATAATTGGGTTGTGGAAACTCCACTCCACTCCACACTTTCATTCCATGAAAGAAAATATTGGTTTACTAAGCATATAATTGGGTTGTGGAATCTACTGCCAGAGGCTGTGGTAAGGGCCAGTACTATAGCTGAGTTTAAAAGAGCTTTGGACAAGTTTCTGGAAGATAGTTCCATTAGCAGCTATTAGCCAGACAGGATCAGGGAACATGTCAGGAGTTGGGGGAAAACATCATGGAATGGATCCCCCATTGTGACCTGTTGGGTGCTTCTCCAAAGCCACCATGATTGGACACTGTTGGAGACAGGATGCTGGGCTAGATGGACTATTGGTCTGACCCAGTATGGCACTTCTTATGTTCTTAAGATGGACCTTTTCTCACATTTCCCTTGCAGTTTCTCTTTCCCAACATTATAACAGTTGAGCCAGGCACACTCCTGTGCTGTCCAAACTCATACAGGTTTAAAGATTTAGACTGCAATCCAGCAAAGCCCAGTGCCAGTGCTTGGGGCCTTACACTGGGGCAGTACCAAAGAATTGCAAGCAGATGGAGGGATGAGTGTGCAGACATAGGCGAAACCAAAGCTCTACTGGTCCAATGGCCACACACTCTCCATTTCCATGAGGGTCATGGCCTCTGCACTGGCAGTGAAGTGGGGAGCACTGCCCATGCAAGGGGTGCACAACCCCAGGGCATTCATCACATGGCCGGTGGACACCCCACCAGCCCTTCCACCCCCATCCCCCAAAACTGACCTGCTGCTCAGAACAGGCTTAAGACAGGTGCAGCCATAGTGGAACAGACACCGGCCCAGCCAGCCCCCAAACACGGTTCACAGCACTCACCCTAGATTGTGAGAGCCCTGGATGGTTTCCTGTGCGACCCAGTCCCCGTCCCAGCACTGCAGCACATACAGAGGTACAAGAGGGGCAGGGTCTCATGGGGGACTGTCCAGGGCT
This sequence comes from Sphenodon punctatus, assembly GCA_003113815.1. NCBI lineage: Eukaryota > Metazoa > Chordata > Lepidosauria > Sphenodontia > Sphenodontidae > Sphenodon > Sphenodon punctatus. The sequence goes on from QEPC01006354.1 coordinate 630,002, forward strand.
CTCACAACCTAGGGTGAGTGCTGTGGGCCATGTTTGGGGGCTGGCTAGGCCAGTGTGCAGCAGCTTCTGAGGGTCAGGGCACCCCTGCCTATCCCTCTTCCTGCTGCTCCTTAGGTTGCCCCACCTCCTCCAGCTTCCCTCTGCATGGTGCAAGGACTGGAGATGGATGTTACACTGTGGTTGATGGCATGCCAGGGTTATCTGCCTGCGCAGCTTTCACCTGTGTAGTGGAATAGTTGGATCGTGGTCTAAAAATTTATGAAAATTACCATTCAAAAATAAAAATCCACCGGTTAATACTTCACTCTCAGGTCTCATTCAGTTATCTGGGAGTTGAAAAGCTCTGAAAGCATTCTTCAGAGTTTAAATGATTTCTGACAAATGAAACTAAATTAAACCACACTACACATTTGATGCAAAGAAACAGAGAACACAACCAGAAGATTCTTGATAGATTTGGCTTGAGGGAAATCAGAATGAAATTACTCATTTCATTAAAAAGCAGAATGTACTTTGTTTCATGTCAGTCAGAGGCATCACAAAGCTTGGAAAGCCAAAGTGCTCTCTTGCTGATAGCTTATATTGCTGATAGCTTATATTTAGGCACTACAGGCACAGCAAAGCATAAAAGGAACAAATAACTCAAAACATACGACTACATGTGTATGCATGTAGTATGAATAATTTATATTTTTAAACCTTACAAGAATTATAATAATTCAGATTTTTTTTAAAAAAGCAGCACAAGTGGAGGATTCTGCATTACCCTTTCTCAAAGAGTATTAAAACAATTCATATAGAGAAAAATGTTTTAGTAATCTGATATAATTGTTCAAATTAACCTACAGCACATCCAGTAGTGTCATTTTTTCCCATACAACTCCAAAGAGACAGAGAAATAAAGCTCACTTGCATATGTCTCAATAAATCCAAATTATTTTTACAAATATTTTCTTTTAAAATCTTTGTAAAAATGAACTGAATGAGTGGTTTGCTTTGTTCCTTAGTTAGTACATGAATCTCAAGTAGAATTTGTTTTTGTGGGTGGTGGAGGGATAGCACATGCAAATATATACACATTTTTGCATCTTACTTTAAGTACCAGACTCTTCCATCACTTCCTTATGCCGGGTAAGGAAAAGGTATTTGACAGGGTGGAGTGAGATATATATTTCATATTTTGAAGGTATACAAATTCTGGCAACTATTCTCCTCCAGATGTAAGCTGCAAGTTACGTATTACTTTAAACTGGTGCATGGAATAATTTGAGATTATTATCTAAGAAAGTGGGAGGTGCATTTTATAAACTTCAAAAATAAATTTAAAAAAGGCATCACATCACCAACTCTTTGATTAAAGGCATTTTCACACAAGACACTCTCCACCCACTACCCACCCACTATACATGTTGCAGGGCTGCAGTGTTGCCCTATGGGTGCCCTGTAACATGTATATTGGGTGAATAGTGGGTGGAGAGTGACTTGTGTGAAAATGCCCTTAGGCCGTTTTTAGACGAGCGCGGCGGCGCCCGCGCTTGTTTCTTAAAAAATCCGGCAGCCCGTTCCACACGTGACGCTGCCGCCGAATACGTGCATGCGCGGCCGGCACGCATCCATTTCCGGGCGTGTATGACCAGCCTCGATCACCGACCCGGTCAGTTCGCGCCTGGAAATGGATGCGCGTCAGCTGCGCATGCGCGTATTCGACGGCAGCGTCATGTGTGGAATGGGCTGCCAGCTTTTTTAAGAAACAAGCACGGGCGCTTCCGCGCTCGTCTAAAAACGGCCTTAGTCTGGCATTTATCCAATACTTGGTATCACCATAACACCCCAAGCTTCCACAGCAATACAATGTGTAAATAATTTTTCTATGCAGACAATGTACTGCTTTTATGTGCAGCTCTAGAAAATTCCACCTGAAGTCTTATGAGACATTTCTTTCACAGGGAATACTCACATTATATAAAATTTAACATATCCGTAAATGTTTGCAGGATTCCAGGTAGAGTCACTCAGTTTAGAAATTATAAAGGCAATTACCTTAATCTTCAAATCCCTCCTGAAAATGTAACTCTTCCATCAGCTCAACTCATTAGTGTGCTTCCTGATATACTCAGGATCCGCTTCAACCCTGTAACTAAGCTAAGCACGTGCACCTGCAGCTTCTCAATTTTGTGGATGTACTTTTATCCCTTCCTCTGCTCCCCTCCCCTTTATCTCCCCTCCCTTGTCTCCCCTAGATTGTAAGCCTTCCGGGGCAGGGACCTGCAAAACTCTTTTTATTTGGGAAAGCAGGGATAGGAAGGGTTGATTTGGGGGTTTGGGTGGAGTTGTGGAGGAGAATGGGGGTTTGAGGGGATGGTGTTTTTTGTAAGAATCTAAATGTTTTGACCTTTGGGGTGGGGAAGATTGTGAACCACCCTGAACCTTGTGGGAAGGGCGGCATAGAAATTAAAATAAATACATAAATAATGTTATCACTCTAAATTATGAAAAAGTCAAACATGCTTCTATTTGTCATTAAAATCATTTTGAAACATAACAATATGTAAATATTAAATAAACCACACTCCACTAAGAAAATAAGAAGTGCCATATTGGGCCAGACTAATGGTCCATCTGGCCCAGCATCCTCTATCTTAGCAATGGCCAGCTTCAGTTGTTTCAGAGAAACTGCAGATCATAATGGAGTGATCCATTTCTTGCTATTTAGTTCGAGTCATCAACAATCAGAGTTCTCATCCCTTGACCAACTTGGCTAACAGCCACTTAACCTCTAAGTACTTAGCAAATCCTTGTTTTGAACTATAGGGATGGGTGAACAGATCACAGTTCGGGTTCAACCGTTCTGTCCGATTCAGTTCGGCTGTTCGGCTGTAGCTAGCCATAGGCCGGCTGACAGGCTTACAGTTTGTTTTCCAATGCCACCCTGCTCCATGAGGTCAGTCAGATAATGCGGCCGAGGCTGTCTAGTATGCGAGAGAGAGAGAGAGAGAGAGAGAGAGAGGCAGGGTGGGTGCCAGGCACTGGGAGGGAGGGACAGCACCTCAGCCCTCAGCCATTCTGCTTGTTCTTTTGTGCTGGGCCCCATGCTCCCCAGAGTGGACTGCACACAGGAGAAGCTGCTGGCACGAGTAGGGAGCCTGCTGCTGCTGCTCATCCTGCTGCGGGTGCAGCTGCTACCACTAGGGCTGGGAGCAGGGATAGACCCAGATGGCTGGAAGGGGTCACTTCTCCCACTCCCAACATCCCCAGGGGCATCCTGCTGCATGGCTCGCTCTACCTGCTGGACCTTCTGCAGCAGTGTACCCTTCTGGAGGCCATAGACCACTGTCTCATATGCCATGCTGCCCTTGATTCTGGGGTCCAGCATGGTTGCCAGGACATATTCCTCCCAGTGTAGGAGCTCATCAAAGCGCGCACTCAGCCCTGCCTTCAGCTTCCATTCCAGGTCAAGCGCTTCATCAGAGAGCTTCCTTCCCGCAGGGCCACAATCCTGCCCCCCCTCAAGAATCTTGTCCAGGCGTCTCTTGAGACTATGGACCAGCGGGATCACCTGGCTGAGGGTGGTGGTGCAGCTGCTCATGGTCTCCGTCACAGCCAGGAATGGTCTGAGGACGAAGACCGTGTGAGCTAGAATCTCCCATTCCTCCCTGTTGTACGCTGGAGGTGTCTCAATGTCTGTCTCCAGTTCCACCTGATTCAGGGCAGCTTTCTGCTCAAGAAGCCACTCGAGCATCAGGAAGGTGGAATTCCACCTGGTGGAGACATCCTGGATGAGCGTGTGCACCAGGGACCCTTGCTCAGCCTGCTTCTCCCAGAGGAGCTCACTGCCCTTCACGCTGCAGTTGAAGAACCCCGCCAGCTTCCTCCCCCGTTTGACCAGGGAGCTAAGGATGCCTGGCCCAATCCCCTTCTCTGCCAAGCCCAGAGCATCCTTCACCACAAGATTGAGGGTGTGTGCGGAGCAAGGGATGCTTGCGAAGCCCCCATTATGAACTGTCTTTATGATATTGGCCACGTTGTCCATGACCACACACCCCTTGGTGAAGGCCGCGCCTGGTGTGACCCACTTCCTCACCATGGAGAGGGCATTCTCAGTGGCCAGGCCGCGTCTTTGGAACTCCCTACCGGAGGAAGATCGCCTGGCCCCAAGCCTTTTGGTTTTCCGATGACAGTGCAAAACCTGGCTGTTCGCCCAGGCCTTTGGGGAGGGGAGATGGGGGGAAAGGGATCTTTTATCTCCCCTGCCCTAATGATTGTTGTTTAATTTATTTTTGTATCCTGGGCCCTGTTTTAATGTTTGAGAATGTATTTTATATGTTTTAAACTGTTTTTATTGATTTTATTGTTGGAAGCCGCCCCGAGCTGTGTGCAGGAGGGGTGGGGTAAAAATCAAATAAATAAATAAAATAAATAAATAAAAAATATATGGTGTCCAGGGCTGCCTTGAGGTTTCTTGATGTGTGGGAGCTGGCCATGACTTGTGCCTGAAGCAGGGCCCACATGAACATTGCTTCAGGACCCCTCCTGCGACTGCCAAGTGCTGCCTCTGGGTCCTGCCACTAGTGTGCAGTCACAGCCAGGTAGGCGTGCTGGGTGTTTCTGGCAGACCACAGGTCTGTAGTGAAGTGGACTGTGACCCCCCCAGCCCCTGCCAGCTGCTCCCTCACCCGCTCCTTCAAAGCCCTGTAGAGTTGTGGCACCACAGTCCAACTCAGGGTACAGCAGGAAGGCAGCTTAAAGTTGGGGGCCAGGAACCCAATCATCCACTGGAAGCCCTTGTCCTCCATAACTGACAAGGGTTGCCCATCCAGGGATATCATTTCTGCCAACTGGCACTTCGCTTTCTCTTGGAAGCCAGTGCCCGGCGCCCTGCCGATGGCCTTGACAGATCCCCCCCACCCCAGCTCCTCCATGTTGGACTGATGGTGCAGCTGGTGAGGCTCCTGCTGCTGTTCTGCCCCCATACTGCTCCTGCTGCTAGAGGCAGCAGCAGTTGGTGCAGGATGCTTGCCCGCTGAAGGAGCCGGGCAAATGGATGCTGCAGTTGGGAACCCACTAGCATCCACTTCCCCTGCCTCCCCACTGAGCATCAGAGCACTGTGGCATGACTTCAGGTGCCTCGCCATTGCAGTTGTCCCAAGATTGGCGAGCACATGCCCACGCTTCATCACCTTATTGCACAACGTGCACTGCACCTCTCTGGGATCATCTGCCCGCACCTGCTTAAAATGATCCCAGGCAGGTTTCCCACCCCCTCTTGCCTTCTTGTCCACCCCGACTGACACACTGCTGCCAGCACTGCTGGGAGGGGGAGAACTTGATGGCTCTGGCAACACAGCTCTGGGAGGAGCCTCAGCCATTGTCTCAGCTCCAGACATCTCCTCTGCAGCACTAGTGTCTGCCTCTGACTCACTGTTGTCCGTGATCACAGTAATGTCCTGTGAAGGGGAGTACTTGGACTCTGAGGCTAGACTGCCCATTCCCGCCATGCTGCTGGCACTCTCCCTGTACCCCCCTCTGTAGCTGCTAGTGCTGCTGCTGCTGCTGCTGCTGCTGCTGCTGCTACTCCTCTCCCTACTGACATTGCCTGGGGATCGGGCCCTGCCTCTAGCAGCCGGGATGGGATCCACCACCTCTGGACTGCTGGGGATCACCTCGACAGTGGGGGACATTGGTGACCCTGGAGGAACATCGGAAGCAGCACCAGCACCTGCTCCAGCACCACCAGCAGCAGAGACAGAGGCAGTCTGAAGTCCTGCAGGCCTTCCAGTGCCCTCCATGGCAGTGGAGGAGGGCACTGCCAGGAGGCGATGCTGAGCCGCTGAAGCGTGTTGCCCTAAAGCAGACCTGCTGTGTTTGGGGGGTGGTGATGTGCTCTGCCTCTGGCTACTGCTGCTGCTTGCTGCCACTCCCCTGGCACGGTTCCTCCCGCATCTAGTACGTGCCCCATTGCCTCCCCTACGGGCAGCAGACCGGCCTCTCCTTCCCTTCTCCATTTCTCCCTCAAAAATAATGTTTTTATATATTTTATATTATTTTATTTGTTTATTTAAATTTTATTATCTTATGTTATATCTATCTATCTACACTAATTCTAACTGCTATTAACTATTCTAACTGCTATGAACTAAATGGATTATCTAATAAGTACAAAGGCCTACTCCTACAAACACTACAACTAAATCACTAAACACTATCTCTATCACTAAGCTAACTCCTACAACTGCCTACTCTCTCTCTTTCTCTCTCTCTCTCTCTCTCTCTCTC